>JAKCPI010031143.1:0-589285 GCA_023213315.1 Euborellia annulipes
TTGAGGACTTTATCTTCTTCTTTTATTTATAAAACAAACAATACTTCTCTGTTTATGGTATTTTCATATAGGGTTGAGAAAGCAAAAGCAATTTCATTAAATTCAAAGATTCATTTCTTTTCAAATTCAAAGAACCCCTTGTGCCAGGGGTTCGCTCACCGTCCCATTTCAAGCGATGGAAATTTTTTAAATTACATTGAATTCTATTATAATTAATTTAGAAAAATACGATTATATGGCCTCAGATGCCAAAAAAATTGAAAGGTACTCTAATTATATTAATTCACAATCACATATCAAAGTCAATCACATTTTACGAGAGTACAGTCAAAATAAAGAAAATATATTCTTGAAGTCCTTTGCGTTCGGAAATCAAAACAAATAAATATGAAATGGAAATAAAATTTAAAAAATCTGGTTACCGTGCTGTCTGTTTTTTGTGTCGAGATATATGTAGTTTTCCATAGCACCTTTGTTTCAAACTTGGCCACTTGCGTTTCATAAGTAAAAAGTAAATAAAAATGTATTGGATTAATGCATTGAGATTTATCCAAATGGAAAGAGGGGGAAGATCATGAGTGCAAGTAAGTGATAAAGAGATTCTCTTTAAGATAATAAATAAAACCTGATTTCAATCAATGTCACCCATTATTCTCAGAAACAATTAAATCGAGCAAAAAATAATAAAAAAAAGGAATAAAATTATTTTCTATTTTTATTATATACAAATTAGCCTATATCAAATTAATAAAACATTGTGTGGTTTTATGAAACCACGATGCAAGTGAAACTTTTTTTTCGGATCGTAGGCTTTTAATTGAAAATTTTCAGAAAATTATTCAATTAAGGGTAATAAAATCGCGTTTTTAATATTAATTTAATAATTAGAAAATGGGAAATCAATTGGCGTATGTTAAATTAAAAACTGAGAAAAATATTTATTTAGTATTTGAATCATTTTAAATTATTTTAAAAATTATATTTTATCAATTTAAAAATTGAAAAATTAAATCTCACAATTATTTTTTTATAATTCGTCATATATATTAAATTTCAACTTTCCTATTTTTGTCGTCATGGCTTGTGACGTCATAACTTGTAGCGTCACGGCTTTGACGTAGCGTCACGGCTTGTAACGCGACATGCTGATAGAGAAACGAAAAACTTTGTGTCGATCAAAATAAAGTTTCACTTTTAAAAATAAAATAAAAAGTAAAAATCTGGTGTGGCTGGCGCACAGCACACAACTTTCTCTTACCCTTCGGTAAAAGAAAGTTGTGCACCGTGCTGGTCACACCAGATTTTTTGTGTCGAGATATATTTAGTTTCCCATAGCACCTTTATTTCAAACTTGTATTTTAAATGTTGACTGCTTGAAATAGACAATGGTTATTTTTCAAAATTTTAATCTAACATTTGGATATTTTACAATAGGGAATCCTAAATAAATACAAAATTTCATAAGAATCTAACTAGCATCTTAAATACTCTCTGTGTACAAAATTTCAAATTTCAATTGGTATTACTCTATTACGATTCTTGATGATCAATAAGTGAGTGATTCAGTTCCGTCACTGTCAAAAACCGTGACCCTCATATCTATTGCAATTAGATAAATGAAATTTAGAATATTGCTTTTCACTAGTGATCTCAACTTCTATAGAAATAATCATTTAACTCAAATAGCCAGCGTGCGCTTAGATTTGTATCTGAACGTTTCATCTCTCTCTCTCACTCTCTTTCTAACATTTCATTTCATATTTATTATCTAATAGTTTATTATTTTATATTCAAATATCATTCATAAGTATTTCTTTTTGTTAAATCAAGTTTGATTCAACTACACGAGACTTACTTATACATGAAAACAGACATCGACTTTATTTTATATAATTTCTACATATGTTAATATAGTAAAGAGAGAAAGTATCTCATTTTCTCTCGAAAGTGTTTAAAATGATTTTTCTTTAAATTCCCTATTTAATAATTTATATTATTTCTTTTTAAAATAATTTGGACCGTTGCCAATGATCTATTAGTACATGCTTCTGTTCCCCCACCCCCACCCCCACTCTCGGGGGCTCTAGCTCAAAGGTGATAGGCCAATGGCTATCCAACCCGATAGAAGTGGCGAGCAAACAGCCGGGGCTCGAGTCTATATACATTCAAATGTAAAATCTACCTGTATATTCAAATAGCAAGGTCGAAGAGCTTCAGTAGAGTGGGGGCAGTGATAAGGGAAGCACCTTCTGTGTTAATCGTGTTAATCCTCATTTGGGACATGGCGTCGCTTGGTGCAGACGTGTCCAACCTGAGCTCCTGAAAAAATTCGCGTTTCTTCTAAACTTTAAGGACATTTAAGGTACATTTCGTTTCTCCTCGTTCATTAATACTTGGTTTATTATTTTAAATATTAGAAATATAAATTCCTCCACAAAAAATTATTATTTATTATACAAATATATAAACGTAATTATGATTTCATAAAAATGTATTCAAATGAGTCAGTCTGGGAATATAACAAAATATTTATATATGGAGGTGGTCCGAAGCTTGTTTAGAGGCGATGAGTGCATTAATTTTATAAAATATAATAATAATAAAAGTAATTAAGTTGTCTCTCTCTGCTTGACTCGCTTGCAAGGCTCAGTATGCAAGTCAGGGCAAGTTTGCTAGATAGGCCTACGTAGCTCAGATTAGCAAACTTGAGTATAGGCTAATTCACCAAAGGCCAAAGCATAGGAATATTCTTGCAGTTTATATCCATATCTTTTTTCATGCAATTGACTGACTTGTTTTTAGTATTTTTCTCCCATTTAAAATTAACTAGCTGGATCGCCCGTCTTCGGTGGGCACCTAGTCAGGCAAATATCGACCCCCTGGACCCCCTTAGTTAGTTACTTACTTCCATTTATTAATAGAGAGATTCATTTATATGCAGTGGTGGATGGCATTTAATCCACGAGATTAAAACTCAACCCTAAATTAATTTTTTTTTTTTTATAAGTTCCAAACAAAATTCAAAATATAAACTCCCTAAGGGATAAATGAGTGAAAAATGACTAGCTGGTTCACCCGCTTTCGGTGGGCTTCTTTCATTGATATTTAGCTTTTGTTTTAGAAACCTCTCGTACAATATTTAGCAAGGGCCCGAGTATGGCGGCCTCTTTCTTAATCAGTGCCTTCGCTTCACTTTTAACTTTCTCGTATACAACATATAATCGTGAGAAAATTCAACCTCGAGATTTTGATATTTCTCGTCCTCCCTGAGATTAATTTTTGATATTATTTATTAGAAATTAAAAACACTACGTGATAAGTTTCAATAATTTATTAAAAATTAACATTTTCAACTTTTTGACACACATGTGCGAAATTACTTCTAAAGATGACACAAAAGTGTTAGTTTTTTTTTTTTTTTTAGTTTTTTCGACATCTTAGGCTATATATGTAAACTTCGAACGAATACTTATCATGGTATATTGGGTCCATGCACATTTATTTAAGCCATTTGATATCCAAATGATTTAAATAAATATTCATTGAATTGCGTGGGTTCCAACCCACGCCCCTTGGCTTTTAGATTATCACTATTGAAATTATGACCTAGTGTTTTTAATTTTTCTTAAATACATTATGTTTAAACTAGAGACTACGGTTAATAGTTTAAATCTAATTGGATTATAGGTGTTTGCGAACACGATAACTTAGAAATCTAAGAGATTAGAAATTTGCCATGTGTTTCATATAATAAAATTACATTATTATTCGGAGAGAAGTTGCTGTTCGGAATTAGAAAAAGCAAGTAGGGGGCAGTAGATAAAAAAAAAAAAATAGTTAAATAATTTTCAAAATCTATATATTTGATTAAGATATTGATATTCAATGAATGCTTCGATTCGAACTTGACAAGTCATAGACATATTTAACAAAGTTGTGGCTATGTTAATATATAGAGAGAGAAAGTATTGGATTCATGTCAAAAATTCGATGTCGAGATTTTGATGGATATACACGTTTTGAGGTCCCCTGAATCCAAAAAAGTGGTTTTCGCGACATGGCCTGTCTGTGTGTCTGTGAACAAAATATCTCAAGAACGAAAAGAGCTATGAGGTTGAAATTTTATATATAATGAGTTAGGCAGCCCCCGGGGACGCGTCACGAATCTTTTGAACAAAATCGCTCAAAGAGTACTAGTACTTTACTTTTACCTAGTAGCTATTTTTTTCGATTTTCTCAAAATTCGCTCTAACGATTTTGATTAAAATTCAATAAAGGATCGGACTAAGCCGAGCGCACAACTTGCCCACCCACTATTAAAGAAAAAAATATTTGTCCCCCCCTAGAGCCCCCCTGATGGTCCGATGTTATACATATTATATATCATTTTACTCCGGAAGAAGTCTAGCTTCTGAATATATAAAAAAAAATTATAGGTTATGTAAGAAAAATTATTTGTCCCCCCCCTAGAGCCCCCCTGATGATCTGATGTTATACATATTATATATCATTTTACTCGGGAGGAAGTCTAGTTTCTGAAAATATAAAAAAAATTATAGGTTATGCAAGAAAAAAATTTTTGTCCCCCCTAGAGCCCCCCCTAATGGTCCGATGTTTACCAAAAGCTTTTTCAGTTCTTGGCCTCTACCCCCAGTTTATGGGTGCAAAATTTTAAAACAATTGAATGAATAGTTTTTGAGATTTCTTTGACGAAAAAAAATTACCACACACACACACCCACACACACACACACAGACACACACACACAGACATCATTCCAAAAACTTCTTAAATGGATTCAGGGGACCTCAAAACGCATTTTGGCAGCTTCAGAAAAATTTCGATTTTTTTACGATTACATTAACTTTACCTGTCCAACCTACGGTTGATGGGCAAAGTTAAAAATCAATTATTTTTTAGATGCTATTTATAATGGATTCTCATTTTGCTTTCAAAATTTTTTGAGGCACTCTTTACTTTTGTACTTCATAGGAAAGATAGGAGAAATGGTTGCCATGGTAACAAAATATAAATATTTTCCCATGTTTATAAATTTTACATCTTGATTATACCGCTGGAAACTAAATAGATCCTAAATAGATCTCATCACAAAAAATCTGGTGTGACAAGCACACAGTTGTGTGCTGTGCGACCAGTCACACCAGATTTTTTCAATATTCTTTCTTGACTATTAAAAAAATTAAGCAACATTAAGCAAAAGGTGAATATTTGGATCTGTGAGCTCTTATTTTAGAGTGAGTAGCAAAGTTAAAAATCACATCCAGCGTTGAATATTTCATTCTCTTTTCTCTCAATATAACAATTTTTATTGAAAACTTTTGTGATTCAAACGTAGAATAAAATTACAATAAATATTTTACATAATATTTTATAATAAATGTATATTTCATACAAGACTCACTAAATAATCCTATAGCCCATCGAAGGTAAAGGATATTGATAAGTATAATCCAATTCTGATACGAAAAAATGTATTAATTAGGAATTTCTTTAACAATAATGATCCTATAGCCCATTTTGCGAGATTATAGAAATGGCCAATTGATACCTTTTTTTCGTGTTAGATTGAATTATACTTATCATTACCTTAGACAGGTTACAACTTGTCGTAGACGGCAAGAGGCTACCTGTCTTTGGAGTATAGAGCATTTAGTAGTGAGTGGGGCGCCGATGAGAGAGGTCGAATCCACGTTGGATTATCTCCCATAGGCTTTATACATTTAGTGTTGTGTGTGCCATTGAAGGGTGCAGCTCGGGCGTCTGTTGGTCTCTCTTCAAAAAAGTCAATTTCTCATAAACTACGAGCCCGATTTTGGTAAATTCCTTTCCAATTATGTTATAGGATTATATTTTAATTATTTATAATATAATTTAAGAATATTTTTACCGATTCGTCCCAAAATTCCGGGGTTGGGGAGGGAGAGAGGGAATTAAAACACCTTTGCTCCGTTTAAGTGAGAGAATGTTAGATTATTTTTTTAAAATTCTTATCCTCAGTGATATTTCATAACTTAATAATTTATTTTGAACATTTCAATAATACATACTTTACATACCAGTAAATAAATTGTTTATTGTCGATGGCTATCAAGTAATTTAGCCATCCAGGATTTAATTCAATATGTTATCCGAGGTTTCGATTGCTCGAGACACCCTTTCACAAGGAGAGCAATGTCATGTTATTTTTTGCAAATAAATATCTGACCATCTATGATTTATTTATTTATTTTATTCAAAAGTAAGGCGTTTCCTTCCTCGAAAGGACCGCCAACAAAACTATTTCAATGAGTTCCATTCTCTCCATTATAATGCATTATTACTTGTTAAGCGTTCAAGTGAAAAAAAATAGCTATTTAATAAAAATTTTCTTTGAAAATAACGTTGAACTCGTTACATTCTTATTTAAAAACATTTGGGAATTTTACTTTCTCTTACCAATATATATATATATAGAGCGAGAGATAGCATTCATGACAAACATTTGATGTCGAGGTTATTCAAAATAAACCAAGAAGGGAATGAACTCCGAGGTTTGAAATTTTATATTTAAGTTAGGTATCCTGCTAATGCAAAAGGCACAGACAGCAGTTAAGTTTTTTCTTATTTTATTTAAATCCACGGCTTTCTTATTTATAAAATAGAATGAAAAATCTTTATTCGAATTATATTATACGTTTGAATCACAAAAGTTAAATATTATAAATAAAAAAAATATGGTGTGATTGGCTGCACAACACACAACTTTCTCTTAGATTTTTTTTTTTTTAACATTCACACTCACACACACATTAACACAGTCTTTTCGGCAACTTAGACCATTTAAGACTTTTACGATAACCGTTGTGATAAATATATCTATTGGGGTTTCAGGCATTTCTATTTAAGCCATCTGGTATCCAAATGGCTTAAATCATGGACTGCCTGGGGTCCGAACCCGCGACGTTTGGTTTAGGAGGTAGGCACGCTACCTACTACGCCAAACCCGAGGGCTCTCTTAGATTTGGCAATTGAAAGTTTATTGTGTTCTCTGCATACGAAATTTTTCGTGTCCACATATATTTATTTCCCAGCATTACATTAGAATTCAAATATAATTTAACATAAAAAAATATTTATATTTTGTTACAATAGCAACCAATCTGCAAATTTAACTTTGTTCCTAACATTGTAGGGATTTTTTTATTCATTTTTCTTCTTTTTTGACGATTTTAAAAGCAACATTAAATCTATCAATATTTGAGGAGAGAAGTAAGATTAGAATATTATAATTAGTGTAATATTGCATTCAAATCTTGTTGTTTAAGCCAGAGATTCGCTTTCCTCCCCTTTTCAATATTTTTTTTTGTTTATTTTTTAGAAATCGACATAACGCCTTCGAGAATTGTCATCATAAATCACATGCCCAAGGCCAATAAGTGAATAAGTGTATAAGTGAATAAATGAAGAATCCATGCAGAGCATCCGCCATCAAACATCGTCTTCACGTCAACCAGGCAGAGGCAGTCGCTACAGCAGATTCCAGAGTGTAGCAGCTACATTTAAATTAAAGTCTGTATGAACATTTACGTGGGCGTAGAGTAAGCAGCATAGGATTTTCAAAATTTGATTTGAAATTTCTTATTCGGCTTAAATTTAGAATAATTTCACTTAGGTCCTTGGCTAGGATGTTATTAATGTATTTCTCCCATTTCAGAGTCCCTTTTAGATAGTTAATTTTAAATTCAAAATTTTTAAATTAAAAATTAATTAATTTAATTTTTTATTTAAAATAACTTTTCTTTCTAAATTATTTTAATATTATAAATTTAACATTTTACTTTCTCTTATTTACTTATCTACTGTTTTATAGAATAGAGTTTTATATTTCAGTACCCAAATGAGGTTTCGTTTCTCAAGGTAATGGGATGGATGAATGTTCAATGTGCAAAAGGTATACGATTATTGTTAATTGTACAAAAGGTATTCGATTATTGGTAATATGTGGATAATGCACAGTACTCATTTCATCCCGTTACCCTACGCTGGAATCATCTTCATCATATGAGACAATTCAAGTGTGCATGCATTAGCTATTATTATATAATTCAGTATTAGGTTTTAAGTTTTGCGTGTATTGGATTATTATTTTCTAAGGGGATCTCTTTTCTATTTTTACTAACTGCATGTTAATTTTTAAGAATACACGCAATTCTTATTAGATTATCTAGCTAGCAATTGATAGAATCTAAATATGGGCGCTTAATAATTAGAAAATCTCTACGCTCACGCATTTCTAGATTATTATTATTATATTGGGGTCTAGGCCTTCTGTGTCGGATTTCTCTGATGTTCTCTTGAATTGACATTCAATTGCGAATTGATTCCTCAATGCTGGCATAGGGTGTTGTTGTTCGTCCCATTTAGGTTTAGGCAGGGCTCCCAGTAGAGGATCATTTCACTTTTGGCCGTTGTTCATGGGAAATAGGAGAATTCCTCTATCGCATGTTTCCCTCTTTCGCGCTTTTGAGAGAAAGAGTGTTTTCTCTTTCTCCGGGGCTCTTTGTCCGTCAATGCTGAGCTCTGGGCCTTGGTTGTTTCAGGACAGAGTGAGTTAATGTTCAAGATGTTAGGAGTTCGTATAGGATGTTGTTAGCTTTTAGGGTTCTTTTTTTTCAGCATGCATCTTGAACAACGTCATTCTGTTTCTGAGATGAGCAATCAAGGGGGATCTTCAGTGTTGTATTGGCCGGGCTCCCTTCCTAACTCGTGAATGATTACAGGTCAATTAACTCTCCTCTAATTTAGTTCGCTATTAAATGACATTGATTAGGCAGGTGGGCGGAGTTTAATTGATCTGTGATGTGTGTGAGTACATATGAAATATGTACACACTGTGTTCCATTTCCCCTCAAATTTTCTTTGGGTTGTGGGCGCGTTTTCACCGTATCGTTCCGAAGTGATATAATGAAGGCTTACCTGCCTTCCGGGAGTGTTTCGCGTTACGCGGTCGTCTCAAGAAAGAAGAGGAACTGCATTTTAGAATTAGATGGCCGTCCCGGTCATAGATAGTGTGGGATTAGGTTAGTTTTTAGGGAAGCCCACGTTGAGCCGAAAGAAGCAGTCTACAGGGTAAGTTAATGAAATTTTTAATATTTCTCAATATATACTCATTATCAATCATAGACGCTAATTGTTTATTTCTTGTTTTGTTTTAGATGGTTAGGGTGGGAGTGGGGGCCGAGATCAACGAGATTCTTCAGGCCAACTAACTTCAAGCCTTTCGTAAGTATTATTATACGTATTTTAACATAAATCTTCTACAGTATTAAATAATTTATAATTTTTTAATTTTCTCTTTTTTTTATAGATACTTTAGGTACAACATTTAATTACATAAACAAAACTTAAAGAAATCGAAATGTAACTGCCTTTTTTTTCTTTTTTTAAAGGTTTTTTCGACATCTGAGGCTATTTAGACCACTTCTCTATTTGTTTCAAATTCAATTGAAACTCGGGACGGGAAGCAGAACCGGGACCGAAGACTTGAGAATAACCGCTTGAAAGACTTCACAGGTGTGTTATCGATACCTCTATTTGGGTAAAACTGGCAAAATTAGTTTGACCAGAATGAAAAATTCACAAATTAATATTGTTTTTTGACAGCTTAAAAAAAATCATTTTTTACATATATTGAAAAATTAGCATTAAAAAGTGAAAATAATTTTTTTCATAAAATAATTGAAAAATTATTTTTTTAAAAATATTTACTCTCTTTATTTATCTCTGAGCTGCTCTTGAATTTTGCTAGTTTTTTTTTTTTTTTTTTTTTTTTTTTATAATTTCCTCTTTTTCTCTCTTCCCCTCTTTCCCCCCCCTCCCCCTTCCCCCTCTTTTTTCCCCCCCTCCCTCCCACACAACATTACTTTTATATCTTTTTTTTAAATTAAATTTATAAATTTAGAGTTATGGTATTTTTAATTTTATTTTAATTTTGCTAGTTATTAATAATTGAATATGCGTGATCCGTTTTGATGGAGGTAGCCTAAACGCCATTAATGAGTTGGTCAATTTGGTTGCCTATTTTCTAGCAATCGTCTTATCTTTTTTCTAATCTTTGTATGTATATCTTGTCATTTTGGAATACTCTTTTTGAGTTTTATTTGAAATATTCCATTGACCTATTACAAATGGACCGAAGCAATTTTTCAATTACAACTTCAATAAAAGAAAATTTAAATTTCCTTTTAGCACTTATAATAAATAAATTGTGTGATAATGAAGATATTATATTTTTAATTTATTATATTTGTCCGACAAATTTTATCTCGGATTGTAAATCTTAACATATGTGCTGGGTCCTCGAGAGGAGCTGTGATGAATCTCATAGGAATGTGTTGCATTGCTGAGGTGCGCGGGTCCCAAGAAAGAAAGGTCCCGTTAGCTCAGGGTCTCTTCTATCCTCCATTAGATTCGTTTATCGGCAGACAATCGGTTTCGATATCAATAGGACCCATTTCCAAATATTCATTCAGTAACACCTCTTTTATTAATATTTCAAGTTCGTCATCAGAGTAAATTAATATATTACATAATAGAACAAAAAACATTTAAATACAACCAATAAGAATTACAATCATGACTGTAATTTTACTGATTTTTTACACCATTAGTTACCTAAAAATAAAAAAAAGGCCTATATATATTCCGTGTAACGAGCACGAGAAGTCTTCTTCTGTCTTCGCCTTGTTCCCGCGATGCGGGGTCGGCAAACCTCACTTTTTCCCTCCAACCCTATCATGCGCTTTTGCAACCGAGAATGATAGAACAGGCCGGCTCGTCGCACGGTCTGACGCCTGTTGAAAAGAAGAAGGAAGATACAGATATACAAAGAAGAGGACTGCCTGTCTCAGCTTGGACAGCTCGTAGTCGCCATCTACGTACCAACAAGATGTGGGCCCCTGAGCGAAAAGGAGCACGAGAAATAAAAAAAATAAATAAATAATTTTTGCCCCCTCCTCCTTCACCAAGCAAAACCTAAAATGACGTCTCTGCTTTGTCGTCGATGAAAAATTTTTAAATTTTATTTAATTTTTAAACCAAATGATAAGCTACTATAAATGTTATTAAGCTCCCCATAATATTTCAACTCTACTCAGTTTTTAATGTATGCGAGGGTCGGGGATTTTAATAACGAGAGGCAATTTTCTTTCACTTTCCGTAATTCTGCCCTTCATCTTAAATGGGCCTAATAGGTGCACTTGGCTCTGATGATTTTATTATATCCTGTAAAGAATAAATATGAATAAAATTAATAATGCTGCTAACACTCCGGCTCTCCGTTTTTTATTTAATTCAAAAAAACAAAAATAAAATTTGAACGATTCCTTCAAAATTCTGATAATTTTGGTTGGCAGCTCTGCTAACTGTGAATTGTGAAAAAATTATAATTTATTTTTTGAAACCGCTATAATTACCAATTAATAATAGAAAAAATATCATTAATCATTAAAATAAACTTTTAGATTATTGACATTAATTGCGAAATTTTTGAAGTGAAAAAGAATACAATAAAGAGAAAGTAATTATGCAAAAAATACCATGGATATTCATAGATAATTTAGAATCCTAACGGCAAAAAGAAGTAATCATTGTTATCCATCCATTAATTCCTCACATTCAAGTTAATAAAATAAGTTTCAGATTGCATATAATTTCGGTTTAAATCAAATAAAAAAAAAATCTTGAAAATAATTTGAAGCCTTCCCTTTCATTATGCTTTATTCACATCTCATGTCTCTCGAATATGGCATTCCTTTGTAATTATCATTTCCGACACTACTTGGATGGGGAAAGATCATGGAGTTAAATTACGACTACCATCTCAGGGGTCCTAGAAATTTTGTTTACAAAAAAAAAAAAAAAAAAAAAAACAATTCTATATACATAAACGTAATATTAATTCAAATTTATTTTTTTTTAAGTATCGGTAACAAAATCACTATTTTAAAAAGGAATAATATTAAAAATTGATTGAATGATTTGTGGAACGGTTTGTCTGTCACTACTGTCACTGTCCACTGCCCCATATGATCAGCCCCGGTTCCAAAAAGTGCAGGGCCCGATTGGATTTTTTTTGCGGGGCCCTCTATATATATGTATTAAATATTTAAATAAAAAGCATATCCGATACAGGGCCTATATAAATAAATCAAATGCCATGGATCATAAGGTAAACTTCAACATACATTAAAAAATAAAAATGCAAAAAAAAAAACAGTTAAATATAAATGAAATTTGAAAAACATATAAGCAAGTATTTATTAATTTAAATAAGCAAAAAATGTAGGTACCGCCGGGAGTCGAACCACGGACCCGACTCCCGGCGGTAGCTAGATTTTTATCTTAATTAAATGAATAAATACTTGGTTATATGTTTTTCATAATTACTTCATGGACCAACACATTATATATATAATTCTTTATGAATATTAATTTACATCATTGAATGTGAATATATGAATTACACATTTCTAAGTTTTCGTTAGTCAAAAACAACACTTACGGGTA
Source organism: Euborellia annulipes (assembly GCA_023213315.1). NCBI lineage: Eukaryota > Metazoa > Arthropoda > Insecta > Dermaptera > Anisolabididae > Euborellia > Euborellia annulipes. The sequence goes on from JAKCPI010031143.1 coordinate 12,568, forward strand.
ATCGTTTTGTATATTATAATAAATCTCATCCATCAATGTGAACTTAAAATAAATATATTTTAAATTATTTGAATAATTTATAATTTATCCTTTATCGTCAAAAGCAATAGGCTTTAAATATCGGCCCCTTCAAGTGCCCAATCGCTCCAATCGCCTTAAGTCCAGCCCTGCATATGATAAAACCTATAATCAATTTTGTCAAGTCCTAAGGTGTTAGTTGTGTGAAATTTTAATTTAGTTCTTGAGAGCAGAGGTTAGTTGAGGTAGAATGAGGTCATCCTTGCTAAGCTCTGAAGATTGTTCAAATAAGTAACCGAAACATCATCTGTGAAAATTGAATAAATATATTTAAAAAAAAACTATAGTTGTATTTCTTTTTCTTATTTTAATGATACCCTCCTATTAACATCCCTGTTAAGATTTTGATAGTTATTTTTTTCTTTTTGTTTAATTGGAAATGCCTGAACATGTAGTTTGTAAATAGCCTTAGATTTATATTTTGTTTTGTTTGCTGTTATTGTATATATTTAAATTTATATTGTGCTGATTTGGACCTAACCACCGAGAACTGGAGCCTCGAAGCGGGTCGTTAATTAATTTATTTAATTTAACGAGTTGTTTCTTGATGGCTGGATATTATAATATGAGGATGAGGTGTATGAGCAGCCAAGGCGAAAAATAAAATAAAAGTCTATATTTTGTCAAGGTTTCGAGTGCCGATCACACTCTTTATCAGGACAAAAATTGATGTCAAATTGTCAGGTTAGTTGACATGATTTTACCAATATATATTCTCTTGAAAAATTCTCTTAACTGTTTGGAGGTCTTTCTGATGAAAAATATGATCAGCACTCGAAACGTCGACAAAATATTTTATTTTTCTCCTTGACTGCCCATATACCTCATCCTCTTATTATTTTAAAATTCTTGAGTAAGAATACAAAATATCTAGAGTAAGTTTAGGCCTTCTGGAGTGTTTGTGTGTGGGGGGGGAGGGGGTGTAAAAAAGATAAATGCATTTTTTGCCCCCTCCTCTCTTCAGGCACATGAAATAACATTCCAGGTCTGATGATTGTCTAAACACAGAATCAAAACATTGGATTGTTAATAAATGAATTAAATGAAACTTCGTTCTTATTTTATTCCTAAAAATTTTTTCAAAATTTCAAATTAATATTGGGAGAGATAAGTGGTATTTTAAAACAAATGAAAAAAATTTTGAAGACCAAAAATCTCCGGCTGCCCTTGAGTCTCTGGGGGTTGACCCCCACTCTGTCAGAGCAACAACCTTTATTTTAGTATAAGAGGAAATTGTAATCCATATTTATTAGGTGGATTTTTTTGCTGATGCGATGTGACACCCATGTTGATCGTTTCGAGAGCTAACGGGCAATCAAGCCGAAGAAGCCCGGGTCTTTTTCGGGGCTCGAAGTCCAGGCCTCTCAGTTGGATCATCTCCTAGGTCAATGACCGCCACTTAAAACCCCTCCCCATTCCTAAAGTCTTACGCTTTTTCGTACCTGGCTGGCTGTTTTATCTTCCCGATGTCAAAACGTTATACAATCAAAAGGTGCCACTAACATGCTACTTTCTCCTTGTTGTTGTATCGGTATTTAAAGATTATTTGTTTGTCTTTTTGAGAGATTTCCTTCTAAAGAGGTGAGTTCAGTCTTTTTAAGAAAAATTTGTAGGTTTATGACTTTCATACACGACTATAGACTTATCAGCCGGTGAAATTTTTTTTAGTAAACTACTAAGATTTACTAGAATTTTTTAATTTATTTGTTTGCTTGACAATTTTTAATGATTTAGTCAAAGGTGGACGAAGCTAAGGACTCACTGATTATTTATGCATTCACTATTATGTAGAAGGATATTTGGATATTTGCAAGGTCATCTAAAATCATTTTTATAATAAACAAGAAATACTTACTACTTTTTTATGTAAAAAAAAATTTTCATATGCTTTCTTTATGTAATCTTCATGCAATAAACCTCATTATTTGATTTATACTTTCTCTTACCTATATATGTTAATATAAATAGAGAGAAAGTATTGCGATCATGTCAAAAATTCGATGTCGAGATTTTGATAGATATACACGTCCCCTGAATCCAAAAAAGTGGTTTTCGCAACATTGTCTGTCTGTGTGTGTATCTGTCTGTGAACAAAATTTCTCAAAGAACGAAAAGAGTTACAAGGTTGATTTTTTATCTTTAATTTAGGTACCCTCTTGAGGCTTTTGAACAAAATCGGCCAAAGAGTACTAGCACTTTGCTGATACGCTTTTTCAGTTTTTTTTTTTCAAAATTCTCTCGAACGATTTTGAATAAAATTCAAAAATCAATTATTTTTTAGATACTCTTTCAAATTTATATTCTCATTTTGCTCTCAAAATTGTTTGAAGGCCACTTTATTTTTGTATTTCATAGGAAAGATAGGAGAAATGGTTGTCATGGTAACAAAATATAATATTTACGTAATTGAAGAACCTGAAAATAAAATTAATTATTATTTACCTGACTATCTAAATGAAGGAATTAGTGAAAATGATCACAGTCAAGATAATTCTAATTATAAAAATACATGTATTAATATAATAAAAAAAAAAAATACTTATATTTAAATTGAACTAAAAAGAGAGAAATAATTTCATTTTTGTTGTTAAAATTGTTGAATATTTATGACTTAAAATAAAAGCGTGAGGCCACTCATTGATAGCTTAAGTAATTGTCTATTTTTAAAACTCTAGGAGCGCCCTACGCTTTTATTTTACGTCAAAAATATTAAACAATTAAAACAACGAAAATGAAATTATTTCTCTCGTTTTAATTCATTTTAAATAAAAGTATTTTTTTTTTAATTATATATTTTATTTTTAATTAGAGACATTAAAAAAATGAGAAATATCCAATAAATATCAAGTTTCAGATCTCTAGCTCATCGGGAAGTCTTTTGAAAATTTATTAATTCGCGAAGGGCTTCAAATAAAGTACAGTGAACGCCACAATTAAGTCCCCACCTGGGAACTAGACCCTTAATTATCTGGTATTTAGTGAAATCATTTTAAATTTGAAAAGGTAAAATAAAATCATCTGTACCAGATTTTATTTTACTTTTTCAAATTTGAAATTATTTCACTAAATACCATATAAGGCTCTAGCTCCCATATGTGGCGCTCAGTGTACCACATTAGTTTGGTCTAATTTTAAAATTATATATTGTCATCTGAAATTACCCAGTATACCAAGTTCAGACCTCTAGTTCATCGCGAAATGTCTTAAAAAGTTTACTAAAAATTGATGACCTTGAAAAAGCAAGTTAACTAAAAGTATAAAAAAAAGAAATACCTTTTAATGAAGAAAAAAGTTCAAACAAATATAAAAACAAGGAGCAATTACAAAGGAGATTGAAAAAAAAATTGTAACAGAAAAAAATGAAAATAAGCGAGTCTACAAGAAATTGAATTTAAAATTCTCAAGTTTATTGATAAATTCTTTTGAACAAGACAAAAGTAAAGAAATATCTCTTGGCTTGGTGAGTCGTACAAAACCGGAAACTGGTCCAGAGTTCTCGCAATGATGCTTTCCATCTTTTCAATGAAACAGAGAACTAGGAATCGAATCGACTGTCATCTAAGACGACATACTTTCCAATTGAGAGAATATTTATTTTAGATCAAAGAAGTGTTATAAGAATAAAAATAATTTTAATAAACTGCGGCGCAATTTATCAATTTTTTTGATTAAATATTTTTCGAAATTATATATTCAATGAATACCCCGATTCGAACTTGTCTAATTTTGTTTTTTCTTAGTGGGGCAAATGTTGGTGGTGCCCTGGCGCAAAGGGTAGCACACCAATGCCTCGAAATGGCTGGAGATTCTGGGTTCGATTCCATGGGGGGGGGGGGGGCATGGGACCTTAAACCATCAACAAAAAAATCATATAAATTGTTAAATATTAAATAATAAACAAACTCTGTCAACCGTATTAGTTGTTTTTCTCTTTTTAAAATTATTCTAAAATACCAAATTATAAAATTTTCCGTATTTATAATTACCACTCCGTTTTTTTTTAAATTGCATCTCTTAGAAAACCGTCAGAATTTTCCTCATTTTTAAGAAGAACCTGGTGATATTTTACTCATTTTTTTCCTTGTTATTTAAAATATGGCTGAACTTAACAAATGTTTTTCTCATCAATTGTATTTTAATATACAATTAAGACTAGCTGAATTTACTTTTAATTATTAATTACAAGTTTGCCTTTTTTTTTTAAATGCCGCTCGCGAATATTTTTTTTTTTGTGTGTCGAATTTGAAACCCGCATGTTATTCTTAAATATATAAATAAATACCCTCAGAATATGAAAAACGTTAATCTAAGAAAGTTCACTTTCCAAAAGTTAATAGAATTATTTATACCAAAACATATTAATATATACATATATCGATTATTTCTGACCTATATTTTTTGATATTATCGGCAACCCGTTATTTTAGATAGCCTAGTTCTGTTACCCCCATTTTTGTGGGATTTATATTTACAAATCGAAAACATGTTTTGTATTAGGGGCATATTATACAAGCCAAATTTTTGGCAACCCTCCCCCTGTCAGGAACAATAATCAAATCGTCAACCACCCTCTACTTACGTAAACACTTTCTTTAGCGAAAAACTACTTTTTTTCTAGCAAAAATAAACAAATGTGACACCTCGTAGGATGCTTACGTAATTATTGGATGGCCTCTTGGTCTGTTTATTTTTAAAGTTTTCGAAATTTATGTGAATTTTTTACTTACATTTTTATCTTTTATCGAAAAAAATGGTCAAAAATTTTGCTTACCACATTATTATTATTTTTTATTTATGTATTTAATATATTTAGCATTTCTATTGCAAAATCATATATAATTTTACTAAAAAATGATAAAATATTCAGGCCTTCAGGGGCGGGACATTACCAGGGGGGAAGGAATCCTCCTTTGGGCTCATAACCTATAGGTTATTTTTACGGGGCAATATATATGCCCCGTGAAAAATAAAAATAAATATTATAATTAGAAATTTTCTTACTTTTATATAAACGAGGTATAATACCTGGTATAGGAAAGTATTGCAATCGCAAAATAATTCGATATCAGAAATTCAAAGGATTTATAGGTTTTTACGTTTAAAAAATGGGCTTCGCCTCTCTCTCTCTCTCTTACCTCCCAATTTTTAAGGCAAAATAATTCCTAATGTGCTTCTCTTTTAATCTAGGGTAACAAATTTATAGTTTTAAATGATCATAAGAAGATACTACAAACGAATGGTAAATATTTATAAAGAAAATTTGAAAAATAACGCTAGGTATTATTTTATTTGTTCGCCGTTTTTTTTTAGGGTGGTTGGTAAGAGATAGAAATATTTAAAAAAATAAGTTAAATAATCTGTTAAATTTTTTCCATCCCCTGGCTAAAGTAAAAAAATATTTTTTTATCTTTTACCAAATGGAAACTCTTCTTTTATCCTTCTCTAAAAAAAAGAGACAAAGACCTGTTAGAGTGCAAGACAAGTCAGAATCAATTGAAACTCGTATTTCTTTTCTATTATCTCAAAGTGTAAAAAATCGGGTGTGATAATCGCAATTGTATTTTAAATGTTGACTGCTTGAAATAAACTATGGTTATTTTTCAAATTTTAGTCTTATATTTGGATATTTTATATACAAAAGAGAATCTTAAATAAATACAAAATTTCATAAGAATTGGAAAAAAAATTTTTTAAATGTGTAAAAAGTTCCAAAAGGGACCGACCCCGTTTTGAATCGAAATTAACATGCAAATCCCCATAGGTATTTAACATTGGCTCTATGGAAGGAAGAGTCGGAAAATGAATTTGAAAAATCTGAAAGTACTTCAAACAATTTTCTCGAAAAAGTTTACTGATATTTATACTGATACTTTTTAAAGAGCATCTAAAAAATTATTTCATTTCGAATATGTCCTAAAAAATAAAAAATACAAAAATAACGCTTAGATGTATTTTATTTAATTAGGGGTGAGCTTTACGAGTGGGGAAATAAAGTAAATTTTTTAAAAATTATTTCACTTCGAATGTATCCCTTATAAATAAATAAATACAAAAAATAACACTTGGAAGTATTTTATTTAATTGGTTGTGAGTTTTAAGGGTGGATTAATTAAGTCTTTTAAAAATCATTTCACTTCAAATATATTCCTAATAAATAAATAAATACAAAATATAACGAGTAGACGTATTTTATTTAATAGAGGGTGAGTTTTAAGGGTGGGTAAATGAAGTGAGTCTTTTAATAGTTATTAAATTTCGAATTTATTCCCAAATGAATAAAATCCCGTTCGTTTGCAAGTGAATACAATTTTTATAAATAGAGTACTTATTTGATAATTTTTTATTGTTGAGCGCTCAGAGAGCAATGCTAATGCCTGCTTGCTTTTATGCCTGCCTGTCTTTAGTTGTATCTGAGTCGAGACATGAGTCATTCGGTTGAGATCCCCCCTCTCTCTCTCTCTTGTGTTTAGTTTCTTTTATATTGTGTTGTTATTTGTGCAAATAAGACGTTCATCCACCAAACTCTACTCCCCGTCTGGTCATATTATTAAGATATTGAATAACGGATTAAATTTCTATTTTCAATATTTTTTTTCTCTCAAAATATACTAGGTTATTTATCCAATTTTTTTAAATATAACTCTATAATGAAGTTGTGTACCCAGGGAGAAGGGTGAGAAAGGGTAATTACCCCTTCTAATAAACAAAATAGTATTTTTCGTTAAAAATGAAATTTAAAATAGAAAAAAATTTTTATTTATTAGGAGAATTTTTAATTATAGACCACATTTTTTTATTAAATATTTATTAAAAATATATACATACTGTACAGTATTTCAAAAATGTGGTCTATAATTAAAAATTCTCCTAATTATAATATTTCAAACCACAAAAGCTTTAATAAACATATTTTTTTTTTGTAAAATTTTTACATTTAAGCAAATGGATTACTTTCTTACCCTCCTCACCCTCCAACCCTCTATCAGAGAATTTAACTCTGCTATAATATTTAATAAGAAATTATTATTAAATAATTGAAAATTTAAATTCTTAAACTTTTATCAGTGGTATAGTAAATAAGTGTGATTTTTAGAGGTGCAATTTTTTTTATTCACCGTTTGCCTGCTTTTCTTAAGCAGTTTCTCCATTCGCCTCCCCTAATTGGACCCTGTTACCCATTAGTGTGTCAAGCGCCAGCTACCGAGTTTTGAGAAAATCAACATTAAAGTTTTTTGTTTTCATTGGATAATATATAATTTTTTTGTCAATTGTGCAAGTAACATTAAATATAAATTTTTTTAGGACATATTTCATAAAAAATACTATTAATTAAAGCATTTGAAACAATATTCCGTGCTTAACTCAATTTTTAATTTTTTGGCGCTTGACACACTATTGCACAGAGTCCAATTATAAGTTTAAAAAATTCAGATGATTTTTTTTTACTTTGTTTACTTTTCTGAGTCGTAACATACTACAACTCGTCCTTCGCTTGGTGAATATATTCCCTTTATTTGTAGTTTTGCAAATAATTCAATCCCCCTCAACTCATGCATCCCCTTATAGATATTCATTAATTCACATTCAATTATTAAAATAAATTAATGAATAAAATTCCATTTGTTTTTCTCATTAAATCCTTTTAGAATTTTATATGAAAATTAATTTTATTTCTGTTCGTTTAAACGGCACCCCCTCCTCCCAAGTTATTTTTCCACACTACAAATTTTCTCTCTACTTTATATAATGTTTGATTGAGGAAAAAAATAATACAAATTCTTTTTGACTTGCAATTTTTTTTTAAATCTTATTTTTTTCATACTTCATTTTTTTGCATTTATTTATTTCTGGTACTCAAAAAGACATTCTTAAAAAAAAAAATTCACAATTAATTGATAATCTATTTTATTTTTGTTATTATTAATTTCTTTTTTAATAAACAAATAAATAATATTTTTAATGAGTAAATTTTACAAAATTCTTTTTTATACTCGTATCAGTTTATTTTTAAATTTTGAGCCTTATCATCATCTCTAACTTAATTTTATATAAAGCATTTCAGGCATCTAAGATTGTATCGTAGTATCGTATATATCCTTAAATAATTTAGCTAAGCATCCAATTAATTCCATCATCCCATTTAAGTTGAATTGACCTTTTACCTAATAGGGGATTTTCAGCTAGAGGACGAATTTCCTTATAGAATAGGGGTGTGAGTACTAAATTCTAAACTCATCTCTTACCCACTAAAGTTAACTTCACCCCAAAGCTATATAAAATTTTAATAAATAATAAATCCACTCGAAATAATTTTCTTGAGTGTTTTTGTTGTTTTTTATTGACTCATGTTTAAATGTATCTATAATATGATATAAAACTTTATTTATTAAAGATAGCTGGGAGGGTTGCCTTCGGCACCCTCCAGCCCTGGGGGGGCGTCTCGGGATGTGACTAAGAGTTGTAGATAAATGTATTTTAATTAATTATGAAAAAGAGTTTTTTATTTTAAATATTTGATTAATATATTTTTCAATTATTTACACCCTAAGGAAGCGTAATTTTAAATTTTATTAAAATCGAATGAAAAATAAATTTCAGGGGGGTCAGGGGGTGATTGAACTTTCTGATGTCTAAAATACCATTTTTCAATTATTTACACCCTAAGAAAGCGTCATTTTAAATTTTATTAAAATCGAATGAAAAATAAATTTCAGGGGGGTCAGGGGGTGTTTGAACTTTCTGATGTCTAAAATACCATTTTTCAATTATTTACACCCTAAGAAAGCGTCATTTTAAATTTTATTAAAATCGAATGAAAAATAAATTTCAGGGGGGTCAGTGGGGTAATTGAACTTTCTGGGGTCTAAAATACCATTTTTCAATTATTTACACCCTAAGAAAGCAACATTTTAAATTTTATTAAAATCGAATGAAAAATAAATTTCAGGGGGGTCAGGGGGGTGATTGAACTTTCTGGGGTCTAAAATACCATTTTTCAATTATTTACACCCTAAGAAAGCGTCATTTTAAATTTTATTAAAATCGAATGAAAAATAAATTTCAGGGGGGTCAGGGGGTGTTTGAACTTTCTGATGTCTAAAATACCATTTTTCAATTATTTACACCCTAAGAAAGCAACATTTTAAATTTTATTAAAATCGAATGAAAAATAAATTTCAGGGGGGTCAGTGGGGTAATTGAACTTTCTGGGGTCTAAAATACCATTTTTCAATTATTTACACCCTAAGAAAGCGTCATTTTAAATTTTATTAAAATCGAATGAAAAATAAATTTCAGGGGGGTCAGTGGGGTAATTGAACTTTCTGGGGTCTAAAATACCATTTTTCAATTATTTACACCCTAAGAAAGCAACATTTTAAATTTTATTAAAATCGAATGAAAAATAAATTTCAGGGGGGTCAGTGGGGTAATTGAACTTTCTGGGGTCTAAAATACCATTTTTCAATTATTTACACCCTAAGAAAGCGTCATTTTAAATTTTATTAAAATCGAATGAAAAATAAATTTCAGGGGGTCAGTGGGGTAATTGAACTTTCTGGGGTCTAAAATACCATTTTTCAATTATTTACACCCTAAGAAAGCAACATTTTAAATTTTATTAAAATCGAATGAAAAATAAATTTCAGGGGGGTCAGTGGGGTAATTGAACTTTCTGGGGTCTAAAATACCATTTTTCAATTATTTACACCCTAAGAAAGCAACATTTTAAATTTTATTAAAATCGAATGAAAAATAAATTTCAGGGGGGTCAGTGGGGTAATTGAACTTTCTGGGGGTCTAAAATACCATTTTTCAATTATTTACACCCTAAGAAAGCAACATTTTAAATTTTATTAAAATCGAATGAAAAATAAATTTCAGGGGGTCAGTGGGGTAATTGAACTTTCTGGGGTCTAAAATACCATTTTTCAATTATTTACACCCTAAGAAAGCACATTTTAAATTTTATTAAAATCGAATGAAAAATAAATTTCAGGGGGTCAGTGGGGTAATTGAACTTTCTGGGGTCTAAAATACCATTTTTCAATTATTTACACCCTAAGAAAGCAACATTTTAAATTTTATTAAAATCGAATGAAAAATAAAAAAAATAAAATTTTAGGGGTGGGGGGTGGGGGCGAGAGGGAAAAATCTTTTCAAATGTCGAATTGTTAGGGGGAGGAAGAGTTTTATTTTTCATTTTAAAGATTTGATAAATATATTTTTCATAAAGCGAGTTAGATCCTGTTTTCCAATGTTTGTATGGGGTAATTGATAACCCAAAAGGGGGGTTCCCTACCCTAATTCGATATAATGATAGCCTAAAACACCCCGGAAAATTCCTACATTAAAAAACTATGAAAATCGGTCGAGTTGGGTTTGTAAGGGGGGGAGACAGGTAGTTCGTGAAATTCATTCGACTAAATACCCTCAAAGGTGAAGTCATAATTATCTCAGCCCAATTTGAAATTTTATTTTGATGAAATAATTATAATTTTGTTGACCTGCCCCTTTCTCTCGGCGGCCCTCTATATAGTGAGAAAATATTCTTTTTAAATTAATGTTCTTGTCGAATTTCCAGAGCTGAAACTGTCATTTCTTTCTCTTTCTTTTTTTTTCTTATTAATCTTTGGTCATTTTATCTCGATTAAACTTTTGGAAATGAATTATTGATTTCCAAATGAAAACAACCATCACCGGTTAAATATATAGCTATCAAAAAAATTTTAATTTTTTTATATTATTTATTTTTAATTATCCGCTAATTATTTTTTTACTACATATTTAACTCATTAACAGATTTATGCAATTAAAATGATAAAAAAAGCGATTGGAATTAAATTAATATATTTATTCAGAGAGGAAATAAATCATTAAACTCAATAATTTTCTATTTATGTAAAATTTGTTTTTTTAAATAAAATTTTCTCTTAACCAACTACTGTACATTATATTCAATTCTATTTCACTCAAAAAAAAAAAATACAAATTGTAGAAAACAAGTCCAATTTGGATTATTGTAGCCTACCATTGATATGAAGAAAAATGAGAGTATATAGATATATAGCTGAAATGAAGGAGAAAGCGAAGAATAAAGAATAACAAACATTGTTTAGGAAAAGGGGGATTGATACAATTAAAAATTTTCTGCTGAATTTAAATTCGTCTAGAAGTGTGTTTGTAAACATAGCCTATGAAAACTCTATCAATTACACAGCTCACAGAACAGAAAAATTAATCTCTATATAATAATTATTTCGAATATAGAAGAGGATGCATATAATAATTGAGCCTCTATTTAATAATTAAGCACTCTTTATTCGGAACGTTTCGGCTGAGATCCACCCTGCCATTTTCAGCCTACAAATTTTTATACAAAAAAAAATAGAATTGGTTTACATGAATGCTGAATAATATTTTGAATTATTTTTAAAAATTATGTAAATTATATGTAAAATAAGTTCAAAAAAGCATAAAAAAGTAATCTCAATAGATTTAGTTTTACGTAATTCGTGTAAAAAATTAAATATCTAATGGCTGCTTATAAAATTTAGCAATAAGGACCAACCTTTAGTCACCATCAATTAATTTTAACCAGTAAGGGGTTAGAAAATTATATTACTTACAGTCGGTGCCACAAGTGCCTGATGCCCTCGGGAGTGGAGTCTTGAGCTTAGTCAACCAAGCCAACATTTTTAAAATAAATAATTCATCTTTTTTTTTAATGCAACTGAAAAGGAAAAGGTGCTTTAAAGACAATACTTACGATGGCTAAGCATTTTGGTTGCAGAATCTCAAGGCTCCACTCTCGAGCACATAAGGTATTTGTTTCGCCGACTGTACGGTATTTGGTTGATGGTCACCTAACCCGGCCGAATGATGTATAGTCTGTTTCAATATTAACCGCCACTTCCAGAGAATAGAGCCGTGAAGTTAGACAACCAGAATGCTTAGAAAATAAATATACTTTTTTTAATATTGTAGTGGAAAAACTATTTTTTCAGACAACAATTACGCCATCTAAGCGCTCTGGTTGTCTAACTTCACTGCTCTATTCTCTAGGGGTGGCGGTTATTATTGAAACTGACTGTACAGTGGGGAACAATATCAAGTCCCACCCATGCGTTTTCTACTTGTGATTATTTCATTGTTTTTAAAAAAATATTGTATATTTTTTAATGGAAACTCTCATGGCTCAAACCTAGAAAATTTCCAATAAAAATTTTCATTTTCTTTTATAAAAACAATGAAATAATCACAAGTAGAAAACGCATGGGTGGGACTTAATATTGTCCCTCATTGTACACTCCGAGGCCATATAAAAAAAATTTTAAACCTTCCGAAGCGTGTTCAAGATTGTTTCAAACTGTTGGATATTGCTTTTGAAAAAAATCTTACTTTTTTAGGTTTTTTATCAAAATATTTGATTCTGATTAAAAATATTGTCTAATTAAAATGGAATGTGAAATTTCAATATTCTCATCGTCTCATTGCTTGTTTATTGAATATGACTAAAAAAAGAGAAGACGCTTAAGTGACTGAATTGGTGATCTCAGATATAGAGAGGCCGAGTGGACTTCCCCTCCCATATGCATGTCTTAGGACGTGCTCGGATGATAGCTACAAGTGGGTTGGTGACCCGTCACACGGATATCCGGCTTACTGAGACATGTACTCGCCTAATCCGGGGCTAACTTGCCATCGGACACCGAATAGACACTTAGTATACATAGAGATAAGCGTAACGGGACGGGGTGCTTATCGCTTATCACTTTCGTCTTTGATAACTGCACTATTCGCTTGCTATTTTCCTCCCTAGCATTAACGTTACTTTTATCTTGATTAGATAAAATAAACAACAAATTAATATTTAAAAACAACATGAGTGAATCTACATGCTAAGGTTTATTATAGAACATTGAAATAAGCACAGCTTCCATTATACACTTGCTGTTTTCATTTTTTTTTTTTCGTTTGGAAATTGCTTGTCGTCAGAAAATTACATATTTTTGTTATAAGTATTTTTAAATCTCCCTTTTACACAATTTCACCATTCTGGTCAATTTTATTCATTGCTTTTTATTAGGTCTCACAATTATAAAAATCTGGTGTGACGTCGAACAGCACACAACTTTCTCTTGCTTTTGGTAATCGAAAGTTGTGTCCTATGCTTGTCACACCACATTTTTTGTGTCGACATATATTTAATTTCAGTTGATACGTATATTAACAATAAAATTCAAAATGTAATAAAACTTATAAACATAGAAAAATATTTATATTTTGTTACCATGGTAACTATTTCTCCTGTCTTTCCTATGAAGTACAAGAGTCAAGTGTGCTTCAAACAATTTTGAGAGCAAAATGTGAATATATATTTGAAAGACTATCTAACAAAAAATAGATTTTTGAATTTTAATCAAAATCCTTAGAGCGAATTTTAAGAAAAAATACAAGATTAAAGTGTTCTTCAAAACACTTCAAGAGCAAAATGAGAATATACATTTTAAAGAGCATGTAAAAAATAATTGAATTTTTTAATTTTAATCAAAATCGTTGGAGCGAATTTTTAGAAAATTAAAAAATACTGAAAAAGTACATCAGTAAAATACTAGTATTTTTTGACCGATTTTGTTTAAAAGCTTTTTTTTCACGCTCCAGGGAGGTGGCTAATTTAAATATAAAATTTTAACCTCGTAGCTCAATTCCTTTATACTTAAAATTGAAATTGACTCAGGGGGCCTCAAAACGTGTATTTCCATCAAAATCTCAACATCGAATTTTTGACATGAATTCATTACTTTCTCGATATATTAACATATATATTCAATTTCTCATCATACTGACGTTTCGATCTAAGATCCTCCTCAGAGCAGATGCGTGTTGATATAGGTATCTCCATTTATATTATATAGACTTCAACCATATATTTTTGCATGCAACTTTTAGTATTCAATAAATATAAATGAATTATATTAGTTCAATTAAAAAAAACAATCAAGAGAGACAATGGTTACTTTGCAAGACACAAATCAGGATAGTGCTCTGAGGAAGATCTAGGCTGGGATCGAAACCGATCGTCAGTTAATGAGAAATTGAATAAACAACAAAATACCACTTGCTGTATCTTCTTTTTCTGTCTACCTATCTTAATAATTAATTTTTTTTTTTTTTTTAAATACATTTTCTGATTTAGTTTCGATTACTTTATACTCACAAAAATTGTTAAATATCCCTACAACTAATAGCATTTAGTATAGGATCTGTCTCACATTGAAGTGGTGCTTAAATTTAAAATTAAAGCTTTCATTTTATTTTTTGGTTTGATGTTTAAATAACCATTTCATGATTGATCGGATATATCGATGATGTGGAAAAAAATTACATCAAATGAACCTAAATGAAAATATTTAAATGAAAAAAAAAAAAAAAAAAAAAAATGAAAATGAAATTTCATTAAAAAATTGAAAAATTTATTAAATTATTTCAATTTTTAATGATTAATGTTTAGTTAGTAAAAAAGACCCCCTTGCCTGTATCTATCTCTATATTATACTTATTAAATAATAAAATTAACCAAACCAAACAATTTTTTTTTTTTCTTGTGAGATTTTCTCAATCATTATTTTTTTCTAATCTTCATACTTAAATTTAGAGAAACTATAAATGTATAAACAATTTTTAAAAAGTGATTACTTTTGAATCTCATTAATATTTTATTCTTTGATTACAATTTTATTACAACGGGAGAAATTTATTTATTTCTTTAGTTTTTTATAAGCATCAGATGTGACCCAATAAATATTTGAAATTTAAAATTATAATTATATTAAGTTGATCACTTTTCAAAATATTATCTAAATTAATCATAATAAATTTTATTTTCTTGTTTATATATACTTACGTATCAACAATATCAATGTGCTGTCTGCAGATCAAAAAAGTTTACAGGGGAGGAAGTCACTCGATAACGAAACTTCATTGAATAAAACATAATTTAAGAAAACCTAATTAGAAAATATTATTACACTACTGTAAAGCCTCTCATCTTATTAATATACCTTCTATATGTTGATTGATTCTTTTTCGATTTTCTGGCAAAATGAAATAAACAGCATCTTGCAAAAATTCAATTCTTTCCAACCCGATTTGAATTTTACCTCCTGCGAAATCGAAATCGATAGTAAAATATCGTTCTTCGACCTTTTAATCATCAAAAGTCCCGGTGCCTCTCTCTCATTTAACCTTTAAAAAGGTATGTGAAACCATCTGACAGCAGAAGATTTTCAATTATTTCCCTCATTGCCCGCCCCTTTCTATATAAAATGAGCACCTAATCTTTATGAAATTTCTAATATATATTATAAAATAATTATAATATAAATTGACAGTTTTTTTACTGTTCTACAGTGTAATTAAAATTAAATTATATTCTATTTATTTGTGTTGACCGAATAAATTTTTATCGACAAATTTCAAGTTTCCAAGTTTTTTTTATTTTTTCTTACCATTATATTAATATGATAATATTAATATATATAGAAAGAAAGTATTGGTTTCATATCAAAAATTTTATGTCGAGATTTTGATGGAATAATACACGTTTTGAGGTTCCCTGAGGGCTCCCCCAAAGTGGTCTGTCTGGAGGTTGAAATTTTATATTTAAGTTGGTACGTAACACGAAGCTTTTCAACAAAGAGTACTAGTACTTTGCTGATTTACTTTTTCAGTTATTTTCGATTTTCTCCAAATTAGCTCTAACGATTTTGATTAAAATTCATAATCTCAATTATTTTTTAGATGATCATGATTTAGAATGTATATTCTCATTTTGTCTCCAAAGTTGTTTGGAGGACTCTTTACTCTTGTACTTCATAGGAAAAATAGGGTAAAATAGTTGTCATGATAAAAAAATATAAATATTTTTCTGTATATAAATTATCTAAATTATACATCTTGAATTCTAGTATATTCGCAGAAACTAAATATATATCGACACACAAAATCTGGTGTGACAAGCACAGAACACAACTTTGAATTACCGATGGTAAGAGAAAGTTTTGTGCTGTGAGACCAATCCCACCAGAGTGATTTTTTCAATAAATATCATTTTATCATTACTTGTTTTTCTAAGATCATATCATATCATTCCGATACCAGAAATTTCTTTATGTCCTTTTTATTGGGGATTATTAGAAAATTTTTGTGAGCATTGTCTTCAATAATTTAAATATCCCCCTCCCCCTCTGTCGCAAGTCTATTGAGGCAATTTTATATACGCTGTATATATTATATTTAAGCATCCTTATTGTACTAAACTTCCTTTATTTGAAGTTTTTCACACATTTGAGATAAAAAATTTTAAGATAAACATTTTAAATTATTAAACTAAAAATTCAACAAAACAATTTAACATTCATCAATGAAATTTGTATAACCTAAGACTTGATAAATTTGCAAATAAATTCTGTATTAATGAATAAATTTCTTTTTTAATTTGTAAATGTCATAAATATTTTTCTTTTGTATTCATTTTTTTCGAAGACGCATCTCTGAATTTTTTTATATCCTTCATATTTGATACGTAATTGATTTTTTTACGTTCACTAAACCGTATAAAATTTAATTATGACTTATATTTTGTTTGTTTTTTTTTTTTAGAATCAAAATACTACGTTTAAGTTCAAAATTTCGGTTGATAAATTATCTTCTAGAAAATGTGGCTAGGTTGGTCCAGGTGAGAGGTGTTTAGTCATCCTCTAAGGTCGATAACATAGCACTGAAACTAACCTGCGAGCCAAGACGATTCCAGGTGGGGCCTACGATCTGGGTGGGGGAATATTTGAGTTGGCGGGGAAAATCGAGGTGTCTGTCGAGCATTCAAGTCTCCAATAGACAGTCTTGAGTCGACTCCCGTCAAGTCGATTTGACCTTCTTCTTGTGCTTCTCTCTTTTCCTTTCTTTTAATAGTGAGTTTTCTAGAGTGACTTAATAGTGATTGATCAGTGCCGGGATTTTTATGTATATACGCGTGTGTAAAATTTTGTAGTTCTACATATTCTGGTAAGCCATCAACATATTCTGAAAGGGCTGCTGTTTTATTGCTTCGCCGGCTTTGTCTGGCATCATGTCATACAAAACGAACAAAAAAAAAACCAAAGAAAGGCCTGAGCCCCAAGGTTTTTTTCTTTTCTTTTTTTTAGTGTACCTCCTTACTTGAGCCCTATTAACGAAACAAAAAACATCGTTCAAAATTGCGTTTTATTATTACTGATTTTAATGACAACCTTTTTTTAACAACCTGAACTTTTTTTTTATATAACAATATTTGTTGGGGTTATCTGAAAATATTTTATAGGAATTTATTAATAAATTTTTCTTCAAAAACCCAGTTTTCTAATACTGGATATGTAATCTAGACCAGTATTATTTTCACAATCAATTTCGCTATTGAATTATTTTTCAAAATTGATATTTTATATAAATAAACATAACAGATTTAAATCTTTCTTGTCAATATTCATAATTTATGTATTATTATTATTACATTTATTCTTTAGGAAAATAACTTTAGAAAAACTTATTTATTGCTTTTCACGCTCAATACAAAAATTTTATTTGTATAAATTTTAAACATTAAAATATTTTTTTGTTATTAAAATTCATTTTTTCATATAAAATCATTAATTAATTAAATTTAAACAAATTAACTTGACTAATAATTGGATTGATTGTATTTTTTGGTCTTTATAAATATTTAATAAATTTAATGATAAAAAAAGGGAAGTTGACATGGCTCAAAATATTTATTAAATAATAACGAAATGCAAATAATTTTTTGACATTTTGCGGACCTCTTAAAATATTTCAATTAGTAATTTATTTATTTTTAAAAGCAGAATTAAAAAATGAATAATTCATAAATATGTAATTATATTAATATAGCATAACGTTTTTTTTAACGGATTTCATTGCAAACTAATGAATCATATTTATACTTTGCCTTGACTTTACTTATAATTTCATCCAATGATGATTCGGTTTTAAAAGATCAAAGGTGATAGAAAGGAGTGTGGAAGTTCGAATTTTTTCATTTACTGCGTTTCCGTTAAATGAATTATCAAGAGTGTAGTAAAACACATGAAACAATTGTTATGTACAGAGACGACTAATTTTCATTAGATAATTTTCTAAAAAAAAAAAAAAAAAAAAAAAAAATAGGAACTACTCAGCCTATTGCTATCTGGTTAGACCGCACCCAGACACACCTTTACGTCTTTGGAATGGCTCACTAATAAACTGTCTTTTATCTTAAGAAGAAATTTGTAATAATACAAAGTAACAATAAAAAATAATTTTAAGGTCATATCACTATTTAAACAATCGAATATCGGCATAATCGAAATTCAAAGTTAATCCTAATTTTTATTACATATTTGATAATAATATCTAATCCTCTTTAAATTTTCAATTTCATAATTAATAATAAAAATTTCTCATCAATCAATTATTAAATATCTTTCTACCTGTATTAAATAATTTAACAAAAAAATAATAATAATTTTCGTAATGATTAACCTAATTATTTAAATTAAGGGTGTAATTATTCGTAATAGTATAGTATTAGACATTTTCTTATTTGTATTTCTGTCAAAGGGGCTCAAGGGCATGGAAGGGGACAAAGCCCCTTTTGGGTAGCAGGAGCTATTTGAAGTTAAATGAATGAAAAAGTGGTGTCTTCTAAATTATAAAGCTATAAATATTTTTACTATTTATGAAGTACGAAAAAGTGGCTCTTATATTTTGCAATCGTTCGTTTAATTTTCAACAAATCAAGTTCATTAGAAAAAAATTAAAAAAAAATTTCAAGCTTTAAAGAATGATTGTTGTTTCGATTATAACACTCTTTTATATACTATCAAAAATATTCTGACAATTTCTCCGTTATATTGTCCGTGAATAATCGTGAATAAAAAAAAAAAAAATTCAACAATTTCTCACTCTATACCAATTTGAATTCTTATAATCTATTGTTATTGTAATTATTATTAAATCTCGGTGCCTTTTTGAGTTTCAGTTTTATTTAGATAAAAGCCATTATATAATAATTAGCAATAGACCATTAAAGTATGATCTTTATGGGAAACAAGTTGTGGGAAAATTTTTTTTGTTACAATAGTAAATATTTATCAAATCTGTATATATCTTAATTTTATTATAAAAAATCATTTTTTTGTTTGCTCCTGTTAATGGATTACTACCGTTATCAATATTACGCTAACTTATTTCTAATCAAAGTCATTTCAATTAAATATACAAAAAAGATAAATTTGCATTTGTATACATCTTATGCATTTTCTGATTGAGAAATAAAGAATGTTTGACTATTTCTTGGTCATTTTAAAAACGGTTATAATCCCCTCGTAATAAAAGTAATATAAAAAGGTGATGAAAGAGCCAAGTCCGTCTTTTTATAAAAATGCTGGAAATTTGAGGTCTCTATTTGCGTTGCCACCAGATGTAAGGTCCGGAGTGGTTAATTAATTAATTAAATTATTTTTTCTTAACTAGTAATATAGAGTATAGGGAGTATCAAAAAATTAGATGTCAGTATTTCAACAATATTTTAATTGAATAAAAATTATTAGAAATATTTTAAAATATTATCATAAATTATTGTGAAATTTTAATTGAATATTAAAATTATGGTATAATTCTTAAAAGCCTTTTGTGGTGGTTTCAAATATTTATGCCTAGCCATTTACTTTGTCATAATATTTAAATTACAAATTCCTCAATAAATACGGAATAATTGTTTAATATTAATTTACAAAGATTATAAAATGAAACCGAGTACTTGACATATTAAAACTTCTTATTTTCATGTCCTACTTGATTTTCTAAACCGCCTACATCTGCGCTTTGTAATTTAATCTCTCTCTCGTTTTATGAAAATAATTTTTTCTAAAATACTAAAATAACGAAAAAATTAATAAAATTTTATAAACTTTTTTTTAATTTTTTTAGTTCTGTTAATTCAATTTCTTTATTAACAAAATTATTTTTTGAATAATAACTATGTAAGACAAACCCTTAAATAAAAAATATGAAATTGAATTAAATAGTTCTAATTCTAAACAACCATTGACCCCATTCGGTTACAACCTAGTGTTGATATTGTCCGTCCATAATGCTCCATTAGCATAAGACAAGAGGCTAGTTGTCAAGATGCAACAGTCATGGCCAACAGTCATCTGGGCCATCATCTTGTTTCGGACTTCACCGGTGTGAAGTTTAGCCATTGAAACGGAGGGCTTGTGACGTCATTAATCGTGACTTGTTTAGCTAGCTCATTTCACCTTTTGCCTTTTCAACTTCGGCTTGGCCTTCTTGAGGGCCTCTCTCTCTAACTTAACTTTAGGAATTTCAAATATTCTCTATTCACATAAAGAATACACAGCTATAAATAGGATAAGCCATTATATTTTAGAATGTCCAGCTTTAAGATGATTCTAGCCCTTAGAAAAAGGATATATTGAATTTTTACAAAATTAGCTATTCCCTCTCCCAGCGGCGTAACTAGCCTTTGAGGGCGGAGGGGGCGAAGCTTAACTAGGGCGCCGTTTGTTCAAGTTGTAATATAATTTAAAAGAAAACTATCAATTTTTTGGACAATTTATGAAAAGAATACGATAAAACCACCGTTCCTGGGCTATATTTTAGATGCCCTAGGGCGCCTATGTCGGTATTGAGGGGCGCCAAAGGCTTGAAGCGCCTGGGGTGGAGAGGGCGAGCGCCCCCCTTCGCCCCCACCTAGTTACGCTACTGCCCTCTCCCCATTACAAAAATATTTTTTTTAGAAATCTTTCAGAATACTTTTTTATTTCTTAACGTAGTATCTGTTTTCGTAATACTGTATTTTATTAAAAAAAAAAAAAAAAAAAAAAACATTGATAATGTAATGGTGTTCATATTCTTGGGTTGAAGTTTATCTTAAATGTTTTTAATGGAGGAATTGATTCCAGCTGACAAAAATTGGATTATCCATTAGGGTAGATCGAAAAAAATTAAGTTTTGAATTCAGATATATATATAGTGCGGAAAAGTTGCAATTGGTAAATACAAGAAAAACAAAAAAACTTTTTTGAAATCGCACTTAATCTTCAATTTTTTCAAAATTGTATTGCCCAATTGGCAAGCAACTCAAAATCAACAACTTTTTATCCTCACAATCATTATTTTCCAAACATAATAAATGTGTCCAAAAATGACGAATTTTGTTAAGCTTCTATGGACTTGCACGATCAGATAAATATACTCCTAGAGACAAACAAATTTTTTTTACAGTTATTCAATGCTTGATGTAAAAAGATTTTGCTATAGGAACTAAAAAAACAAAAACAATAAATTCAAAAAAAATTAAGATTTTCACAAATTTTATGAAACTTTCAGCCGATTGGGCGATCGGAAGATCAAGTCCGATTTCAAAAAAAAAAATTTGTTTTTATTGTATTTACTAATCGCATTTTTTCCGCACTATAGCAACTCTGAATTCAAAACTTGACATTTTTCCATCCTATTATCCATGCATGCTTATTATGGTAGGAGGAAATACCTTTTATATCAGGAGCATGTGTACGGGTAAAGATTCTCAATTTCCCGGGATATCAGCAATCGGAGGGGGGTTGGTGTTTTAGGATTGAGTTCTGCCGTTTTCTTTAATTCATTAATTTTTGTCTGATTTGTATTGTTTGTTGTTTTTGTTGTCTTTTTTATTTTTTCTTCTCAAATTGTAATTAGGCATTGGCCTGTAATTTTGAGTAAATCTAAATTAATAAATAAATATTCAAAATAAATAACATCATTGTAGGCCTTTTTACGTTTCGCATAATTAATTCCCTCGGAACACTCAGATAAATTTTCTTTTACAATGCACAATTAAAAAAGCTCTATTTTATTATTATTATTAAAGAAATGAAATGAAAAATAAGTACATTTAAAAAATATGTATTTTTAATTCAAAATATCACTGATCTATAAAAGCACATGCGACGAATTCACACCTTTATTTGTTTTGAATTTTCTCTTAGGTGCCTTATTAACTTTTTTTTTTTGTTAAATAGAGCTTGATATTAAAGATATTATTTCGCTTGTTTTATAAAGGAAAGATGAAAAATGATTATAAAGTTAATAAAGAATTATAATATTATTAAGTTATACTATAGTCCTTTAGAAAAGTTATTATTTTGGATTTATGTGAAAGCGAATGGCACCAATACAAAATTGACCTCTTAAAAATAGATAAAATAAAATTTTGAGAAGGTTACAATACTCAGGGGAATCCCGAAACAAAAAAATTGGAGACAGGTTGCTTAAATAATAAAAGGGTCAAATAATTTGATATCTCGTAAAAATAAAAGCCTCTCCCTAGCACTTATCTATATAGGAGAAAGAAATAGAAATAGAAATAATTACTTAAATACTCTTTGAAAATTTTGAAAGAATTTATAATAATAATATTTTGATTCTTGGGTTTGTTTGCGTATATAAAATATACGTTTGATTATGAAAAATTTTCCATTCTTTATCCTCAGAAAAATTTGTTTTGTTATTTCGTCTTTGCGTTCGTTCACTTTCACTCCAAAAAATTAAAACTTTTGAAATTTGTTTTATAGCCTATAAATTTATACATTAAAAAATAATTAAAATGTTATTTTTCAAAGGGTACTTATTCTGTTTAGCCTCTATCTAAAAATTAGGCAATTTATACAATCTCTTACCTCTATATATGTTAATATATATAGAGAGAGAAAGTATTGGATTCATGTCGAGATTTTGAGGGATATAAACGTTTTGAGGACCCCTGAATCCAAACAAGTGGTTTTCGCGACATGGTCTATCTGTGTGACTGTGAACAAAATATCTCAAGAACGAAAAGAGCTAGGAGGTTGAAATTTTATAAATATTTACTAGTACTTTACTGATGTAATTTTTCAGTTTTTTTTTCGATTTTTTCAAAATTTGCTCCATTGATTTTGATTAAAATTCAAAAATCAATTATTTTTTAGATGCTCTTTAAAATGTATATTCTCATTTTGCCATTTAAATCTTCTGAAGACCACTTTACTCTTGGACTTCACAGGAAAGATAGTAGAAACGGTTGTCATGGTAACAAAATATAAATATTTTCTAATACTTATAAATTTGACATCTTGAAATTCGAATGTACCGTACTGTCGAAAACTAAATAAATGTTAATTGAATATATGTCGAAACAAAAAATCTGGTGTGACAAGCACAGAACACAACTTTTAATTACCGAAAGTAAGAGAAAGTTGTGTGCTGTGCGACCAGTCACACCAGATTTTTTTTTATTTTGAACAATAACTGCCAAATTTTACACAAACCAAGAAAAGCCTTTCTGTTAGTTTATACTTAATTTCCTCACTCTTGAGGCTTCTCTTTCATAAAAAACCTACCTAAGTATTTATCGCTAACTAAACAGCCTCTAATTAGAGAATTCGAATAATTAGAGCAGAAGGAACAAAAAAAACATGTTTGTTTATTTTTTTATTTTCTAAAATAAAATTCTTATAAGATATATATTTAAAATAATTAAATTTGAAAAATGTCAAATAGATAATAGAATTGGTGGCCTGGCCCTATGTAGATGTGTCAAGGGAAATCGTGACTAAATACAAAAATAGAAGGTGCAGGGCAGTTGTAAAAAAAACTTTATCAATGAGCATGTTGCTATTTTCTGCTCTTTTTCTAGCCTTCTACAGGGCAGTTTGTGGGTGGAATTTAAATTTGTGAACTGGTGTAGGATGGCTTGGCCAGAGATATCATTTTGTTTTACTTTCTCTTATATACATAAAGTATTGGATTCATTTCAAAAATTCGATGTCAAAATATAGATGTATATACTTTTTGATGTCCCCTGGTTCAAAAAAGTCTGTCTGTGATCAAAATGAAAATAAGATTTTATAAAAGCTTTTATTAGTACTCTTTGGCCAGTTTTGATTATAATCAAAATCGACCAAAGAGTACTAATATTTTACTGATGTACTTTTTCAGTTATTTTTTTCGATTTTCTCCAAATGCCCTTACAATTTTTATTAAAATTCATAAATCAATTATTTTTTAGACACTTCTATTCTCATTTTGCTCTCAATATTATTTGAAGCACACTACTCTTGTACTTCATAGGAAAGAGGAGAAATAGTAGCCATGGTAACAAAATATAAATATTTTCCTATGTTTATAAATTTTACATCTTGAATTCTAATATTTCAGCGAAAACTAAACATATATCTACACAAAAAATCAGGTGTGACAAGCACATATAAACTTTCATTTACCTGAAGGTAAGAGAAAGTTGTGTGTAATCAGTCACACCAGATTTTTTTCTTTACAAAACGAGTGAAAATTTTTTTTTTATTTCTTACCCTATTTGTCTTTGCTAATTTCAAGACAAAAGTGTTCATCAAATTATAATAAATTTTGAGTTATTCTTTATAAATGTAAATTATAATTAATTCCTATCTTGGAAAAATGCCATCTATATTTCATATATACTAGTTCATTATTTAAATAAATAAATATTCGTTTTCCCCGAATAATCTTATCATTTGACGAAATTTTATCCCTCGAGTGTAATGGTGGATCTATGCCCACCCCCCCTATTATTTCTGAGAAAGAGATTATTTCTCTATGCATGGATTAGTTAGATTATATCAATTATATTTCAAATAATAAATTAATGAATATACTAATTAGCTCAATGCTCATTAAGAAAATTACTTAATTGTCAGTAAAAATTATTTATATTCATATTGTTATAATATAAATTGAATGAAGTTATTTAAATTGCTAAAGAAAGAGGATTTTTTTTTTTATAATGCATTATATTGAAATGTGAATTCGATTTAGCAACAACTAATTTTATCAGTAACTAAGTAATCACTCTAGTAAAGCAACTGTTTCATGAAAATCTAACAGGTAATTCTGAGAAAACATACATAATACTCGTATGAGAATTGTATTATAAAAAAAAATTCCTCTGTTTTTTTTCTCTTAATTCCTCATGCATGAGTAAAATGTTTGGCAATGCCCAGAGATTATGATTAAATCACCATCTTGCAACGAACCGGAGAAAAAAACTCGCAAGATTATTTCAAAATAATATATAATAATATAAGTACAGATTCACTGAAAAAAAAATATCTTCGGCTCACACTCACACAATTAGACAAATACAAAGAGTTGAAAGAAAGAGAAAAAAAAAGTACTTTCATCTTTTTCGGAAGTATTTAACAAGATGGGAGCATTTTCGTAATAGAGAAGAGGAAGTTTATGAGGAGCGGGGGTGGGGGGGGAGGGGATGTGAAAAAACTGAACTGCCCTTAATAGGAAGTGAACTTCATCGAAATTATCTAATTTCTTTAAAATATTGCAAACGATTATTTATATTAGTCTACTCAAAATTAGATAAACATTATTCAGGAGATGATGAAAATGGCAGCCAACACAAATACAAAATTTCAATTTTCTCTGTCGAAGTTTAGAACGCTCATCGCGCTCATCATCAGGACAGATAAAAAACCTTAGATTGATATTGCTTTTGCTGTTTATTAACCGAATCATTCCTAACTATAATTAAATAAAAATAATAATATTTTGCAACTTTTTGTGGAATTTTCTCTTGTCTACGGTTGTTTTATTATACAATAATTAATTCATATTATTTTCAATCGCCTAAGGGCTCACGTTTTTTAAAGACCCCGCAATATTAGGTTTTTATAACTCCTTTTCGGCATCTAAGGCTCTGTATCTATTTATTTAAATTGATTGTTAGCCCTTTATGAAAATTTAAAAAAAATAAGCTTATATACCTATAGTCGGATCAAGTGTACAGTACTTGAAAACGACTGCAGAATAAGCAGTCCAAACGTAGTACGTAATTTATATTTTTAATAAATAATTAATACAAATGTGGTCTATAATTAAAAACTCCCATAATAATAAGTTTATATAAATTTCGATTTTTTCACGACCTTCGTGGGGACATTTTTATCATTATGACAGTTTTTAATTATGGATCATATTTTGTTATTAATTATTTATTAAAAATATAAATATTGTACAATGTTTCGATTGCGTATTCTGCAGTCGTTTTCAAGTAGTATGCACTTGCTCCGACTCAAATGAAATGAGTTGTACAGTATTTATATTTTTAATAAATAATTAATAGCCAATTTTGGTCTATAATTAAAAACTCCCACAATAATAATAATAATAATAATACAAACCACAAAAGCTTTAATAAACACATTTTGAACATTTCGGGGGAGGGGGGGGGGGGCTGGTGATATTAGCTGACAGGGCCCCGAGTTTTCGACTGCCTATCTTGTTTAATCCGGCACTGATATCAGTATATATTTGTGCATCTATATATGAACAATTTAAGCTTTATTTACTTCGCCTTTAAAAGACAGCGTAGGCAACCGGTTGAATGATTGCAAGGAAACTAATAAAAAATTCCATCATTTTTTTGAAATTGTATTAATTTAGTAATATAGCACTTGGGATCCGAAACCCTCTTTATTGGGTACCACGAGAATGTAATATGATTTGGGTTGTGGGCGAGTGGTAGAGAACTCGTCTCTTTTGCTTGTGAACAAAGACAAAACCTTATGTGAAATTCAAATTCAATTAACAGGGACTGAGGCCTTAGATACCGAAAATGATCTTAAAAAACATTTTTGTACTGAATTGTGAAATACAATATTAGAAACAAAAAATGGAAAATGTGAAAACTCTCTTTAATTTAAAAGAAAAAAATGTAATTAGCTTTATATTACTGTGTGGGTGGGTGTAAAGCCTTTTTAATAAGACAGCATCTTGGGAATTGTTCTATTTTCAATCCCTTTTATATTTTATAAATTTGACATTTATTAAATTGAGGTTAAAATAAATTTTCCTTTTACTTTGGATTATATTTTGACAACAAATTTGACAGCTAGATTTTGTTCATTTTTATCAACACCAGGAAATTAAATGAAATTGAAAAAATCGACAGACAATAAGACACAAATATTAGAAAAAGAATTCATTAAAAAAAACTCTATACATTTATTACATTTTATATCACAATGTCAAAGTTTATTGATACCAAAAAAATTATTAAAATTTACTAAAACTAATTAGTAGTTTAACAAATATTTATCCGATAATTGATAGAAATTTTTATCCGATTGAACATTCACAATCTTTCATCTTAAGGATAAATTTTTTTTTTTATAAAATTATATCAGACGCCCTCGGATGAGACTCTGTATAAATAAAATAATCGCGTTTTTAATTTGGGCGTGTCCGCCAATGGATGTGTCAGGTTAAGAAGAAAACGAATTACCATTAAAACCAATATTGCTTATGTCTTAATCAAACTCAAGCATAAAAGCAAACAAAAGCAAAAAGGGTCATAAAATAAACAAAACATCTAAATTCTCTTGTAATCACAAATATACCATCTAAGTCTGACTTTTTATTAATTAAAAAGTTCTCCTTCTAAAACACATTTCTAATAATCATTAAAAAAAATTACTATTATTTAGTCTTTAAAAAATTAGGTCAATATTTAATAAAAATACAAATTTTTAAATTATTTTCTGTATATAAAAATTTTTTCTTAACCTTTCTAATAAACAAATTCGTGTAAATAGGAAATTTGAATAATCTTAGACAATTAGTTATCATGAATGGAAAATAGGATTTAATCACCTCCCAAAATAAAGTAAAATTGATCTCTCATATCTGTTTCGTAAATACCATTCATTAAAGATGAGCATATACTTTATAATTAGCTTTATGAGTAATTTATAATATTAACTCGACAAAAATTTTCCGGACAAGTGATGCTATTGAATTTCTACCTCTTCAATATTAGTTCTATTTTGTGTGAAAATATCATTCAAAATATGTCTCCGATCAATTTTTGATAATAATTTATGGTATAATTTATCAAAATTAAATTGATATGATTTTATTCAGGCACCTAGCCAGGGGGTTCATAATTTGATCTCTGTCCTTTAGTTAGACGTTACCCCAAAGTTGTTCACTTTTTATTTAAATGAATATCATTGAACAAAATTATAATATCCCCTCCTCCATCCCTGGCTTTTTTTATTCACAATGAAAAAATGATTGACAAGAATAGAAAAAGGTTACCTTTATTTATTGATAAATAAAAAAAAGTAAAAAGAGAGAAAACAACTTTTATTTTAGTTTAGTTCATTATTTAAAAAAAAAAATATTTTATTAATTTAACAAATGGAAAAGCCCGCCTCTCAGGGGATGCGCCCCTCGACCCCCTTGCTCGCCTTCGGCGAGCAAATGGCGAAATTTATTCTTGATCACGCCTTAGGCGAGCGATTGCAAAATTTTAAAATTTTAAATTTCCCTCTTTGAGTCAAATTCCTTTTATTTTGGCCTGATAGGCACATGCACACAGGAACAGGAAGTCAGCTGCTAGCGCTTTATATTATAAGAAATGATTATGATATACATTTTTACTAAAAATTTTTATATTTTGAATGATTTTTTTACACAAAATATTCACAGTTTGGGAAAAGCGAAAATTTAAAATTTAAATATATAATTATATAATATAATAATATATACATCGCTAGCGACTTACGTTTTGTCGCCTGTTTACCACTCTCTCTCGCTGATTGGTTAGAGTGAGAGGAAGCGGAGTTGAGAGAGGGAAATTTAAAACATTCAAAGTTTTACAATTGTTCACCTTCGAGTTAAAAAAAGAACTTAGTTTCAAAAATTAGTTTTTATCAGCGGTATAAGGAAAATTTTGTGAAGTAACTTAATAAAGGCATCATTTATAAAAATTATTAAAAATAAAAATTAAAATAATTAATTAAAAAATTAAAATTTCTAAAAAAATAAATAAACAAGGCATGTGTTTCAATTTCACTCCTTAGTTAAGTCTTATATCGAATTTTACGTCTTAGCTAACTAACGATCTGGGCTCTTATTTAATCATATGATTAACTTGACTAGATGTGATAAGATTCTAAAGTCATAGCTTAATAACTAGCTTATTCGAGGGATAGCTAGTTAATTAGAAGTGAACCAACTAGCCCTAAGAGATAAATGATGGTATTTATAAGGTGAAAGAAATTGAGTAAATAAGTTCTTCTCTTTCGTCTCTTATCGAGTTTTGTTTATTAAGTTTTTGTCAGTGGCGGATTCTGACTGACATCGTTAAAGGAGTGGGAAGGGCAAAAGTTTAGAAAATTTCTTGGATGAAGAAACATCAGATCCTTTTTATTTTCACTTTGTAATTGAAAACCCCCACCAGATTTCCTCTCATCTAGATTATACCAATAAAATTGGCGTAATAAAGTATTTTATTAAAGAGAAATTTTTGGAGCAGGAAGATTTATCTTTTTTGAATTTCAAGAAATTAACAAAAATTTAAATAGACTATAAAATAATGAAAATTTAAAAATTTTTAATTTTAAATAAAATTTTATTTGTTTTATTTATTTCAAATATTTTTTAATTGCATAATTAATAAAATAATTCACTAATAAAATAAATTTTATTAGATTAATACGTTACTATTATTCTATTAATTAAATTGATTTTTCATGGATTACTGTTTTATAATCAATTATTATTAAGAAATAAATAAAAATAAAATTTATTAACTCAAATAGCATTGTGATCTAGAGGTAGGTTATGTTGAGTTCAAATGGACAAAACCGTAGTGGTACATTGTCTTAAAAACATTTATAATTTATTATTAAAATAAAGTTTTATTATAATAACTGTCTCTACCCCTAAACCCACCCAATAAATTTTGAAACAAGAATTAATAACAAGATATATGATATATAGTATTGTGTATTGCAATATTGCAATATTTTTTTGTTTAGTATAATAATAATAACAACAAAAACTAATTGATGTCCTCACACACCCCTACAACCTGCCAATCCTCCATACTAAATATTAAATTACATTCAATTATTAATAAACTCCTTCTACCTTATGCATTTACAAAATATTATAATAATAAGGATTTAATTTCAAAATATGTCGTCGTTTCATATATACTCATATATCAATCAATCAAAGGGCGCATCAATTTCTCGCACACTGGCAAAAATTTGATTTAGAAAAAAAAATTTTTTTTGTTTATAAATGATTATTTTCTAAAGTTCATGAGTTCAACAAATACGCGAATATAAAATTCCTTGGATAAAATAAAAAGAAGTCTATTTGAATTGCAGCGGAAGTAAATTATATTTAATTTGGACTGAAACTCGAAGGCCGCCTGGCTGATGACGTCACGTCGAGGGTCTCGGATTCGATTCCCAGCTTAGCTCCTTCTGCTTCCTTTCCCGTTATTTCTTTCGTTCCAATGGCCAGCTGTTTCCGATCCGATTCCCTTGGATTCCGTCGAAATACTGTCTGGTCAAATCCTGAAGACAAATCCAACAAAATGATAATCTTAAAATAAAAATATTTATTTGTATAAATTATAGACCTATTATTTATATATCTTTTGATGTATTGTAACATGTGGGATTTGTGTATGCCCTCTCATTCAAGTTAACAACCTAAACCGCTTGTGTAGAGTCTTTTATCCAAATTTTATCTTAATTTTTTTCTAAGAACTAGAGACCCTATGGTTTACTATCTCCCATCTTGAAATTTTATCGGACCTTTCATTTAGAGCTGTTTAGGGTCTTCCATTATCACCTTACAGAGGTAATCGAGGCTTCTTGCACCTAACCTAACCACCCCCACCCTCCTACCCCAATTAACTAGACTTGGCGAAGGGGTTTAGGGTTTTAAAATACTTCGTTGTTCTTGTTGAAAAATCCTTTTCCCATTTTTACTTTCTCTTACCCTATAAAGTATATGAAATATAAAGAGAAAGTATTGCGATCATGTCAAAAATTCGATGTCGTGATTTTGATGTATATACATATTTTGAGGTCCCCTAAGTCCAAAAAAGTGGGTCCCGCAAATTGGTCTTTGTGTCTGTGTGGACATTTTTGACCATGAAGGAAATGTTCATATACACAATGTCTACGAGTCTATTTCATAATCTTGAAAAATGAAATCATCTTGAAAAAATCTGGTGTGACCAGCACGGTGCACAACTTTCTCTTATCCATCGGTAAGATTTTTTTCAAGATGATTTTATTTTTCAAGATTATGAAATAGACGTGTAGTCAATGTGTATATGAACATGAAAAAATGTTCAAAGATGTATTATATATTTGTAACTTTACCATTAGGTAATTTATAAAAGTACAATTCCATTTATCAAGACAAATTTATTATTTTTAAAATAAGAGAGACTTTAATACTATTTAAATTCACCTTAATTTAATTTTTTGAACAAAAATCCTTCCTATAAATTTAGAGAATTGAAATTATACACTAGGTTATATGTTTCAAAATTGTTGTATCAACTTGATTCGTATTTCGACACTTGGTCTATCATCTCATAAGTTATAGGTACAAGACTCAAGTGACGGAATACCTATCAAGTTAATAAAACAATTTTGAAACACATAACCTAGTGTATAATTTTAATTCCCTATATTATCATGCTTCATCTGGTGCCAACGGTCGCCAGGATCAATTTAATTTACTATAAGGGAGATATTTCAGAATTTTAACTCTCCCGTTTTGATGTGAAAAAGATTTAATAAAATTGAACTTTAGAACAAATATTTAAAATTTTGATTATATTATCTTCCTTTTTTAAATTTCATGTACAAATATTTTATTTATACAGCTGAATCTGGCTTTTATGAGTAAATTTAAAAATAAAAAGAAGCTCTCTTAATTTCGACGCGGTCCATATTCAAATTTTTTTACTGAGCAAAACTTCTTTTAGCCTCAGATTATCGTTTTAGGATCTCCAGCCTTTCCAGGGCGTTGGTATTACTCCACTTGCATGAGATCACTCATCAGTTTTAATTAACACACATCTTACCACGAATTATTCTCCGGTCTGCCCCCCACACATTCGTTCAAAGTTTAAAACAAAATTTTAGACTATAAGGTGAAAGTTAATTTTTGAGTTTTCAATCATTCTAAAAGCAGAGAACAACTCACCTGTTAAATTTGAGTGAGAGTAGCAACCGCAAAAAAGAGATTCATTCATTGATAACTGAAGAAGATTTCTTGTTTGTAATCTACGGAAACAATCCGGATACAATGAAAGACGTCTCGGCAGAATCCAAATCACCTTCCGGCGAAGAAAGTAGTGAAATTTCAATGCAATATCAATCTGATGAAATAAACATTCTTAATTAGATCCTTTAGGCAAGAAATTAGTATAAAAATAGCGATTAATTCCTTATTTCCGTATGCATTAAAAATTTTTTATTTTTTTCAATATTCATTTTTACATATACAACCTATAAAAAATCTGGTGTGACTGATCACACAACACACAACTTTCTGTTTCCTTCGGTAATTGAAAGTTATAATATTTTTGTGTCGACATATACGGTACATTTGAATTCAAGATTTTTCTTTCTCTTAGCCTATATATGAAATATATAGGAGAGAAAGTATTGCGATCATGTCAAAAATTCGATGTCGAGATTTTGATGGATATACATGTTTTGAGGTCCCCTGAGCAAAAAAGTGGGTCCCGCAAATTGGTCTGTGTGTGTGTGTGTATGTATGTGTGTGGTGTGTCTGTATGTGTGGACAGATTTTTAGCAGAAGGAATTGAGCCACCGGATTGAAATTTTATATTTAACTTAGGTACCTTCCCACACGCTCAAAATAAGCTTTTGAACAAAATCGGCCAAAAAGTACTAGTACTTTACTGATGTACTTTTTCAGTTTTTTTCGATTTTCTCAAAATTCCCTCCAAGGATTTTTTTTAAATTCATAAATGAACTATTTTTTAGATGCTCTTTAAAATGTATATTCTCATTTTGCCGTTGAAATCTTCTGAAGACCACTTTACTCTTGTTCTTCATAGGAAAGATAGAAATGGTTGCCATGGTAACGGAATTTAAATCTTTTTCTTTTTATTAGATTAAAAATCAATTATTATTTAAATTCCCATTTTTTTTTTAATTTATTTGTGTCTTTAATTGTTTCAAAGAAAACATATATGTCTCTCTCTCACTTGCAAACATTATCGTCTCTCTCTACTCTTTTTAAATTCCCTTTCCACCTTATCTTCGCATAGGAACAATGTTAATTTCCTATAGGGATTTGTATGTTAATTTCGATTCAAAAGGGGGTCCCCTTCAGAACTTTTTAGGCATTTAAAATTTTTTTTCCAATTCTTATGAAATTTTGTATTTATTTACGATTCTATATTGTGTATAAAATGTCCAAATATGAGATTAAAATTTTGAAAAATAACCATAGTTTATTTGAAGCAGTCAACATTTAAAATGCAAGTTTGAAACTAAGGTGCTATCGGAAACTAAATATATCTCGACACAAAAATCTGGTGTGACCAGCACAGTGCGCAACTTTCTCTTACCGAAGGGTAAGAGAAAGTTGTGTGCTGTGCGCCAGTCACACCAGATTTTTTTTTTTTACCATGGCAATCATTTCTTCTATCTTTCCTATGAAATACAAGAGTAAAGTAACAATTTTGAGGGCAAAATGAGAATATACCATCAAGAGAAAAGATATTGGACAACTCCCTCATGTCTACCTGAATTTAGAGCCTTTTGAGGTATGTATACAGGGCCTCAAAAGGCTCTAAATTCAGGTAGACGTGAGGGGGTTGTCCAATATCTTATCTCTTGATGGTACATTTTAAAGAGAATCTAAAAAATAAATGATTTATGAATTTAAATCAAAATCGTTGGAAAGAATTTTGAGAAAATAAAAAAAAAAAACTGTAAACTACCAATAATCTAACTTAAATATAAAATTTCAACCTCGCTTATTTCTTTCATACATCATAGACAGAGATACCATTTTTACGGGACCCAGTTTTTAGAACTCACAGGGACCTCAAAACGTGTATATCTAACAGAATCTCAAACTCAGTGATGTTTACGCTTATTTACTATATTCATCTGATGGGATTGTGCTTCAAGTTTACACTTTCTGGTGTAAGGGGAGGGAGGAGTATAAAATTTAAATATTTTTTTGCCCCCCTAAACAAAACCTGAAATGACGTCCCTGCTTAAAGTGTATGCAAGTCATGTTTATTTATTTTCTGGTTATGTTTATATAAACAACAGATTTTTTTGATTAATTACATTAAAAAAAAAAAAAAAACAATTCAAAGAAATTAAGTAAGATGTCACTGAATTGCTCTATGTATATGACGCTTCTTTATCATCTTACATCCAACTTTTTTTTGTTTTTCATTTTTTTAGAATGTATCCTGTTCCATTCAAAGGATTATGAAATTTGATCCAAGACTGAAAACAAACCTCTTAATTATTACAGCTGAGTTTCAAAAGATTTCCAAGTGAAACTGAGAAAATTGTGATGGTCGATAAATAAATATTTACACGATAATAATATTGAAAATTCTCTTTTTTTATTATATAAAAATGCGGGAAATAAAATTTAGAAACCGATTTATTTAAATAATTTAAACAATAAATAAAAAAATAAAAAATTATTTTTTAAATAATTTATTAAATTAATATAAATATAAATTTGTTAATTTAAATAAAATAACAAATATTTCATTTATTAAAACCAGAATTCAATCTCAAAATTGGAGAGAGAGGTGGTTTTTGATTTCATTGGCATTGCAGTTAATTAAGACACCACCAAATGGGGACATGGACGCTCCATTTCTTTTTTTACTTTTTTATAGCCTTCCTTGAACGAAACTTATTTAAATAGTTTTCAATAAAAATAATTACCTGAATAAATCCAGCGATTCCTTGAAATTTCCCTAAAAGGAGGCCATTCAAATAAAAATCCTCTCCGATAACGAAAAAAAAAGAATTTTTAAAAATTTCACCTTCACCTGAAAGAATAATTTATATTTCAATCAATTAATAAAAATAATTAAATTTTTGAATGAAATTGAATCTAAATTGTTTAATTATTAATTATATTTAACATCTCTATCGAGGGCACTTGTTGAAACATTAATTAATTAATTTATTTATTCCATTGCTTCCCATACCTCTTTTGAAGCATTTGAAACATTATTAGAGTAATATATAAAAAACAATAAAAACACTTCGTTTGAAATTTTTTTATATTTATTGGTAAAAGTATACTTTATACACATTTTGAAGTTAATCTGTGTGAAATCACAACTTCTGATGATTAATTATAAAAATTCGGTAATAGCTTTCTACAAATGCGTGATTATCTTAATGTAATAAGTCTAGAAAAAGTCATAAATACAGAAAAAATTGATGTTTTTAAATTTATTATATTTTTCTTTAATTTTTAAATTTTTAAATTTCCCGCCAAAAAATAACCCTCTAATCATGAAACTATTCCTTTCAGAGAGTACAGTACTTTGAATAAAATATATAGGGCCTACATTTTTTTTAAGGGCGGAAGGGGCACTCAAACAAAATATAGGCCCTACTCACCTGATGCAAGTCACACCTTTCTATTGTTGACAAATGAGCATATTATTTCATGCAAGTAAAATTGAAATAACTTACATTTCTTTCGAGTCGTTTATTTTTATAAATTTTTAAAAAATAATAACCAAATTTAAAATGAAGTCTAGACTTCAAATTTAAAATGAATTAGATAAGATAAAATACCTTTATTTTTAGATTTGTCCTAATTTTATACATTGTTTCAAAAGAACAATCATCAATAGTTAATTCTTTATATACAGAAATAATAATAAATTTTCATCATCTTGGAATAAATTTTCAGTATATATTCTGGAAAAAAAGGTCAGACGTGTCACGTAATTAATTCTTTAATTCGTTCGTTGATTCGTTCTTTTGTTTTGAATGGAAGCCATTGATACGAAATCGAATGCCGAGTTGGCGTTTTATATGAGTGACGGAATTAAAAAGGAAAAATAAATAAATAAATAGAGACAGGCCGAAGCCTGCTTACCTCTTTGATTGCAATTTGATGCTCGATAAGGAAGTTGAAGTTGCAAAAGGAGGCTGGGCTGGTTTTTTTTTTCTATGGAGGTGAAGCTCCGTCGACTCGTGACTTATTAATGACCAAAGGAGATCTTCAATATATTCAGTCTCTTTGTAATCGACTTCCAACCAACGATGGGGGAAGGGGCATGCCCCCCCCCCTTTTAATGACGTTTCAAAAATAAACTTTTTTCTAAAAGAAAAAGACTATTTGAAAAATTATTAAATAACACAGATTCTGATAAATTTATAAAACTAGTAATTAACATTTTGGTAAATTTTTTAAATTTTTGTTGGGAAATCAACTTTCCTGTATCCACTATATAAATCAATTAAAATATTAAAAAAATAAATAAATAAATAAAATAAATTTTAAAATAATTTGAAATTATTTATACATCAGTTCTCGGAAACGGTTCTAACAATTTTTTTCAAATTTTAAATATCTACTATTTCCTGTCCTAATATAAAATTGTGCTAGGTCTTATGTTTGGGAAAATTCGAATACTAGTACTTTACTGATGTACTTTTTTAGTTTTTCCATTTTTCTCAAAATTCTTTTCTAATGATTTCTTTCAAATTTTAAATATTTCCTTTTTCCGGTATAGAAAACAAATTACTGTAGATCTCACCTTTGGGAAACCTTGAGTACTAGTACTTTACTGATATACTTTTTTATTTTTTTCCAATTTTATATAAAAAAAAAAATATGACCGAGCTACAGCTCGGTCAACCCGGAACTATTTTTTAATTTGGAAACCTATTTTGAGAAATTTTTCTCTCTTTTTTTTAATTCAAATTTCAAAATAATATTTATAAAAAAAAAGAAAAGAAATTTTAATTTTTCTTTTAGAAAATTATAAAAAAAAAAAAATTGACAAATGATTGCAAATAGATTACCAAATCTCTAAGAGAAAAAAAAAATATTTTCTAAAATTATTTTCATCAGCAACAAAAAGGTATTGATTTAATACTCTACAATTTAACTAATAAATATCGTTTTGATAAGAGAGAGGGTTTTAGAGTTAATTGTATAATACTAAAAAAAGTTTCAAAATTTACAAGTTGGAAGCGGAAACTCATCTCGAGGATGGGGGAGGAACGCGGAATTTTCATGTCCAGAAGTTAACTAAAGCAATTAAAACAATTGACAACATTCCTCTAATTATTTCCAATCAAAAAAAATAATTTTTTTCAATTAAAAAAGTAATAAAAAATATTTCCGTAGTACTCCACTTGTATTTTTATCGTCTTGCTTTTTATACTAAAAAAAAGCATTTGTATTTTTGTTTCCCGAGGTATACTTAATTAGTTTGACCTTGGCCCATTCATGTCAATGTCCTGTCAAAGAAAGGGAAGCCCGAAAGCAGAAAAAAATTTCTTGATGATTATATCTTCCCTAAAAGAAAGTAAATCGGCGATTTGAAGTTATTTTGCACTTCCTGGTTTCAACCTTGGCTCATGTTTACAAACAGGCTGATAATTAACAAGCAGAGCAGCAAACATTGCATTCCCTAAGATGGAATCCGACATTGTCATGGAAACAAACAACACATTAAGATGCGACCAATAAAGTTTTATATTAAAAAAAAGTATTATTTATCTTTTTTTTTCTAAATAGTATTTCGAATATTTTTTTACATTAACGTTTTTTTTAAATAAATATTTTATGCAAGGGAAGTTGAAGGCAAAGTTGGCATGTTTTTGCTAAGACATGACATTAACATCGTGCCAGCTTTAGTTTAGCCAATCCAAAACAAGTTTTTGGCTTGCTTTGGGTCATTGCTCAAATTTTCCGTTATTTTTATTTTTTTTAATAATTTATTTTTATTTATTAAATGATTTAATTAATATTTGATATATCAATATAATCATTAAAAAAAAAAAATTGATTTGAATTTTAATAATTAGAAATATAATTTTCTTTAATTCAATTTGAATATAAAATTTATTAAAAAAAAAAAAAATTTCTGAAAATGACAAAATTATTTGAGATACAAATTTAGAAGCCACTTCTACCCAGTGGCGTAATTTCAACTTTTTTTTGAGATGGCAAACTTTTTTTTTCATAAAATTTACTTATAAATAGGCATGGGCGTAGCCAGCGGGGGGGCCAATGTCCCCCCTGTCTTGTCCTGAAAATTATTTGTCTATAAACAAATATATATTTTTCCCATCATTAATTTTTTTTTTAAATGAACATATATAAGTAAAATAATTAATAATAATAATAATAAATAATTAATCATCTATGTATATATTAATTGCATACCCCCTCTCGTCTTAACGAGTGGTTGCCCACCTCCTGACAAGATGTCTGGCTACTCCCATGCAAATAGGTATCTAAATTTTGATCAAAAGATTTAATTTAATTAATTTTTTTAATTCTTCACAGTTTAAATACACGTAGATATAAATTATTTTGAAATATTTTACAATATTTAATAAAATTTAATACAAAATCAGAGACGTTAGGGGTGGAGGAAATGCCCCCTTCTCCAAATGACCTCTATGATTTTACTCCCCCTCAAAACAATAACATAATTTTAAAATTTTTTTTAAATTCCTAATTTAATGAGTTTGGGTGTTTTATAAAATTTAATTTATGGCGGGCTTGATTAACGACCTCTCGTTGGGATCCAAGTAAACATTATTAAGTCACATGGTCAGCAAATTTGGAGATTTTTCTGGGTCCTTAATGATTCGCATCGTCAATTCAAATCGTTTTATATCATGAAAAACTCTTTTATTCATCAAGTCGATTTGTTGATTATTCCTTTCCTGATTTGTTAATCTCTACTTCAGAAGAACAAAAACAATCAAGGCTTTAATTACGAGCTCATTTATTAATCTCAATTATAATTAACGGTAATATCATTAATGGCAAAATTATTACACTAATTATAAGTACTCAAATTATTTCTCTAAAAAAGAATCTAATATTAATTTCTTTTTTTTTTAAATATAATTTATAATTTTTATTTATATATTTGACGACCTTAGTGTTGTTTATTTCCTTTTCAATGGCTAAAATGTCATTAATGGAACAGGCATATTATTTTAGGTTGTTTAAACTTAAAGGTGAGAAATTCTATTCTATTAAAGTCTTATTTTATAACATCACAGATATATTTTTCTGTTCATTTGATTTTTTGTTTATAAACAAATCCACATACTTTTGTCCAAATCCATTTTAATATATCGACCAAATTTTTGACCCAAACCAAATGATTAAAATTTGTAATTTTTTGCTGTTTCTATTTTAAAAGGGTTCATTACCACTTTCCTCCCTCTTCACCCTAGGTAAACTGTTAGTGAAAGTTGATTGTCTTTTCAATTTTTTATTATATATAAATAAATAATATGTAAATATATTTTATTCCAGAATTTAAAAATTTCAAATTTTATTTTATTTATTTTTTTTTTTATTTAAAAACAAAAAAAGATGATAAATATTATAAAATTGGAAAAAATATTTTTACATAACACATAATATATTTACTATTCAAATTCGTGTATAAAATAATTAATTTCTTTCTTCATTTAGATATGCTGACACAGATCTAAAAATAAAAGAGCAAATTTACACAATTGGCAAATTTTGCATATATGAAATCCAAATCTGGGAATTTTTTTTTTAGGAAAAGAATTCCGAGTTACTTTATTATTATAATACACAGTGAATTTCCCAGGATTAAAGAGCAACTTTTTGAATATTGGTAAATAATTCATTATGCAGTAGAACCTCGCTTAACGAGCACCTCTCATAACGAGTAATTCGCTAACGAGCAAATCAAATTCTAAAAGAATAAATCGCTTATCGAGCGACGTTTCGCATAACGAGTACAAAACACGGACTTCATCAAAATAAGTTTCTTCAATTAGTTTATAATTTATTATCGTATGAGAAAAATTGTTTCGCATAACGAGTGTTTTGCTTTACGAGCTTGATTCTGAAACGAATTATGGACCCCATCCAATTATTTACACAGTCATTCAACTTAATTTTAACATATTAATATCAAAATGATATTTTTACTGTATATACTATATAAATAATAATGTGAGATAAATCCAGGAAAGTTATTTAAAATTTCCTATGAAAGTTGAGCTCATCAAATAAAATTTAACAACTTCATTGAACTAACTTTTGAATAATTTTGATATTTTAATCTGTTGTATCAATATTAAATTTTGATTGCAAATTGGTATATATTTTTATTGGATATTTTTTTGAAATACAATTAAAATATTGAATTTTATTTTAATATTAATATTTTCAGACTATTAATTTTGTTGTCTTTTTTTTAGGTTTTTATTCTCTCCGAAAAATTAATTGGAAAATAAAAAAAAAAAAATTTTAATGAATATAATTGTATAAATTGAGTAATTTAAAAAAATAAAAATTCAAAGCATTTATTTTAATTTCGTTACAACATAGCTTGCAATAATATTCTTAGATTTTTAGACAAATTTTAGCTTCAGATTCTGTTCTTTAAGCCATTTATTTATTTATTTTTTTTTTTAAATGTACATAGGGCCTTAGGCCCATTTAAGGCTAAAGAAATTTTAATGATTAAAATATAATTATAAATACATTCATCAATACACTATTATAATATTTATCCAACAGTCCAAGAGGGGTTTAGGGTTTTAACCCCCTCCCCCCTCCTCCTAGGATAGAAAAAAATTACAAATTAATATATACGTGTATTGCAAATAGAGAGAAAAAATCTGGTGTGACTGGCGCACAGCACACAACTTTCTCTTACCTTCGGTAATCGAAAGTTGTGTTCTGTGCTTGTCACACCAGATTTTTTGTGTCGACATATATTTAGTTCCCGACAGTACGGAACATTGGAATTCAGATGTAAAATTTATAAGTATGGGAAAATATTTATATTTTGTTACCATGGCAACCATTTCTACTATCTTTCCTATGAAATACAAGAGTAAAGTGGTCTTCAGAAGATTTCAATCGCAAAATGAGAATATACATTTTAAAGAGAATCTAAAAAATAATTGATTTTTGAATTTAAAAAAAAATCGTTGGAGCAAATTTTGAGAAAATCGAAAAAAACTGAAAAAGTACATCAGTAAAGTACTAGTACTCTTTGGCCGATTTTGATTAAAAGCTTATTTTTCCGGTCCCGGAGGGTTTTTAACTTAAATATAAAATTTCAACCTTGTAGCTCAATTCCTTCATGCTTAAAATTGAACACACACCCACACACCCACCCACCCACCCACCCACACACACACACACACACACACACACACAGACAGACCATGTCGCGAAAACCACTTTTTTGGATTCAGGGGACCTCAAAACGTGAAGATCCATCAAAATCTCGACATCGAATTTTTGACATGAATCCAATACTTTCTCTCTATATATATATATTACATATATACATAGGTAAGAGAAAGTAAAAATGGCAGCATGTCTTTTTATTTGAAAATATAAAACTTCGACCAAAGGCTTAAAAATTTGTATACCTGGATCCACTCCCGAAGGATCCTCTCAAACATGAGAGTTCCTTAAAAAATCAACCCCCCCCCCCCAGGAGAAAATCCTGGTCGCGCCACTGTTTTCAATCATCAAATTATATGCGTACATATTTTGTCACAATATTATTGAATGCATGTAAATGAATTCATCTTATTAAATTCCACATTAAATATTTAATTTAAAATAATTATCGCTCTATTAAATATATCAAATATCAATTTATTTGTCTTTAAAATTATTTGATAATTTAATTTTAATTATAGCCAGTTTGAAATAATTCATTTTAAATTTGTATATAATATCATTACTATATATAAAACGCTAGCCACTGACTTCCTCCCCTGTGAGTATCTGCCTATAAGGGCGCTGATTGGCCTGAATAAAAGGAAGTTGAGTCAAAGAGGGAAATTTAAAACCTTAAAATTTTGCAATTGCTCGCCTTTAACGAACTTTTTCACTTGTAATAAAATATTTAACAAATACGCTTCTTTTTTTTTACATTTTGATTTTTTGCTATAGAATATATATATAAGGTGATATGTTTCAACTTTTTATTGTTGAAATAATACACTTTATACATATTTTGACATTACTCTCATCTTCAGAAGTGATTCCACTTTGAGTAGCTTAATTTTTGAATAGAAATGTCAAAATATGTAAAAAGTGTATAATTTTCTCAATAATAATTTGAAACATACATCTAGTGCAGGGGAAGCCAACCCAAATGAACCTGAGGGTCACTTTCGAAATGCATCATTCGCTGGCCGCATATAAAATTATAAATAAATAAATAAAATAAATATATTGCAAGGAATAGTGGCTGAATGTATAATTTATGATGAAGAGATAAAGGCAGCAAACGTAAAATAAAGAAAATAATTTTTTTATTTTGCATTATTGAACAACAATGTCGACGTTTCGGCTGATTCCTTCAACCTTCATCAAAACATGTGCAATATTTGCCTCAAGCTTAAAGGGGCTCTTACCCCTCTTGGGGCGTAACTAGAGAATTTGGCTGGGGGAGGGCCAAGGGGCCAGCCATCTTCGCTGGGGGGGGGGCACGAGCCTTCTGGGAGGACCGGGTCCCCCGGCACCCCCTAGTTACGCCCATGGGCTCTTGGCTAAGTGATGGTCACTTTTGAACCAGAAGTCATGTCACCTGACGAATGTTGTACTTATCAGGAGCTGCCAAGAGCTCTTCTAAGTTCGAGGCAAATAAAACACATGTCCTGATGAAGGAAGGAAGAATCGGCCGAAACGTCGACATTGTTGTTCAATAAAGGAAAATAAAACATTTTAGTTCTATAAAACATTTTTTTCTTTATTTTCCTTTGGCTACCTTTATCTCTCTATTATAAAATAAATATATTTTATAAAATTGTGATGAACCTCGCGGGCCGCAAATATGTACACTATCTATACTTTTGAACCAGTAATCATGTCAACTGACGAATGTTGGCCTAATCTAGTGTATCGTTTAAAAATATTATTCAAAGTTTCATCTAGAGCCTACATTCCAGAGTATAAAATTTATTACCTACCAAAAGTATATAAATTATAAAGTCAGTCTCGGAACTAAGGGTTAAAGCAATAACAAAAAGTCAGCTTCAAGAAATAGGTTTTATTTGGCTACGGACCTAAGCCTGTTTCAATAAGATTTGAATTCCCGAATCCTTTCTCTGGCCAAGACCTTGAAGCCAAGATTAGAATAATAAAAAGTTAACATGATCAGGTAAAGAACTTATAATAGATTTAGGATAGGTGTCGAATTGTCTCAGGGAGAACTACAAGGAAAACCACTCAACCCACTCTTTTCATCTGGAACATGGAAGTCTACCTCAATGCAAATGTGAATAATAATATTGTTATGTTAATATTTTGTAGCTCCTACTCATAAGTTAATCAACTCAAAGTTAATTTAAATAAAGGAATTCAAATAAAAGACAGATTCGAACTGTCAATCGTAGGCTCTAGTTGAAACATTAATATAAGAGAAATTACAAGTACTAGGTTATAATTAGTATAGAAGTTTTTAATTATAGACCACATTTTGTTATTATTTATTACAAATAAAAATACTATGCAACGTTTCGACTGCTTATTCTGCAGACGTTTTCAAGCAATGTGCACTTGCACCGACTCAAGTGAACTAACTTATAGGCTCTCTGTATTTTAAATGTTGACTGCTTGAAATAAACTATGATTATTTTTCAAAATTTTAATCTCATATTTGGATATTTTATACACAATAGAGAATCTTGAATAAATGCAAAATTTTATAAGAGTTGGAAATTTTTTTTTAAATGTTGTAAAAAGTTCCAAAGGGAACCAACCCCCTTTTAAATCGAAGTTAACATGCAAATCCCCATATGGATTTAACATTGGCTCTATGAAAGGAAGAGCCGAAAAGTGAATTTGAAAAATCTGAAATCTTTCCTATGAAGTA
Organism: Euborellia annulipes; assembly: GCA_023213315.1. Lineage (NCBI taxonomy): Eukaryota > Metazoa > Arthropoda > Insecta > Dermaptera > Anisolabididae > Euborellia > Euborellia annulipes. The sequence continues at coordinate 56,726 of JAKCPI010031143.1, forward strand.
CAAGAGTAAAGTGTGCTTCAAAAGATTTCAAAAGCAAAATGGGAATATAAATTTTAAAGAACATCTAAAAAATTATTGATTTTTGAATTTTGAGAAAATCGAAAAAAAAAACTGAAAAAGTACATCAGTAAAGTATTTTTTGGCCGATTTTGTTCAAACGCTTATTTTGAGTGTCCGGGAGGGTATCTAACTTAATTACAAAATTTCAAACCGGTAGTTCAATTCCTTCATGCTAAAAATCGTTACAAACAGACAGACAGACCAATTTGCGGGACCCACTTTTTTGGACTCAGGAGACCTCAAAACATGTTTATCCATCAAAATCTCGACATCGAATTTTTGATATGATCGCAATACTTTCTCTCTCTATATATTTCATATATAGGGTAAGAAAGTAAAAATTTTAGATAAATAAATTAACATAATCTCTATACTAATGTCTCCAAGTTCTCTAGGAAGTGCTGAGCTAGAATTTAAGAGTATGCTTTTGATTCTAGAAATACTTTTGGCTGATACAGATAGTTTGATGACAACTACAATTTTTGCGCATTATCTACACCAAATCTTTTATCTATATTAATTAAGACTTTTGTCTCAAACTTTTCTCTTTAAAAGAGGCGGACATTATGGATCTTGAACCCCTTTCTGGGCTTATAAATTGGCAGGTGACATCCTATTGTGTGTTAAATGCTGGAAAAAAAATTATGAAGATAAAAGTCCTACCTGGTTTTTATTTGTGTCTGTGAGAGAGAAGCGCTTTGCAAACAAATTCGATTATCGTTCACAAACGGAATTTGTTTTTTTTTTCTCTCTCTCTCACTCTTCTGCCTACTCTTCAAACGTGATTCCATTTTTTAATTCGGTCTCTAAAAAAAGAAAAAAGGCTGATGTCTGTCCCTGCTCCATCTCCATGCTGACTGGATTCTTTCACCCAAGAACCGTTGGTTCTCTGGCCGAATCCTTCCTCATGGGTCTTTCAACCTCGACAGCAAACATAAATCTCCTTTCTCATCGGACGATTGAAGGAGAGAGAAGTAAAAATATCCAGAAGAAAGAAATGCTCTCTTACATTTATTAATGTTATATTATTCTACGAAATTTCACGGGCGGTCTTTTATTTATTCATTTCAATCATGAAAGTTTACTTCTGTAATCAGCAAGGTGTAAGGGGGCCTTTTATTACAAAAAAAATCTGGTGTCTAGAATTCAAAATGTAAAATTTATAAACTTAGAAAAATATTTATATTTTGTTACCATGGCAATCATTTCTCTCTCCTATGAAGTACAAGAGTAAAGTCTGCTTCAAAAAATTTCAAGAGCAAATTGAGAATATACATTTTAAAGAGCATCTAAAAAATAATTGATTTATGTATTTTAATCAAAATCGTTGGAAAGAATTTTGAGCAAATCGAAAAAAACTGAAAAAGTGCATCAGTAAAGTACTAGTAATTTTTGGCCTATTTTGTTCAAAAGCTTCAGGTCACGTCTCAGGAGGGTACCTAACTTAAATATCAAATTTAAACTTTCTAGCTCTTTTTGTTCTTGAGATATTTTGTTCACAGATAGACAAACACACATACAGACAGACCATGTTTTTTTTGACATGAAACCAATACTTTCCCTCTATAAGTAAGAGAAACTAAAATATTAAATATATATACATGAATTCTTTTTGCGACTTATCTACGCGATGTATATAATATATATAAATTTGATGGTCTTCTCAATATTTAATTTAAATAATATCAATCTTAAAAGGATTCAGCTTCATACTAACAAGGGGAGTGCATGACCTTATAACACGATTTGAACGAAATTTTTTATGTGTAGTGTTAATGAAAAAGTAATTCTGTTGAAGCGAGAAGGCGCACTACTCAACCGTTCGTCTTAAAAAAATGTAAAGATTTTGCCAGCATGCCTTATGGTTGCTAGCAATAACATTAACAAAAGCAGCGGTGGCTAAATCGGTAAGGTTCATTCTTTGTAAACAAGAAATTCGAGTTCGAATCATGCCTTGTGCAACTATTTTTTTTTTTTGTAATTTATTTATTTTTTGGATTTTACTTTTTAAGAATTTTTTATTATTAATAAATAAATAAAAAAAGTTCTTTAATTAATGGTTTTAATTTTTAACTTGTTTTCCAATATATTTAAAAAAGTTATTATACGAGAAATATATTACTATTAATTGAACATATAAATAAATTTAAAATTAACATATTAACATTAATTGTAATAAAAAATACATAAAGTTCAAAAAATATAGGAGGAAAATAAATCAAAAAATATATATAGCATAATATCTTACAATGTTAATATGTTAATTTTAAATTTATTTATATGTTCAATTAATAGTAATCGGAGTGGCTGCCTGGAAGAGCAAATAAATTAAAAATTAATTAATAGTAATATATTCAGGGCGGATCTGGGGGGGGGGGCAAATTTTGCGTCTCTAAAAAAAGGTAAAATATTTTTTTCGGACGGGAAAATTTGGTTCCGCAAAAAAAAAAAAATTTCGAGAAAAATTTTTGAGATCAGGGAAAATTTTAAGGAGGGGGCGGCAAATTAAATTTTGCCCCCAAAAATCTCCTAGTTCCGGCCCTGAATATATTTCTCGTATAATAATTTTTTTAATATATTGGAAAAAAGTTAAAAATTAAAAGCCATTAATTAAAAGAAACTTTTTTTATTTATTTATTAATAATAAAAAATTCTTAAAAAGTAAAATCAAAAAATAAATAAATTACAAAAAAAAAAAAAAAAATAGTTGCACAAGGCATGATTCGAACTCGAGATTTCTTGTTTACAAAGAATGAACCTTACCGATTTAGCCACCGCGGCTTTTGTTAATGTTATTGCTAGCAACGGCATAAGGCATGTGGCAAAATCTTTAACATTTTTTAAGACGAACGGTTGAGTAGTGCGCCTTCTCGCTTTAACAGAATTACTTTTTCATTAAGTACTACACATAAAAAATTTCGTTCAAATCGGTGTTATGAAGGTCATCACCCCCTTGTAAGCAGAAGAGTCTCTCAATAAAATTAGATGCAACTCTTTGTTACGGCACTGCGATTATTAACAATTTTCCGCTATAGAAACGAAATTAAAATGAAACCGAATAAATAGTAATAAGTCTAGATTTATTGAATAGAAAGCAGGAAGAGAATATTATTGAAAAATTCATTAGCTGTCTATAACGGCTCCAATTTAGGATCAATAGGTTGTTAATTTAATGGGCTAAGTGAATAGTGAAGCCGATCGTCAATTCACACGCCTCACGTCACTCGCTTTTCAAAAAAAAAAAAAAAAAAAAAACGATTATAAAGCATTTAAAATGTCCATTCTAGTTAAGAAGAGTTTCCATAAATAAATTTAAACTTGGAATATTGAACATCCCGTTCATTTAATGATAGAAATTCACTAAGTCTTGAGTAAATCGATTTTTGAAATGATAAATTTAATATCTCACATAGTCCGGCTTTTATTAGTCCGATTTGAAATTTTACAATAAAAATTACAAATTTTTTTGGAACTAATTATCGTGCAGTTGGCGCCACAAATGCCCGACGTGCTCGAGAGTGGAGCCTTGAGCTTAGGCAACCGAAATGCTTGGCCATTGGGATTGTTGTCCTAAGAGTAGCTTTTCCCCTTAAGTTGCATCAAAAAAAAAATTGTTGATTTATTTAATTTAAAAATAAATAAGAAATTATATACATAATATTTAAGATTATATATAATCACTTACAGATCCGTGAAAAATCATTTAATTTAATATTTATTAATTTAAATAGTCCCGCTGGGAGTTGAACCACGGATCCACCGATTTGTACTCAGTGTGCCCTAACCACTGGGCCACAGAATGGCATTCGGTTATTTAAAAATATTTGTTTGTTTGGCTAAGCTTTTGAGATCCACTTGTGGCGCTGACTGTACCTTAGTTACACTGTTAGAAAACTTCCAGAAAACTTCCTATACAAGTATAGGAACTCTGTTTCATAAACTGTTTATGAATAGTATATGAGAAAATTCAATTTGTAGCCAACCAAACAAATTTCTTGTATATTTTAAAATTAATTATTTTGGTAAAAATTGTTAATTTGAATTTGAATTTTTATAGCTATTTAGTTGAATTACTTTATACAAATTATTTAATTAGTATGATTGTAATATACTCCATAAATATTTAAATAGTTTAGAGCGCGAATTTTAAACCAGAATTTAATAAATTTAGATTTGTGAAATAAATTTTAAAAGGATAATTTCAAGTTTCCTTAAAATAATTATAAAATAATATTAATAAAAATTCCTTGAGGTAGTCGAGTTATTTGAGAACGTTTAGACCAGTGATTCTCAACTTGTCGCGAAAAGTTGTACTTAGACAGCCAAAAAGTATCAATAGATTAGATAATTTAATGATCATAATTAAATATAGCATTTGAGCTAAGTAGGGGAGGAGGGTGGATATATATTTTGGTTTTAAAAAATAAAATAAAAAATCAATTAAAAAAAAATTCAATAAATACATTTTATTATAAGATGATATAAAAAAGTATTTTTTTTTTTTATTGTTCCTAACAAAATAAATAAAAAATAAAGGGTCACATTGCATAATTATAGTAATTGCATTTCTATGTGAATATAACAAAAATTTCTCTCTCTATTGTGTTATAATAGTACAAAATCGTATTAGTTAATTGCTCTGTAAAAATGTAATCGTGAGCAAGATGGTTCGGGAATGTCGAAATTTCGTGTACAATAAGCAAATATAAATAATGCAAAGGGGAGATAATTTTAGCCTGAGAAACACGAAAACACATTAACGCCTATATATAGGCAACGTTTGTCTTGAAGCGACAGCCGGTTGTGGTACTTCCGGTTTTCCTATTTCTCGCCAATTACAATGAAAATTTATTCACTTGGCTCATTTAATAGATTCAAAAAGTTTAGATTTTTCCTATTTTATTTAGTAATGTGCGAAATGGAGAATTTTTTGTTCTTCCACTCTTATGTACCATATCAGCAGACCCCGCAATGCGGGGGGGCAATTAATGTAGTTACGCCTCTGCTAACGCACAACATTTAGGCAGCCCAAATGGCACACGTCTCTATTGGGCAGTCCTACGAATTTCATTCTAAAACAAAATTAAGTAATTTTTTGAAGGGGGGGGGGGGGAATTTTTTGGGGGGGGGGGGGGGGGGGAAAAAAAAAAAAATTATTTTTTGGGGGTTGACTTGGAGATAATTTTTATTTTGATATAACATGGAAATAGAATATTAAAAAAATTATGCCATTGAATTTTAAACTTTAGATTTTTCGATTAAATTTCTTGTGACGCTCAGGAATAATTTATAATATTCAGGGCCGCCGGAACGAATTTGAATCAGGGGGGGGGGCAAAAAAATATTTTTTTAAAAAGTTAAAATGTTCAAATAGTATAAAAAACAAAACAAATCTACTATAAAGCTTTAAAAATTTTAAATAAAATCACAATTTTAATAAAATTAAAATTTTAAAAAATTTGCTAGTGATTTTATCAAAAAAATTTTTAGGCTATACTTATACTATTTGAATGAAATAAATATTTTTAATTTCTTCTTTTAATTCAATATGAAATGTTTTTAGAAATTAGAAATACAATAGGGTCTATATAAAATATTTTGGAAAAAATTAATTTCTTACTCTTTTAATTTTTTTTTTTATTTAAAAGATTTTATATTTCAAAAGTAAAAATGTATCATTTTTAAAAATAAATGAAATAAAAGAAGACATATTGCCCTCCTCTGTCACCTCCTACAGGATGCCAGGGGGGGGGGCAATGTACCCTTGCCCCCCCCCCCCAGTTCCGGCGCCTATTCACTTTCTTTCTCTTATCAACTCTAAATTGACTGGATCAGTAATTAGAATAAATATGAGACGTTCAGTACTTTTTCATTAAATACTATTAAAATTTTTTTTAATGAAAATATTTTTTTTTTTTAATAAATCATTAAAAATTTTTACATTTTATTTTATTATAAAAAATCTAAATATCTTTTTTTAATCGCCCTTGGCTATAAAATAAAAATAAGTTAAGTAATAATATTAAGGGTCTATAACTAAAACATTAGGATTGGAATGTTAATGTTATTTCAAAAAAAAAAAATATATTGGTTGCCTACGCTTTTAGTTTCATTAGCATTCAAACTTATTCACAAAAAAAAAAAAACCTTTTAACTTAATAGCTTGAATTTTTAATTTTCGAATTAAAAATTCATCTTTCTTTTTGTTTAGTTTAAATTTGATGTAGATGCAAAACTACTTTGAGATTCCGTAGATGGAGCGAATGTCTCCTTTTTTAACCAATCATTAAATTTTTTTTTCTCTACACTAAGAAAAAAATAATAGTGATTAAAAGAAATTTAATAAGTTGAGGAGTTATAATAAATTTCAATTCATGCGGCTTGTTTTGTTCCCGGACAACGTGGTTCAAGATCAACCAATCGGTGTCCGAGAACTCATTTTTCGATTTGTAGTAAGCAAAGATAAAGAAGCTTCCTTTCTCTTCTTTTCATATCTATGGCGATATACCGGCATTAATATTTAAACTAAAGAGTCTAAGATACGCTTCAGCCACAGGCATCTATCGCTTACTCTATGCCTGTATTCTACAGTATATGATACTCCGAAATACTTATTATCTTTGAATTAAACAAGCCAATTTATTAATTCATCTCAGCCACAAAAATTACAAAGTTGAATTTTTTATATTTTTCTTTTTCTTTTGAAATAAATCAAATGTCTTCTGATAATAATCAGGTAAATAATTTATTTTCATTTCAATTATTTCCAGTCCAAGTAAAAAAAATCAGATGTGACCAGCACGGTGCACAACTTTCTCTTACTCTTCGCTAAGAGAAAGTTGTGCACCGTGCTGGTCACATCACATTTTTTATGTCGAGATATATTTACTTTCCCATAGCACCTTAGTTCCAAACTTGAATTTTAAATGTTGACTGCTTGAAATAGACTATGGTTATTTTTCAAAATTTTATTCTCATATTTGGATATTTTATACACAATAGAGAATCCTAAATAAATACAAAATTTCATAAGAATTGGAAAATTTTTTTTTAAATGTGTAAAAAGTTCCAAAGGGGACCCCCTTTTGAATCGAAACTAATATGCAAATCCCCATAGGTCTCTATGAGCCGGAAAAAGAATTTGAAAAATCTGAAATCTTTCCTATTGAGTACAAGAGTAAAGTGTGCTTCAAAAGATTTCAAAGACTAAATGGGAATATACATTTTAAAGAGCGCATCTAAAAAATAATTGATTTTTGAATTTTAATCAAATTCGTTGGAGTAAATTTTGAGAAAATCAAAAAAAAAAAAAAAAAAACTGAAAAAGTACATCAGTAAAGTACTAGTACTTTTTGGCCGATTTTGTTCAAAAGCTTATTTTGACTGTCCGCGAGGGTACCTAATTTTAATATAAAATTTCAATTCGGTAGCTCAATTCCCTCATGCTAAAAATCGTTATACACAGACAGACAGACCAATTTTTTCACTTTCTTTGGACTCAGGGGACCTCAAAACATGTATATCCTTCAAAATCTCGACATCGAATTTTTGACGTGATCGCAATACTTTCTCTCTCTCTCTATATGAAATATATAGTGTAAGAGAAAGTAAAAATAAAAAAAATTATCTATTAATATATATTAATGAAAATGAAATGGAACAAATGTATGTATGTGTGTGTTCTATAGAAATCTTTTGGCAGCTTTATGATTTATTTTCACCTCTCCAGGCATACGACTCTGATCCTTTAGCCAAAGTCATAAATAGATCCTGCTGCTGTCCCCGCTACCCTTACTAGAAACCTTATTATCTAGGCACTTGCAATGCAACAAAAATTATCCCAAATGGGTTAAAAACTTGCTCGCAGGCAATTGTTTGCCGAAGGTGAGTAAAGGGGTCCAGGGGGCGCAGCCTATCGGAGAGCAAGTTTTTGACCAATTTGGGAATTTGGGACCAAATTTTTAATGTAATCGTCAAATAATTCGACTTCGAGATTATGATGATTCTCCACGTTTTATTGTTGCATTGCAAGTGTGGCCTAGATAATATAAGTTTCCAAGTAAAGGTAGTGTGGACAGCAGCAGGGTCAATTTTTTTTGGCTAAAGGATCAGAGCCGTATGCCTGGAAAGGTGGCCATAAATCATAAAGCTGCCAAAAGGAAAATAATAGATTTGTGTTCAGATAATGAAGAAATTTGATTATAATTAATCACAAATTTCACAAAACATTTAAGAGATTAAAATTATTACTATGTTACTCGCTGTTTCAAATAGTAAATGTGTACTTAATTGGAAATAGATTCATTGAAAATTGTGGATTTCTATAGAACATATACATACATACATTTTTCCATTTCATTTATTTGCACTAAGACTGAAATAATAAAATTTCTTTATTTAAATTTTAGGAAAATAATGTATTGGAGAATCAGGAGATAAACACCAATGGTCAACTTGTATTGATGGAACCAGATTATTCAAATTCAATTCGAGAAGAAAATAGAATTTATTTGGAAAATCTTAATATCATAAATCGCTCGATTTATAACAGTTTTTCATTTAATAATGAAATAACGTTGGCGAGACCTTACATTATGAGACAATTGCTTACCAGAATGATGATTATACCATATGATACTGATTGTTCAATGTTCAACAATAATATAATTCCTTTAATTTCTCGTTTAATTAACTCTTCAGAAACGTTTGATATCGAAACATTTTTTTCAGATTATAACATAAGAAATCTCCCGGCATTTTATTATATGATTAATGATGGGATATACATTAATTACTTAAACCCTTATGTACAAGTAGGCTATCCAGGAACAATAAATTATTTATTCTCATCCCCTTTTTTATTTATCCAAGCAGAACAATTTTGGCAACCTAATATCTATAGAATGTATTCTAATAATGAAACCATAAATAATTATGAATATTGTCTAAGCTTAAGAAATCATTTTTATTCTATGCTTTCACAAAGATCTGTTAACTTGGCTAATATCATGTCTGCTTATCAAGAGATTTCATATCCTAATAATATTATTTGTGCTTCGGAATATTACACACATTCTGAAAATGACGACATAGCTTTCCGTATAACATATAATTATGTTGATCAAACTATTTATATTTGTGATTGCCCTACACCGTCTACATCAGATATTGGTATTCAATGTGATCTTTCTTCAAAAGACTTTGAGGAAAACAATGACAACGAAGAGGAATATTTCGAAATAAATAGTAATGAAGAAAATTTGGATGAGATGGAAAAAAACGATTTCAATGAGAAATCTAGCTCTAATGAAGCTTCACATACTGAAACTGGTGAAGACCCGCCAGGCTTCATCCATGAACCTGAAGAGATTGCTGAAAACCTTCAAGATTTTAATGATGTACTTTTTTGGGATGAGTACAGTCAAGAGGTAGACTCTGGGCATGATGATGTTTTTGATGAAGACTCTCAAGGAATTCTAAGCCCTGAAGAAGATGAAGACCCTGAAACAGATAGAAATTCTCTCACTGAAGTAACAGATTTAGATGATGAGCCCGGAGAAGATTATGAAATTATTCGTTATCATTATTCTGATGATGATGAGGAGGAGGAGGAGGAACTTTCTGAACAAAATAATCAGGAAAGAAATAGAGAATTGGCTTCGACAAGCATATTGACTGATGGTAATGAAGAAGTCCAATATCAATCAAATGATCAAGTTGAAGAAACAGATTTTAATGCTTCATATGCTGATGATGAATATAGTTCAAGTCCAACACGGGACATAAATTTACCATTTTATATAAATCTATTCTCAAATGAAGCAGAAATCAATACAAGTTCAGATGACGAAGATTCTTCTCTGTCTTTCATTCCGGAAGAATAAATAAATAAATAAATAAAGCGTATGAATAAAAACTATAGGTCTATAGAGACTGGCAAATTCTAAAATTTAAACAATAACAATTGTATCTGGATCAATTAAAATTTTTTTTGTGATAAAATAATACATAATTTTTATATAGTTTACATTAATGTTTATATCAAAAATAAAAAATGAATAAAAATAAATGATTTACAATATTTTCAATAAGGATTCATTTTTTATATTCTCTTACCTATAATTTTCTTTTAAATAATTATTTTGTTTATAAGAACTTACTCTTCTACTTCTGGTCCCACTGTTATAAAAAATTTTATTTTTTAAAAATTGTTTCTCTGACCCCTTGACCAGTGTTTCTCAGGAGTGCTAGGGGACGAGGGTTTCCAAGCAAAAAAAATTCATTTTAATAGAATTATCTACGAAATGATTGAAATAAGTAGGGTCTAAATGGCCTCAGATGCTTAAAAATACCTTAAAAAAAATAAATAAAAAATCCGATTTGCGTTCCTTGGTAATCCGTGATAGAAAATATTGTATAGAGACTTAATAATGCAACTCATCCTTTTTTAGCGGACGTCTTTATTTGAACACTTTATTTACAATTTTTTAATTAAATGCATTTCAAAGAGAAATGGTGCGTATGCGTGAAATTGCATTCATTCGGGCCAATGCTCTGATAATTGTTGATTAGTCATTGGATATCCAACCTTGAAGTACCGGAAACAGTTAATAAATTAAATAAATATGAAAAAATCGATTTCAATTTTCTTAATTTTTTTCTTTCTGAAAAAATATTAAAACCTATTCATTTGAATCTATAAAATATATATATGAAATAGAAAAATGTATGCATGTAAAGTACCATCTATTGAAATAGTATTGAGACTAAAGTCCGGTAGTTAGACAGCCCAAATGGCACACGCTCACTAAGAATAAAACATTGAGATAATTTTTATTTCGATATATCTTGAAATTTATATTAAAATATTGTCTCCTTTGAAAAAGGTATTTCTCACACAGACAAGCTGCCATTTCGGCTGCCTAACTACCGGGCTTTAGTCTCAACACTATTGCAATAGATGTTATGTATGTTTTCTATAGAAATTTATGTATGCATATCAAGGGCGGATCCAGAGGAGTTTCTCGGGGGGTAATCTGGTGTGACTGATCGCACAACACACAATTTTTTCTTAATTTCGATAATTTAAAGGTTCAAAAAAAAAAAAAAATATTTTTTCAAATCTCGGGAAGAGGGGTACCCCCTTTACCCCCTCCCTTGATGCATATGTTATATAGAAATCTACAATTTTTCAATGAATATATTTCTAATTTATGTATTATTTATTTATTTCAAATTTACTCCATTATATAACTTCTAGGCAGGAGCAGTCAATAAAAAAGACTCTGTTTGCTGGTTCTAATCTCGGAGACGTTTCGGTTCTTTTAATATAAGAGCCATCTTCATATTATATATAATCTAAGGACTGAAGATGGCTCTTATATTAAAAGAACCGAAACGTCTCCGAGATTAGAACCAGCAAACAGTCTTTTTTATTGACTGCTCCTGCCTATAATTATCCATTTACATCACAGTCACTACTTTGGAATATATATAACTTCTGCTTCAGGGGTGTATATAAGGGGGAAGGCGAGGGGGCCCGGGCCCTCCCGAAATTTTCCAAACACATATACATATGAAGGGATATACAGATATCAGCGCAACAAATTTTTTCGCAGGATGGAAATATTTGGTTCCACAAAAGAAAAAATGTTCCGCAAAAAATTTCGTGTGAAAAAAAATTTAGTTTCTTAAAAAAAAATTTTTCCGCAGAAAAGTTTTTGAGTTCAGGCCCCCCCCCCAAAAAAAATTTCTATATACGCCCCTGTTCTGCTTTGTGAGTTTTGGCTGCTCATTGGCTAAAAAATCAGCCAATAAAGTATACTACTGTAGTGAGTGCTCACATTTATTTACGAAATTTGATGCATTTGCTCGCCTAATCTTTTGTTATTTGTCTTATTAAGACACAAAAGAAAAGGTCGTTTTTAATCTTCTTTTTAAATAAAGTGGTCCAAGCCAAAAAGAAACCTTAGAAAGGTTCCTTGCCATTTTCTTTTGTATTGATAAAGAAAAGGATAAAATTCATTTAAAATGATTACATACAGTATTTTCGCCAACTTAACTCTATGGTAAGCTAAAAAATCACATAATAAAATGTGCTACTAAATGTATACTCACATTTATTTACAAATTATTTATTTTTTTAATGATAAATAAAAAAAATTAATAATTTATTAATTAAAACACATTTATGGAAGCAATCACTAATCCCATCACGAGACGCCGCCCGCCAGGGCTGCTACACAGCTATATATATATATACATGAATTTTTATATATTCATGTCTTAAATAATTTATATATTTTCTATCCAGAGTATTTTTATAGAATCGTTTTGACCAAACCAACATTTCTCAATCTATAGAACGCGATGCACATTCAAGGTTAACTTCTTTTCTTTTATAATTAAGAATATATCTGTGGTAAAAATGGCTGGTTGCCGCATGCCAATAATTTGTTAAATAAATAAATATATAGGAAAAAAATACCTCCACATACTATAAGAAAAAAGAATATAAGAATATTGACCATTCTTTGTCGGTCTCGCTATATATTAAAAATTGTTTTTATTAGTCTACGTGAAGGCCTTGGCATATTTTTTTGGGCGCAGCCAAAGTCTTGTTCTATATTTCTGAATCGAACATAACATAATTTACTTCTTTTTTTTTTTTTTTGAAATTGATAATTAATTTTAAGTTGTTTTTTAACAATAGAGAGGCTAATTTTCTAGTTGCCTGCTCCTTTATTTATAGTTGATCATTTATTTTTAATGTTAATTATAAGAATATAACCAAGTTCTCTTTTGTTACAGAAGGGGTCCTCGATGACCCAAGGAGGGGCGATGACCGCCGGTCTCTTCGCTCTTCTGGTCCTTTTCCTTTTCGGACACTCAGCGCAGGTAAATAAATTGGTCAAAAAATTATATTTTTCTATAATTTTTTTAAATAAAAGTGGCCATTTTAATTTTTACACTCTTTTACCCTATATATGAAATATACAGAGAGAGAAAGTATTGTGATCATTTCATAAATTCGATGTCGAGATTTTGATTAATTATTTTTTACATGCTCTTTAAAATATATATTCTCATTTTGCCCTTGAAATCTTTTGAAGGACACTTTATTCTTGTTCTTCATAGGAAAGATAGGAGAAATGGTTGCCATGGTAACAAAATATAAATCTTTTTCTTTTTAGATTAAAATTCATATAAATCATCTATTTTTTAGATGCTCTTTAAAAAGTATATCAGTAAAATTTTTTGTGAAAATTCTTTGAAGTACTCTTTACTAATGTACTTTTTCAGTTTTTTTGGATTTTCACAAAATTGGCTTTAAGGATTTTGATTAACATTATTCATAAATCAACTATTTTTTATATGTCCTTTAAAAATTATATCAGTAAAATGTTTCATGAAAATTGTTTGAAGTACACTTACCTGATGTATTTTAGATTTTTCGAATTCACTTTCCGACTATTCCTTCCATAGAGCCAATGTTAAATCCCTATGTGGATTTGCATGTTAATTTCGATTCAAAAGGGCTCCTTTTTGGAACGTTTTACACATTTTAAAAATTTTTTCCAATTCTTATGAAATTTTGTATTTATTTAGGATTAACCATAGTTTATTTCATGCAGTCAACATTTAAAATACTCAGCCTATGGAAATTTTGAATCAATTAACTTTTTTGACACAAAAAATTTGGTATGACAAGCACGGGGCACAACTTTCTCTTACCGAAGAGTAAGAGAAAATTGTGTGCTGTGTGCCACTCACACCAGATTTTTTCTTTTATTCTTATAAATATTGCCATTGGGCTAAATTCAGATCAAAAAAATTGTTGAAATCACTCGTTACCTTTTGTTTTGATACCGGTATTAAAATATCTCTTTTTTTTATTTATAATTTTGTTAGTTTTTGCTCTGTTCTTCTCTCTTTCATATAAATTTTCGATTTGTTATAAATTCACTCTTTCTCTCAGTGTACCTTTTGTAAATATTTTTTTGTTAATTTTTCGATAAATGGTTTGATAGATTATCAATCTTCAAACCACTTTGAAAAAGATCAAAAATAGATATTGCAATTTAATGAAACCATAGAAAAAGATGAATAGACAAACGGGTTTTGTTGAATTGTTCTAATTGTATATCATTCAAATGGCTGGAAGTCACTTGAAAATTAATTAAAAGTTTCATATTTACAAAACTACAATATTTCAAAAATAATAATAAATATGAGAGAGATTTAAAAAAAGAAGAGATTGATATCAACCGAATAATTCTGTCACATAACTTTTTCATTTAAATTCAAATACAAGGAGATGTCAATGAATAAATGATAGATATAGCTGATTGAAAGAAGCGATATATAATCTAAATGTTAATATCAAAAAGGGCTATCAGAGCTCATTCTGGACGGACATGGAGAAAAATTCCAATTAAGAATTAATATTTTTTTAGAGACTTGGTAAAATTAATTAAATTGAGTATAGGCAATCGGTATATTTATTGAGTATAAATCAACCCTTAATACATATTCGGCACTGAGTTGGGAAATTACTTCTAAGGATAACACACCAGTATCGAAATAGAGTACATATGCAATGTTGATTTATAATCAATAAGTAAAGTGAAATTATTTTTATATTTTAATACTTATAAATATAGGGATATACATTTAAAAGAGCTTCTAAAAAAATAATTGTTTCTCAAATTAAATCAAAATCGTTAGAGTTAATTTTTAGAAAACTGAAAAAAGTATATCAGTAAAGAATATATGGCCAATTTTGTTCAAAAAGTTTCGAGTTACGTGCCAGGCGGGTAACTAACTTATATAATAAAATTTCAAACTGCGAGTTCTTTTAGATCTTGAGATATTTTGTTCACAGATAGACAGATAGACCATTTTGCGCACTTTTTTGACCCAGGGGACCTCAAAACGGGTATTTCCATCAAAATCTCGACATCGAATTTTTGAGAAAAATCCAATACTTTCCCTCTCTCTATATATATATTAACTTAAGGTTTCTTTGAAAGGTTCTTTTTGCCGAGGTTAGCAGAAATTTCATAATTGAAATTTTAAAAACAATGAAAAGATTGTCTTCTGCTGGAATATAAATTTTATTAATTTATTTACTGATACTAGTTTCAAGGACTGATGAAGAGTACTTCTTCATCAGTCAAATAAATTACAATCTTTCACATGAACAAAATTTGATTAAATTCCAGTCATTCTTAGCAATTATTTATCAGCCTAGTTTCCATCGGAATTATTGCTCTTAAATAAATACTATTTCTCACAAATATATTTCATTAATTAAAAATAAATATACGACTGTTCAGATTTAAGAACATCGTTAAAAGAAAAGATCAGAAATTGTGATTATAATGTTCTGATTAAAAGTAAAACAATATTTAAAATATATTTATAAAAATTTTCTTAAATAATTGTTTTGGTGGCCTAAAGTAACAAACTCTAACACATTAAAAACAAACTCTTTGACGTCAAATAGGATGGAAGCTATTTGTTGTTTGGTATTATTATTATTAATTTCTCAACTGATTTGTAGAGCTATTGGTCTCAAGATAATTGAGGTGAAGAGTGATTGATGGATTTTTAATGGAGGGGATGATCTTGGCAGCTTCTCAAAGTTCCGTTCAATGAATGGATTTAGGATGCTATTTATTCTTAAAAAGTGTTTTAAAAAAAAAATTTCTAAATAAAATATAATTAAAAAATAAAATTGTCACATTCAAGAGCTTTCAATTTTGAGTAAATATGTATTTTTGTAATAATCAAATTTAAGTATATGGAAAGTAAGTTTTCACTCCACTTACACAATTACGGTATCTGCCCTAATTTATGTAGATTGTCTCTGGTCATCGTCTTTAATTTATTTTAGTCAAAATTAATTTAATGTTGATATTAGTACATTTATATATTTTTTCACCCCAGGAGTCCACTAATTGGAAATACTAATTAATATAGTTGTATAATTACTTAATGAAAAGATAACATATACACTATGTATAATTGTTCAATTAATGT
The DNA here is from genome assembly GCA_023213315.1 of Euborellia annulipes. Taxonomy (NCBI): domain Eukaryota; kingdom Metazoa; phylum Arthropoda; class Insecta; order Dermaptera; family Anisolabididae; genus Euborellia; species Euborellia annulipes. The sequence goes on from JAKCPI010031143.1 coordinate 72,830, forward strand.
TTATTAGACCAAAAGGGTTATAATTTGAATGTTGTAAATTATTCGCTTATTGAGAAAATTTTATATTAATGATTTTACTTTCTCTTACACTATATATGAAATATATAGAGAGAAAGTATTGCAATCGTGTCAAAAGTGGGTGCTAAGGGCAACTAAATATATCTCGGCACAAAAATTCTGGTGTGACAAGCACAGTACTCATCTTTCTCTTCCCCAAGGGCAAAATAAAGTTGCGTGCTGTGCGACCGATCACCCCAGATTTTTTAATTTTAATTACTACTTTTATTTCAAGAATGCGCTCTTGGAATTTTTCGACCCTTGAAATCTGCACCACTTAAATAAATAAATTGGATACTTGAATTAGTTGATGAAAAATTAACTTCGTAAAAAAATGACATCTTTAAGAATATTATAGTTCTATAAAGCCTAAATAAATAAGAATTTATTTTTTTTATTATTCAACATATTCTACATATTTAAACTCAAAATTATACTGTAGTTAAAGATCGAGCAAAAGGCATAATTATTAGTCAGCGATGTTCCAGCCATTTATTAAACATTACAGTCATTATGGTGGCCTAAGTAGCAGGATAAATCAGCGATATACTAAATAAAAACATGTACCTATATCCATCAAAATCTCGACATCGAATTTTTGACATGATCGCAATAATTTCTCTCTCTATATATTTCATATATATGGTAAGAGAAAGTAAAAATTACAATTTGTTAAGAATAATAAAATTCTTTGTTGTTCCTTTAAAATCGCCTTCTTTAAATTTGTCCAGAACTGTCTTCAAGATAAATCCTTTCATGTCCTGAACTTGTATTAATCATCATAATATCGTGACAGAGTAATTCGTCTCTCTGCTCTTGTTCAGTAATTGCTCCATGGCTCAATTTAGTATTCATGGCGGATGATTATTTATAAATTTAATTACTTCTGAAATTCAAATCAAATAACGTTAATAAGTATAGGACTCATAAATGCCCAAACCTCTTATAAAAATTTCATTTAGACTTCCAATCATAAGCGTACACAAATTTTATATAATGGAGGTTGAGAGCCTCCCATCCCCTAGATAGAATAGAGACTTAATTTGCACTAAATTTCGAAAGATTAGGTCCATGGGATGCTGAGAAAATCGCGGTCCTTAATAAATATTGGTGGACCCCCCGCAGAGCGATTCAGTCTAATTATTAGGAGAATTTTTAATTATAGACCAAAATTCTCCTAATAATAATATTTCAAACCACAAAAGCTTTAATAAACACATTCGTGATAAATATAACCTAACGACTCAGTCTAAATTTTCTGAGACCATAATATGATTCGATGAGTTGTTTTTGAGATATAAATGTTATAAATTTTATAAATGTATATATTTTATTTTATACTTCTCTCATCTTGGTATCCATGGGGAGGGTTTGAACACCCAACCCCTCTCCATAAATTGCCAATTAATATTAAGGGAGTCTAAGAGCCGGTTGCTTCATTTCTAGTCAACTAACAAACTTATCGTAGCAAATCATCGAAATAGTAAACAAGAACACGCTTAAACTTAGAGTTTAAAAAATGAGTTTTTTCATTATCTTTCAGAGATATAAGGAAAGTTTTGTGATATTAGCAACTTAAAGCATCATTTATAAAAATTATTAAAAATTAAAATAATAATTTTTTAACAAAAAAATAAAAAAAAATTTCCAAAAAAAAAAATAAATAAGTTTTGTGTTTCTAATTTCTTGGTTAAGTCGTATACCGAACTTTGGGTCTTTGCTAACTACGGGCTCTTATTTAATAATATGAAAAACATATAACCAAGTATTTATTAATTTAAATACGCGAAAAAGATAGGTACTCAACAGTTGAGCACAAATCGACAGAACCGTGGTGCGACTCACCTTTTTCGATTATTTAAATTAATAAATACTTGGTTATATGTTTTTCATAATTACTTCATGGACCAACACATGATATATGTTTTTATATATGATTAGATAACTAGATGTGAAAATACTCGAAAGTCAGCTTATTCGACGGATAGCTAGTTAATTAAAAGTGAAGCAAAAGGCTCTAAATATTAATTAAAAAAGCATTTTAAAAAATTCCACTTAAAAACAAAAAAAAATTGTCTCTGTCGTAAAGTGAAAACTTATGTATCTGATTATGAGTATGAAAAATGAACCTTATTATAATTATTAATTAATTAATTTCGTGTTACCTTAAATAGAAAAAAAGAATTTATTTAATTTTAAAATTATACTTCCTTTTAATTATTTCTCTTACTTTTACTTACTTGGAGTTAGCATTGATCTATTCCTGTTTTTTTTTTTTGTTCCAGGGTGCCAACAACAGTCTGTTTACCTGTCCACATGGTACGTGCAATTTAATCCATTCCAATTGACAGTTTGCGAGGTCTCGCAATAATAAAAGACCTCCATCTTTTAAATGCCCACTCGAGGTCTTTTGGGACGAGCTTGTCGATTGCCTTGGAGCTAAAATCCTGTTAAAATTCATATCTATAAATCCTTATTGAATGAATGACCCTCTTAGTCTTTCACATTCGCTTCGAGCTGATTTTGATGTTTTCGTCTAGAATTTACAATTCAAAATTAGTTTATTTTATACTTGGTCAATCTTATACAAAAGAGGCAATTTTGCCTTCTATAAAAAATCTGGTGTGACTAGTCGCACAGCACATAACTTTCTCTTACCTTCGATAATTAAAAGTTGTGTTCTGTGCTTGTCACACCAGATTTTTTGTATCGACATATATTTAGTTTCCGCTGATATATGTATTATATATAAATATTGGAAAATATTTATATTTTGTTACCATGGCAACCATTTCTCCTATCTTTCCTATGAAGTACAAGAGTAAAATGTGCTTTAAACAATTTTGAAAGCAAAATGAGAATATATATTTTAAAGACCATCTAAAAAATAATTGATTTTTGAATTTTAATTAAAATCGTTAGAGCAAGTTTTGAGAAAATTGAAAAAAACTGAAAAAGTACATCAGTAAAGTAATAGTATTCTTAGGCCGTTTTTGTTCAAAAGCTTCGTATCACATGCCAGGGGGGTGCCTAATTCAAATATAAAATTTCAACCTCCTAGCTTTTTTCGTTCTTCAGATATTTTGTTCACAGACAGACCATGTCACGAAAACCACTTTTTTGGATTCAGGGGACCTCAAAACGTGTATATCCTTCAAAATTTCGACATTGAATTTTTGACATGAATCCAATACTTTCTCTCTATATATATATATATATATATATATTACTTATATAGGTAAGAGAAAGTAAAATAGAGGTAATAAATTTTTTTCTTGAACTTACAAATTTTTTAAATTTCAACAACAATAATAATCATCATTTAATATTAATTAATCATGCATATGAATGAAACAAAAAATACATATTTATGCTTTTTAAACTTGACAGGTGTTTGTGAAGTCCGCTATATATATATAACAAAATATTTGCATATATTATGATTTGTATCGAGGGATAAAGTGATCTAGAGAAAGAATTTGTCCTTCTCTTTAAGCTTTTCCTATCTTTTCGGTTGATCGAATTGTGTCTTTCGAGGATTGACCCAAATTCCACCATTTCTTGATTTAACTTCCGAATTTCAACTTAGGGCTGGTTGTTTCATTTCTAATTAACTAGTTATCCCTTGGATAAGGTAGTTGACTATAACTTACGAGTAATTTCAAATCTAGTTAAGCTAATCATATGATTAAATAAATACAGTACACTCATCTGTCTTTTGAATTCGTTGATTATTCACCGGTATTAGAAAAAAGTGTAGTTCTCAAGACACTACCCTGAGGGATTCCATTTTTCTGGGAATATACATTCGTATTATCAATAAAAATACTCGAAAACTTGAAAAAAATCAACAGTGAACAAATTTAAAGCATTTGATTATTTTTTTTTGTTTTTGTTTAAAATTAATAATCAGTAAACGATATTAAAAAAAATTAAACTTGGTTATATAACTCGCCTTAATGCGATTTTACTTTTTTTTATTACTAATTACTAATCCTTTTGTTTAAAACATTTCCTAGTATAATATAAATAAAAAAAAAGGAGAACAATTTCATCGAATATAATATCAAAATTCTCACCAATGTCCTTACTAATGTTTAAATTATATTTTTTTGTATACTTAATTATATGCTTTTATCAAGGTGTGAGAATAAGAAAATAAATAATTATACTTGAACACATTTCACTTCTATTTTTATTATCGAAAACATAAACATTAATGTAAAACGAATCGGTAAAGTTAATCGTGAGGGAAGGAAGTGGGGGGAGCGGAAAGCAGAAAAATATAAAATGGCTACCGAGGAGAGATAACTGATTGGAATTCTAGTTTATAAATAATGATAACATTTCTGCATTCAGCAAAATTATTAAACAGAAATCCAAGGTCAGAATTAGTTAACAAGCAATGGGGATGACTCACCCCTCCTTGGGGACTTGGATTATTTTTTAATAAATATTTTTACTTTCTCTTACCTATATATATAAAGTATTGGATTCATGTCAAAAATTCTATGTCGAGATTTTGATGAATATACACGTTTTTATGTACCCTGAATACAAAAAAGCAGTTTTTGCAACATGATATGTGTATGTGTGTGTGTCTGTGAATCCCCAATTTTAAGCATGAAGCTAGGCGGTTGAAATTTTATATTTAAGTTAGACACCCTCCTAGAACGGGGAAATAAGCTCTTGATCAAAATCAGCCAAAAAGTACTAGTACTTTATTTAAGAACTTTTTCAGTTTTTTTCAATTTTTTCAAAATTCACTCCAACGATTTTGATTAAAATTCGAAATTCAATTATTTTTTAGATGCTCTTTATATTCTCATTTTGTTCCTGAAATCTTTTGAAGCACACTTTACTCTTGTACTTCATAGGAAAGATAGGAAAAATGGTTGCCATGGTAACAAAATATAAATATTTTTCTATTTTTATAAATTTTATATCTCGCATACCAAAAATCGCGGTTTCGGATCCCAGGCAGTCCGATGATTTTATTTAATCCATTTGGATACCAAATGGCTTAAATAAGAATGCCTGGACCCCAAATAATATATATTCATAACGGTTATCGTCAAAGTCTTAAATGGCCTAAGTTGCCGAAAAGACTGTGAATGTGTGTGTGAGTGTTAATGAGAAAAAAGTGTGAATGTTAAAAAAAAAATGTATATCTTGAATTCAAATGTGCTGTACCTTCGGAACCTAATATATATATATATATATATATATATATATATATATACGGAATAAATCTGGTGTGACAAGCATATAACACAACTTCTGCGACCAGTCACACCAGATTTTTTTTCAAGAAGATTACTAGGAAAATGGCTGAAAATTTCAGTGTTCGTTTAAAATGTTTTTATTCCTTTAAATTGACATATAAATAGACATATAAGCAAATTTCTGATTGGGTTTGGATTAAATATTCCGATTCGCTGTTCCTGACAGGAAGACAAATCTATTCTTATCTCTTTCGGCCAGATCTGTTCACGGCAGGGATTTTGATAAAAGGAAGAAACACCGAAATAAGGAACGAAGGATTTATTTAAAAGGTTCAAATAAAATGATTTAAAAAAAATCTATCGAAAAAACAACAGAATAAAAAAAGCATCTCAGCTTTAATTAATTTGATTCAAATTTATTTAAAAGAAATGTTGTGACAGCAGGACATCACAATACTTACTAGATAAAAAAATGTTGAGGATTTTTTTGAATGTTTATTTATAAACTAAAAACTTCAAGAGAACAATAAAAAAAAATTAAACAAAGCCCTGGCTATGCGCTTAAAGGAGAAGTGATCAAAGCTAAAGTAAAGCCAGCTGTTGAGAAGAAAGGCCAAGGACAAACAGATATCATGTATTAAGATAAAATACATCAAAACGAAGGGTTATTTGTACATATCTATGTCTCTGAGCCTGAGATGATCATAAATAAAAACATTTATTTATTCTCATTGACAATAATATACATTTTGTCATAAACTGAAATTGAAATCGAAACTAAATATGTATATTTACATTACATTAGTAATCGGTTGCTGAAAAATTCAATATATAATTAGAGGTCGGCAACCTTTTTAACAAGTAGAAAATATAATTTTGACGCAAAATTATAAATTTTTTTTTGATTTAAATTCAACTCTAGTAGAATAAATAAATAAATATACTCACCAGAGGCCCCCTTGGACAGAAAAAAATATTATTATGATTTTAATAATAAACAAGTCATTTTTTAATGCTATTTTGAATCTGGAATTGAAATTTTTTCACGCATTAGCCGCCTCCCCTCCTTGAAAGTTTCCCTCAGCCTTTATAAAGTAAAAATTTCAGGCCCCCCTTTCTTCTGGGACCGCCACTGAATATACTTTATTGATAAATATTTATTCTATGTAAACATTTACTTACAATCTTGACATTGTTTGCTTTTGAACAACATATGACATTTTTCGTAAAATCAACAAAAATTTTTTCAAAGTCAAATAAATAAAAAAAAAATGTTAGTTTTACTATTATTATACAGAATGGCCCATATAACTTTTTGAATTTGAATCGGCAATAAAAAAAAAAAAAAACTACTGAATATTTTTTCAAAATTATGAGTTTATTAGAAAAATTGGACATTACAGAATTTAAGAATGAAACACATCATCACGACTGGTTAAACAGTACCCCATCCGATAAACCTAATTTTTCAGTATATTTTCAATTGTTTGGGCTCCAATCGGATGAATGGCAACAAAATCTAACAGGGTCAAATCACAGCTCCAAGGGGGCCAAATAACATCAGCTTTTCGGCCGATTATTCTATTTCCAAAAACAGTGCGCAAAAGATCGATGGTTTCGTTTGCTGTGTGCCAACCGTCTTGGTGAAACCAAATGTCATCCATGTGATTTTTGCAAACAAAAATTCGTTTTGCATGGCACGGAAAATGACTGAAAAATTGGGTTGATCGAATGGTGTACCATACCGTCTAGGCAGCCGTGGCAGTCATTTGAATGATGTGTTTCATTCTTAAATTTAAATGTCCTATCTTTCTAATAAACTCATAATTTTGAAAAGATTTTTATTAGATTTTTTTATAGCCGATTCAAATTCGAAAAGTTTATGGCTCATCCTGTATACAAAGTTTAAATAAAATTTTTGTAAATCCCATCCCCTCCACCGGACTCCGTGTTAGTCATGTAGATTACGTTTATGGCGTAGATGCACACTAAGATTTTTTTGAAATTTCTTTTCTGGTGAATTTTTCAATTTTTGAAATAATTGTTAACCAAGATGATATAACATTTTGGCGCTTCATAATTAATTGAATAGCATCTCAAGATTTCGGAGTTTTTTAACATTCAGATCCTAAATTCCTTTTAGAATTAAATTATATCCATTTATAGTAAACAGCTCAAAACGTTTGTAGTAATATATATACTTCATTAGTTGAAAATCAGCTAAGATTTTTCGAAATTTAATCGTATGGAGGAAGGCCGTCTAATTTACAGGAAGGTGAAGAAAATAGACTTTATCCGGCCCAAAATTATTTATTACCAATGTCAACGTTTCGGGGACGTATAGTCCGTATAGTCCCCGAAACGTTGACATTGGTAATAAATAATTTTGGGCCGGATAAAGTCTATTTTCTTCACCTTCCTGATTTTTCGAAATTTCGATTCGACCTCAAACCCCCATTTTAGTATAAAATTTGTTTTTCAGTGATTCTTATATATCAATTTGATTTTTGTTCTAGAAATTACTGATTAATTTGTTTCATTAATATCTAATTCAATTGAATATTAAATAGAAATTAATTTTTTAAACTTATTAATAAAATTAATAATTTTTAAAATTAATTTACAAAAATTGAGGTAATTTCAAATCCCCTAAAACCGTTTCAAATTTAAAGCTCTGTAATATATTTTTGTAATACAAATTTTCATAAAATGCGGATTCAATTTGTTAAATTTTTAGAAACGTCAATATATAGAACAAAGAAACTAAGTTTGAAAACATCTGGGTTTTATATACAGTATTTAGTAAATACCAGTATGATTCAGATGAATTTCTAATATATATAATATCTCGACACCAATTTTGGGGCTTACATCTATTTAAATGAGGTCATTGCAAAGAAAATTCATTTATCTCGTAAAGAGATAATCACACCTACGGAAATACAAATAACTATTATGCAAATGAAAACTTTCGAAAGATTATCCAATTTATTTGATTTTTTTATAAATAAATAAAAAACTTTAAGGGGCTTTAGACTAACTCGTAAAAATTCAAAAAAGAATCATTTTTTCAGAAATGTAATTTGAAATAATTTCATTCTAATAATCAAAAATATTCTTTAATTCCCACCACTTTTTAATTAAAATAAATAGAAATCTTATTTATTTAATTCTCAAGAGATTATTTGTCTATTATGAGATAACCCACGGGTTAAGACAAGTAGGTCCCTATTTAAAAATAAAATGTAATTTTAAAAATTTTGTTAAATATTTTATATTTTATAATTATATATTTTTTTTTAAATCTTGTCTTATTAACGAGCTCGCAATCATTTTTTTTCTTTTAATTATACCAATTACCGTAAATCAATGATCTTTTTTAGTATATTAAAACCAAGGCTGGGGCTCTATGACGGCATGAAATAAAATATAGTATTTCAATAAGAAAAACTATAAAACACTTTTTAATTTTCATGAGGTCGGCACCAGGCCTTGCTTAAAACCAATTTTTTTTACATTACATCTCAGTCATTGCTTTTTTTTATTAAGAAAGATCATCAAGTGGTATAATTTCAAACTAAAAAATATTGTATATAATTGCTAGCTGGGTGATATGGTAAAATTAAAAAAAAAAAAAAAAAAAAAAAAAAAAAAATATACAAGTAATTAAATTATAATCTTTAATTATATATATACCGGTAGTGTTTCAGGAGGAATAGTAAATATTTTAGGGCGGAGTAGTATAGACGAATTGCAATAAAAAATTCTATGTGTTCAATTTTTAATGAGTCCAGATATACAGCTGTTGGTATTACAGCCCTTGCTATGAACGTATTTAATTTAACAATTGTCAACAATAGTGTGTTATTGTTGAAATTGAATCTTCTCAACTGACTGTTTTATTGGCCCGCTGTAGTGTACTCTATCGTTTAAACATGCCGCATGTATTTACACATGCCATATCAGCATACTCAGCAAGTGTAAATAGGTGCGGCATGTTTAAACGATACAGTACACTACACTGGGCCAATAAAACAGTCAGTTGAAAAGATTCAATGTCAACAATAACACACTATTGTTGACAATTGTTAAATTAAATACGTTCATAGCAAACGCTGTAATAACAACAGCTGTATTTCAATAAAAATTGAACACATGTTATATGTATTGAAATTCGGCATTACTACTATCCCCTAAAATATTTACTATTCTTTCTGAAACACCCTGTATATATTAACGAAATATTATATTTTAATATTGCAATATTATTTTATAGTAAAAACAAAATGATTTATTAAAAAATTTTTCTTTAAAACTTTTTTAAATAATAATAACGCATTAAAATAGGAAACGAGATATTATTTAATAAATAATTACAATACGGAAATTACATTACAAAATAATCTCAAAACTTGTCCTTGATATTTAACTTTACAATAGGTATTTAAGGGATAAGAGTGGGGGCTAAATTTTTGTTAGTTGCGGGAGAGTAGGCAACCCTAATAACCAATCAAAGTACCACGTTGACGTAGTCGATGAATCTTTCAATTGTATATTTGGAAGTTACTTGGATAAAATTACATGGTTGTTGAGATCTTTTTACTGATTTATGCACAGAAAGAGCAGTGCCAGCCATTATCATGCCTAAAATTAAAAAAACAAACAATGAATTTAGCAAATAATAATAATAATAATAATAATAATAATAAATAATGAGTTTATTGATACAAATGCAAGAGAAACATGAGATAAATCTTTCTTTGAAACACAAATATGTTTCATATTAATCCGATTACGCTTCAATAATGAAGAGGTTTTATATGATAATGAAGAGGATATAAACAATCAAGAAATTTCTCACTAATTAATTTATAAATTCACGAAAATTATTACTTAAAAACATTGGATCATTTTGGTCTGTCAACAATCACGGATCGCTTAATTCGAAGGGCTTGTTCAAAATATTATTATAAGTAATCGAGATTATGAGTTTTCATATTTAAAAGAAAATTCGCAATTTTTAAGAAAGAAATAAGTATTATAATATTTTTTTTCACTATGATGTAAATAACAATGCTTCCGTTTTAAGCTAATGATTAAAGCAATTGGCGTAAATCGCTAGCAAAAAAATAGCGGTGCTGAAATCCAGTAGGATAGATAAAATCCAAGATACTTGGTACGTGGCTTTCTTTCGACTTTGTTGGTCGTTAACGTCTTTAACTGCCGAGTTAACGCCCTGATTCAGAGCGAGAACGAATAGTGCGATCAACGATCAAAAACGATCGCAATTTTTCGACCATCGACACTTTACAGTTTCACATATAAAAAAAGATTAATTTGCACGCGAATTTAAAAATATATATACTTTTTTTTTTTTTCTCTCGCCGTTAGGAACGAACTAGCTATTTTGTCTAATGTCACGAACGTAAAATGTGACAAATCGAATCAAATTGAGAAAAGTTTGTTTCATCATCGTGAGTATTTATTTATTTTATTTATGAGAAAATTGAAAAACGGAACCAATTCGTTTCATAAATTGAAATAGGGTTACAACCATATCGAAAGGTTTTTAGAAACAAATGATAAATTCGCAACCATATCATATATAACGCTTTTTCTGTAATTTACAAAAAGCCTTTATTTAATTGCTTTCTCATTTGAACTCTCTAACTTTTTTTGTTATTCACTAATTTATTTAATTATACCAAGTATTTTCACATTATCACTCGAAAAAATTTAAATATTTATGTACGGCGCGCTTTATTTTAAAATATTTCTTCATATTTTTACTTTATTTTACCTAAATAGAAAGTATATATACAGGGTGACTCGGAAGTGGCGGGAGTAATTGTTGGGGTCGATAGAGAAAAAAATTCTGAATCGAAAGTTCCTGAGGCAAAAATTTTTTTGGGCCTTAGAAAATTAGTTATTAATTAAAAACAATAGCCAATCAGGAGCACGCTACAAGAGAATCACAAGTGAGTGGGGATATTTCATTAATTACATAATTAAAAAAATATTTCGAATAAAACCAAAGCTCTGTCTAATGTCAGGGGAAATTCACTTTCTTTGATCGACCCCAACAATTACTCCCGCCACTTCCGAGTCACCCTGTATATAGAAAGCCTATAGAAAGTATTGGATTCATATCAAAAATTCGATGTCGAAATTTTGATAAAAATACATGTTTTGACGTCCTCTGAGCCCAAAAAAATGGGTCCCGTCTGTGAACAAAATATTTCAAGAACGAAAAGAGCTAGAAGGTTGAAATTTTATATTTAAGTTAAGTACAAAATCGACTAAAGAGTACGAACACTTTACTAATGTACTTTTTCAGTTTTTTTCAATTTTCTCAAAATTTGCTCTAATGGTTTTGATTAAACTTCATTATTTTTTAGATGCTTTTTAAAATGTATATTCTCATTTTGCCCTTGAAACTGTTTGAAGCACAATTTACTCTTGATCTTTATAGAAAAGATAAGAGAAATGGTAGCCATGGCAACAAAATATAGTTTTTTTTCTATGTTTACTAATATGTTATTTGACGGAAACTATGTCGACACAAAAATCTGGTGTGACAAGCACAACTTTCAATTGCCTAAGGTAAGAGAAAGTTGTGTGCTGTGCGACAAGTACCACCAGATTTAAAAAAAAATCAACCGATGGATTTGTAAAAATTTTAGGCCTTCAGTCCGAAAATTGTCTCATATTTATATGCGGTCTGAAAAGGCTAACTTTAAAAAACTTAAATATGGCAGTAGAAGTTAAATATCCTGAGATAAATCATTAATATTATGGAGAAAATACACCAGCGGTTGCTTTTATTTATTTGGCAAATATTTCGGATTGTCTAAATTTGCCAAATAAATTATTTTAATGTGGAAAGCAACCGCTGGTGTATTTTCTCCATAATATTAACTTAAATATGGCGTTTGGTCTATTGATAGATTCTAGGTCAGCCTGCGGTGTTTTTGTATGCAGCCCGTAGTGCATGTTTTGGCTTTGCGGATCGGGTTTTAACAAATTTGAATTTTTCTGTTGATATAATTTTACAGTTAGAAAAGAATAAATCTATTAAAAAATTTTCTAAACACCCAAGTGGGCTAAATATTTTTTTTATTTTAGATATTAGTTGGGAAATGACACAGACTCCATTTTAAATTTTATTTCTAAATAAAATTCTATTTAATTCGATTTTCCATTTCATACATAACAGATCTAAAATTGTTGAGATATTATGAGTCCCAAGTAGAGAAAAAGATTGTTCCCTATGAATTAATTCAAAATTGTTTGTAGATGGCCGTAAGGAAAATCAATTTTATTTTAAGGACCGTCGGCCAAAAATAATTAATTCCGTTTATTTGTAGATATTTCGATGCCAGTGATATGGAATCATCCTCAGTACAATCAACAGATGTTGCATTCATGGAATGTTCAGCCATTGGATGGTTAAAATTATTTGCAAAACATCTGTTGAATGTACTGAGGATGATTCCATATCACTGGGATCGAAATATCTACAAATAAACGAAATTATTTATTTTTGGCCGACGGTCCTTAAAAAAAAATTATTATTATTAATAAATATAAAATTTAAATTTTATTTTATTATAACGAAAGTTTAATAGATAATGCTTTCTTTTCATAGAGTTATAAAATATTTATTTATTTATTGCTATCTCGCCTATTACTCTCTCTTTATTTATTTCTTCTTTGCTTCAAAAATTAAGTAGCCCACGTAATTTGTACTTAAAAATATTTATAAAACAAAATCAGGAAAATCCTTGAATTCTTTTGATTAAAAAAATTTAATTTTTAAAAAGAAATTAAACACAAATGACATATTACTTTTTATAAATTCTAATAAAAAAAAAAATCATTCGTCAGTCAATTTTTTTAAAAATAACTTCAAAACAAAATAAATTATTTCGTTTTCAATTGTTATATTTTTAAAAGAAGTTTATGGTATTTATTTTTATAAAAGTTTGATAGCATTGTGTTGCTTCATTTTTTTGTTTGTTAATTTAATGGTTTATATTCGATTTGCTGTGATTTCTTTGGGTAACTTTCTTAAATGTGATTATACGTATGAATACTTTTCTCCCTTCTCACTGATAACATTTTTTTTTTGTTCTTTTCATTAAAAATCAATAAAACTTTTTTGTTAAAGTATAAAATGCCGTTAAATTGTCAATATAAAAAAATCTTGTCTTCTTTTTTTTTCTTGTTAAGTATTTATAGTATTAGTAATTTGGGCCAACATCGTCGTCATAAAGAAATAATGCGAGCTCATCGGTGTACATTATAATGTGCTAGTTGGCCTAACAGTAAAACCGGCTAACTACCCACCTAAGGCTCGATATGCAGCAAGCACGTTCCGGAACAGCCATAAATCCCCCTATGGATTCGCTTTCAGTTTAAGGAAATTAAATAACCAAATTGAACAATTGACATCGACGGAAGTTGAAGGAAATAGCTGTTTAGGTGTTGATACCTTTTATAGAAAATATTTTTATATTGAACAATATCAATCATTACTGAAGAATAAGAATAAACTTACTATTAATTTTAATCATTTTATGGAAATAATTGTATCTGAACCTAAATAAAATGATAAATACATTTTTATAAAATAACAAACCCTTCGTATTGCTATTCGCGATTTTGTAAGTATTTTAAAACATTAAGTCAGATGGGGCTAGCTGGTAAAATGGGGGGTGTGTAGGAATTCGTAAATCGTTCAATTGCACCATCGTTTTCTTAGACTGGAGTGCATTGTCTTGATGTAACAAATGTAGCATCACTAGACAACGACTGAAACGAATGTCATGAAATTTTTACACATATCTTTTGAAGGTTGGCATTGTCGAAAATCAAAAGTGGCATGTCATCTGTGTGTCAGTCCCTGGACTTAATGACCCATGTGTTATAAATAAATCTCATTTTATAATAAAAAAATATAAATCCTGACCAAAGGAATTTTCGACACTTTGGTCATTTATATATTTTAAATTAATAAAATTTAAAGAAATTTAATTCCTAAGCTCTTATTTTGAAGAAGAGTTTTGACCTCACTCATTAGGATATCATTGTGGGGTGCATTAAAATATAAATGGTTCGTTTTTGCCTGCAAGTTAGGCAACCCAAATGTCTATCTCAGTGATTCTCAACCACACAAGGCATTTTTGTGGGCCGCCAAATTCTTAAAGTGTGCCGCCAAATTTTAGAAATGTATATGGTTTATAATGCTTTTTTTTATTATGAGTAAAGTTTAACCGCGACAAATATAAGGTTGAAAATCACTGGTCTATCTCATTAGAAAGACTTAACATTACCAAGTGAGCCTGAGTAAATCGCTCTGAGACAATTATCAATAATCATAATAACTATTTATTCAATCCATGTTATCTACTACTAAGTCATAATTACCTTTCAATTAATGAAATTATGTATGCTGTCATTATTTCTTTATTAACATTTCGGGATTAATTATCAATTAGACTGAAGCTCATTATAAGCTCTTTAAAAAAAAGAAAAAATATTTTCTTAATAAATTATCAAAAATTTGATCAATATGTGATATTTTTTTTTTAAATTTGGCCTGGTCACAATTTGGCCAAAACATTTTGCGTTTTGTTCATTTAATAACTCACCTTGTGTCAACAATGTTGAGTGGGAGTTCAAACATCCCCCCTCCCGAAATCTCAAAAAAATAAATAAATAAAAATATATTAAAATTTTAAAAACTGCTAGAAATTATAAAAAAATATTTTACTATCATTTGGGGGACGGGTTTATTCAAAGGCTGGAAGTTTTCACGTCATTTCAATGAAAATTTTTTTTTTTAATTTTAATTGAAAATTGAGAATCCTATTTTATATATATTGCATAATGTTTGCCCTCGAAAATACCGGAAAATTCTCGTTGGGCGGGTATGAGAAACAGGTATTGGAACGTGTGGGCCCCCGAAGGCAAATGATGCAAAAGACATTGTCATAGAACATTCCATGAGGTGAAAGTACAGCTACGCAGGCAGCAGGGACTCCGGGGCTCCGCCCCGCATCTCAGCACCGCTATGCTTAGGACCGCCATCAATTAACAGCCTATCGACTCTTCAAAAGAGTTTGGGACTCTTATTCACAATTAATCTTATCAATTTATAAAAAAAAAATTTCATTCTAAGGTGAAGATTAATACAAAAACAAATTATTTATAGCGAATAGTCAGAATTTAGAATTTTATTCTCTATCCTCTTAAGGCCGGTTGCATCAGTAGGGTGTGTTTGTTGACCTTCGGCTAAATAGCTTTTTTTGTAGTGCAGAAACCCACTTCAGTTTTATTCTTATATTAAAATATACATTTCATCATTTTATTTATTCTTAAAAGGAGTAGATATATTTGTTATTTTCCTTAGATTCTACTTCTTTTAACAATAAAATGATATATTTTAAAATATGTTATGGGCTAGGACATCAGAACTCGTCGCCATTTTGCTACCACTCAGATAACCTAATTTTTTAATAATATATGAGGAATTAGAGTCAAAGTCCCTGTTAAGTTAGCCCAGGCCCAAAGTCCTGTTTAAGATACAACACAGGGGTGATATTAGGAACACAAGCATCCTAACATCACGAATATAAACGTTCTGCAATCTACCGCCAGTTATTTTTCATTTTATGTCAGTCAGGATTATATTTCTAGGATATATGACAAGGTGTTGAATTTTCTCCTAACTTCAGCTAACTCATTGCAATTTTAATTTATAATATTTATTTAAATTATGGGTTTTTATTTTTAATAATTTTTATAAAATGTCTTTAAAGTTGCTACCTTCACAAACAGAACAGAATTTGTTCCCCCGGAAGAGGGTTTCTGCATTACAAACTAACTCTAGCTCAATAAACTGACCCTAACTGATCCAACCGGCCTTTAAAGTTATTATTAATTTACATCTTATCAAAATAATATTTTACATTTGTATTTATTTTAATTAAATTACTGTTTTTCATTGTCCTTGTCCAAGGCAATATAACGTTATTTTTCCTTCATTGAATAATTTACTATAACGGAAATAGTTTTAAGAAAATGAATATTTTATATAAGAATTTGATTCCTGATTTACTTATTAGTTTTTTTTTTTAATATATAACTTAATTAAAAAAATTTTCTGGATGGTGAAAAAATTGAATTCTTTCTTTATTTAAATAAAATATTCTTTAAAAAAAAAAAAAATTTGTTTGATATTTGCGAAAGAAATTACCAAAGCATTTATTTACTTGATAACCAACGGTTTGGTTGTGTTAGTGTTGGTATCGGTATTTCTTGAAGGCAAAAGCCTTGAATGCTATTTCTGGTTTCGCTCATCTAGACGTGCTGGAGAAACAACACTTGCTGCACAACTATTAAAAACAAAACTATCAATTATTGCCTTTGTTAATTATTAGAAAAGAAATGTTTGTGAAGTGAAATTAGGGGTTGCTGAGAAGAATTCCTTCAAACAATATTTTTTTTTTTTTTTATAAACTGCAAGTATAATAGTCCAAAATCAAATTCCGCGGCCCAGAGAGAAGACCTTAAATAAATTAAAAAAAAAAAATCAAATTCTCATTTACATTTTTGGAATTATCTATTTACTATTATTATGAGATTTTTTAATTATAGACCACATTTGTATTATTTATTTATTAAAAATATAAATACTGTGCAACGTTTTGACAGTTTATTCTGCAGTTGTTTACACTTGTTCCGACTCAAGTGAATTTTTATAAAATTTATTATTTATCAAATCAAAGCCTTAAAATATTATAAAAAATAAGTTTTTATACCTTATTGGAAACTCTATCTATATAAAAGACAAAATTATTTTAATTTCCCTTTTCGACGTTTCCGGGACTAAACGTCCCCCATCTTCAGAAACTAAATTACAATCAATATACGAACGAGTTTAATTCACATCAATCCCACTCAATAGACAGAAAGACTTTATAAATAGCGCTCTACTTATAAAGGTGTTAAAAAAAATTATTAGCGCTACCTCTTTCAGTTGTTAGATAAGTAAATAAATTAGTATATTTTGGAATATACAAATTCATCTGCGTGAATAAACTAATATCTTTGGGTGCTCGTTGGTGTAGCGGGCTAGGGTGTCGGCTTCTACAAAGAAGATCCCTGTTCAAAACCTGGGCGTGCGGGATTTTTTCTTTAAATAAAAATGTTTTTATAATGTAAATAAATCCTCAAGTAGACAGTGGAATATTGGGTCTCATCAAAATAGCTCTACGAGGAGAGGGAGTTGATGTGATATTCCGTCCTGTGGAAGGGACGTAAAGAAGTTTCCCTCTCAGTGATGCATTCTTCGAAAGGAGTAGGCTACATGCCGGTGCTGAGGGAGTCCCTCCTCAAACTAGGACATCCTCCCTAGCATAGAAGCCAGAAATAAGGATTAGTTCAATAGCTAGAAACGAACGCAGGAGGAGGGGTTAGAGATAGGAAATAAAGTAACTTCACGGGGTGCCGGTAGATGGCTGTGTTGAGGTGTGTGTCTCATCTCAGGTAAATAAACGGGGATCTCGATAGGAATTTCAAATAATAATATCTTAACTTATCTCACAACTAAAGGAGGCAGTTTTAGGAATTTTTTAACACTTTTGTAAGTAGAGCGCTATTTATAAAGTCTTTCTGTTTATTGAGTGAATTAAATTTTTTGATAATATGTATTGATTGTAATATAAGTCCTGAAGATGGATGAAGTTTAGTCCCCGAAACGTCGACAAGGGAAATTAAAATAATTCGGGCTGAAAAGAAGTCCTTTTTTTATTTCATCTTCTATCTATCTATATATAATTTTTAACTTAATTTAAAGTACTCCATCTCTCATTTTTCACCTCATTTAGTTAAAAAAAAAAAAAAATCAAAAAGTTGTCTATTTAAACAGCCAATTTATGAGATTCCTTTTTTTTAATTCCTATAAAACATGAAATTAAATTTGGTCTTTATTAAAGATAAAAAAAAAAAAATATCGCAATTTAATTCGTGCGAAATAATAAATGCGTGAACATGCTTTAATTAGTTCAAATTATAATTATCAGATAAAACACTACGTATTCATTATTTATTTATTAGCAAATATACGACTAGATGTTCTCATATTGATTTTGAGTTAAAGACGCGGGAATTTTTTTATGTCTTCTTTTTCGTTATGGATATGCCTCTAAGGTCTTGCTGACCAGAGGCTTGCCAGGATAAATGGAATTAATCTAATCTAAATTTTCTCATATATCATTTTAAAAACTTTTTGCTTTATTTATTTTTTTTTATTCTACTTTCCCCATTTTTTTTTTCAATGTTTTGTTTTTCTTTTATTTATTTATTATTTATGAAAATATTATATTATATATATATCTAATACTTGATTTTTTTTTAAACTTTTTTTTTTCGAAAGTCGACAATTGCTCAATGAAATTTTATTGAAGTGGATATATATCTTAACTTTGTGTGGTGACTCATGCATTTACATACCTAAGGTGTTTTTATATATTTATAATCCGGAAGAACTTTTATTAGTTGATTGATAATAAGTAAATTGATAAAAAATAAATTCCATTTCACCTGAAATTTTATCTTTTTTTTTAAATTAAATTTCTCGCAGTTATTTACTTTCTCTTACCTATATATGTATATATAGAGAGAAAGTATTTCATATCAAAAATTTGATGTCGAGATTTTGATTAATATATATTAACTTTTTGAGGTCCCCTGAGTCCAAAAAAGTGATTTTGGTAACATGGTGTCAGTCTGTGTGTCTGTCTGTCTGTTTTATATATATATATATATATATATATATATATATATATATTTGTTTTTATTATTGTTTTATACATATGGTTATATTGTTTATATATAAGGTGTGTTATTATTATTTTATATATATAAATATATGTAGTTATATCATTATTATTATTATATGTATGTTGTAAATATTATAAATATGTATATAAGACTATGTAAAACAATGTAGAGGATAGTCCTCCTGCAGTCAAGCTATAAATTTATAAGCTTCCCGGGGGAACTATCCTAACTATCCCTGTAAAATCAACGGTCAAATTGAATTGGATTGTCGCTCGAACGATTTTGATTAAAATTCATAAATCAATTATTTTTTAGATGCTCTTTAAAATGTATATTCTCACTTTGCCCTTGAAATCTTTTGAAGACCACTTTACTCTTGAACTTCATAGGAAAGATAAGAGAATTGCCATGGTAACAAAATATAAATATTTTCCCATGTTTATAAATTTTACATCTTGAATTTTAATATATTGGCGGAAACTAAATATAAAAAAAAAATCTGGTATGAAAGCAGAGAACAAAACTTTCTCCTACCTTTGGTAAGACTAGTCACACTAGATTTTTTTAATTTTAAATACAGCCGATCTCTCAGAGATACTTAATTATCAACTAAAGTTCAAAATACAATACTTTTTTGATACTTCTAAGATAAATTTAAAATATTAATTAATTTGTCTTGTGGGCTGCCTACCTTCCAGTTATCAAGTGATGCAAATGGTATATGAATAACTGACTAGTAACGAAATTATTATAAAAATATTTACCTATTCATTCAGAGGCTCATTTTTCTTTGGCGACCACCAGTTACCCGAGCTAAGGTTGGCATTTCTTCCATCCCCTCTTTTCAATATACTGGATCAGCAATGTTCTGGTTACTCCGGAGTTTCCTTCATTATTGAATGTTGCCATTAGCATGATTTGAATCTGAGTTGTTTTCAAGCTTAATCCCCTCGGCTAATCACATTCTCCTCTTTTCCCTTCATGCCGGCGTTTTTCTTTCCCTCACCCCGCTTAGTTCTTTTCTCCGCGGTCTCTCTCTTTTATCTTAATAGTGCCTATATAAGATTTAAAAAAATTTCAATTTAAAATATAAAAAAAAATTGATTGGGATTTACAAGTGTGATTTTTTATAGCGTAGAATTTTATATATTTTATCTTACTCGGTTAGATTTTTTATTTTTTTTTCAAATCGAATTATTGTTATATTTTCAGATTTTAATCTCAGCACATTTATCCTATCAACTAAAAAAAATATATAATCCATTTTAATCCTTTTGCCAATTTTAAACTAGTTGAAAAATTAAAATAAAATTCTATTTTTTTGTTGTTGGTATTTCAATTAAAAAAAAGAAATATCTCCAATTTTATTCATTGAAAGCTTTGAATAGAGGATTTAATATATTCAGGTTATTATATCTCATTAATTTTACTAAATTAAAAAAATAATAATAAAGGTATTAATTATATATGGACCCTGTTACGCATTAGTGTTTTTAGAGTTTTGAGAAAATTAAAATTAAAGTTTTTTGTTTTCATTAGATTACACATAATTTTTTTTGTCAATTGTGCAAGTAACATTAAATATAAATTTTTTTAGGACATATTTCATAAAAAATAATATTAATTATAGCATTTGAAACAATATTCCGTGCTTAACTCATTTTTTTTTTTTTTTTGGCGCTTGACACACTATTGCATAACAGGGTCCATATATAGTAAATAGTCATTTGCACTCAATAAATTAGCAGACCCCATCCTCGTAAATCATCAAAATTTAAATGGGTCCCGCCTCAGAAAAAAAAATTTCTAAATACTTTCTAGGATCTCGAGATGAAAAAGTTATTAGTTTTTCACATACAAGTAAAAAAGAAAACAAATTGAAATTATCTTTGCTTGAATAAAATAAAAGGTTTGATTTCAGCAACTTCTTTTATCTTATACTAGCGGTGGTAGGCCCTGGCGGGCGGCGTCTCTGGATATGACTAAGATTTGTCCGGATAAATGTATTTCAATTAATTTTGCATTATAATATAAAAATATGAAATAAATAAATCGAAATTTTAGAAGGTGAGGTAGGAGGGCTAGGGCCGATAGAACTTTCTGAGGTCTGCAATACCATTTTTCAATTATTTACGCCCTAGAGAAGGGTCATTTTAAATTTTATTAAAATCGAGTGAAAGATAAAAAAAAATAATTTTAAGAGGGGGGGGGGGATTTTTTGAAATGTCGAATTTTAGGAAGAGTTTTTATTTTTCATTTTAAATATTTGATTAGAACCTGTTTTCCAATGCTTTTCCTTTGGGAGATTTGTGAGCCTCTGGTAAGGGAGGGTTGCCTACCCCTAATTTGATATAATGATAACTAGAGACCGGAAAAAAAAGCATAAAAAAATGGAAAAAAAGTGCTTAAAAAAGCATAAAAAACTTGAATAAAAAGTCGTTAAATAAGCATATAAGTTGAAAAAAAGCATCTAATAAGCAATTTTTACTCATACCAATGGCGTATACAAATTTTTTTTTTAAAGAAACTAAATTTATTCCGCCCCGCTCTGCGAAAAATTTTGTTTTTGCGGAACCAAATTTTTTCACCCTGCGGAAAAAAATTTTTTTACAGGCCTATATTTTTTCACACTGCGGGGTTTTTGGAAAATTTTTTTTTGGGGGAGGGGGGGGCGGCCTCCCCCCTTATATACGTCCCTGGTGTATGCGTGTGTGAATGGAAAAAAAGTTTTTTAATTAAAAAAAATAAAAAAAATAATAAATATTCGTAAAATAAGTTCAAATAAGCACGAAAGGGAAAAAAGCACGAAAACTCAAAAAAAGCAAAAAAAGCATAAAAAATGCAATCTCAATGCACTCAGTTTTTCCTAATTCGTATAGAAATTAAATATCTAATGGTTGCTTATAAAATTGAGCAATAAGCATTTTGCTTAAAATCCGGTCTCTAATGATAACCTAAAACCACCCCCGGAAAATTCTCTACCCTTTAAAAAAAAACTCCATGCAAATCGGTCTAGTAGTTTCGGAGTCTATGTTTTACAAACAGACTTTGTCTTTTATATATTAGTAGAGACCGGATTTTAAGCAAAATGCTTATTGCTCAATTTTATAAGCAACCATTAGATATTTAATTTCTATACGAATTAGGAAAAACTAAGTGCATTGAGATTGCATTTTTTATGCTTTTTTTGCTTTTTTTTGAGTTTTCATGCTTTTTTTCCATTTCGTGCTTATTTGAACTTATTTTACGAATATTTATAATTTTTTTTTTTTTTTTATTAAAAAACTTTTTTCCCATTCACACACGCATACACCAGGGACGTATATAAGGGAGGGGGCGCCCCCCAAAAAATTTTTTTCCAAAAACTCCGCAGTGTGAAAAAATATAGCCCTGTAAAAAAAATTTTTTCCGCAGGGTGAAAAAATTTGGTTCCGCAAAAAAAAAATTTCGCAGGGCGGGGCGGAATAAATTTAGTTTCTTTAAAAAAAAATTTGTATACGCCATTGCTTATGAGTAAAAATTGCTTATTAGATGCTTTTTTTCAACTTTTATGCTTATTTAACAACTTTTTATTCAAGTTTTTTATGCTTTTTTAAGCACTTTTTTTTCCATTTTTTTATGCTTTTTTGTCCGGTCTCTATATATTAGTATAAATTTAAAACATACCGCTCTGGTCTGATGATTTGCACACATGTTCAAAAATTATCTAAGTTGAAAGTATGAAATAGCCTTCAAATTTTTTATTTAAGAGAATCAATAACTTATATAAAATACTTTAAACCAGCTGTTAATAATATTAAAAAAAAACGTATAGCTTTTCAATTTAAACAATTGAATGCCATTGGATTGGTAATGAAAATTTTTATTTTTTAATATAAAAAACTTTAGCCATCAAGGTAGTTATATGAAAGCACTTTGACAATTTTTTATTTTTAATCCAGGAACCTTGAGTAAAGACATTAAAGTTTAATAATTACTTAATAAAGTATTATATTCATAATTTAATTATCAAATTATATTTTATTAAGGTTGTTGTTTTTCAACTAAAAATTCACCGCGGATCAATAATTCTTTAAATTTTACTGCCATTTGAGAACCACTGGTTTAGAGCATTTAATATGTGAAAAGTTCCAAGGGGTCCGACCCCCGTTTGAATCGAAATTTACATGCAAATTCCCGTAAAAGATGAAAATTCGATTTGCATTTTTGGACAAATAAACGAGGATATGGTCCAAATGAAATAAAAGAGAAAAAAAAGTAAATGATCTCATTGTAAAACAAATTCCTACACATTTAACCATGAATGAAAATTTTATTATTCCCGTTTCAGTAATAAAAAAAAACTTTTTATCTTATTTATGTAGATTAAAAATATGGTGTGACTTAACGCACAGCACACAACTTTCTCTTACCTTCGATAATCAAAAGTTTTATAATATGCTATCACACCAGATTTTTTGTGAGAAGATATATCTAGTTTCCCATAGCATCTTAGTTTCAAATTTCCCCACTTGCGTTTCATAAGTAAAAAAATAAAAAGTCAATTGATTTAAAATTTTCATAGGCTCTGTGAATTTTAAATGTTGGCTGCTTGAAATAAACTATGGTTATTTTCAAAATTTTAATCTCGTATTTGGATATTTTATACACAATATAAAATTCAAAATAAATACTAAATTTCATAAGAATTGGAAATTTTTTTTTTTATATGTGAAAAGTTCCAAAGGGTACCCCTTTTGATTCAAAATTTACATGCAAATCCCCATAGGGATTTAACATTGGCTCTATGGAAGGAAGAGGCGAAAAATCTGAAATACTATTGATACATCAGTAAAGTGTACTTCAAAAAATTTTCACGACCAAATGTACTTTTTAAAGAGCATCTAAAATATAAAATTGATTTATTAATTTTAATCAAAATCGTTGGAGCGAATTTTGAGAAAATCAAAAAAAATAAAAATAAAAAAGAAACCTGCACCAATAATGTACTAGTACATTTTGGCCAATTTTGTTCAAAATCTTATTTTAATTGTCCGGGATTGTACTTCACTTAAATATAAAATTTCAACCTCGTAACTCAAGTCTAAATCGTTACACACACATACCAATTTTTGGACTCAGAGGCCTCAAAACATGTATTTCCATCAAAATCTCGACATAATCTCAATACTTTATCACTATGACATAGGATATATTATATAAGTAAAAATTAACAAAACTTTAATTAAAATCGAATTTTATCGCGAATTGTAATTTATTTTATTTTCTAATGAAATCATGACCACGCTTAAACCGAAAGGCTTTACGTCATTCATGTAGAATAATAATAATTAATCGGTCCAGGCCGTTATTTTTTTTCTTTTTTGCCGCAGGCGATATTCCCTTCAAATATTTATGGAATTCCTATTATCGAAAAATACTCGCGTGATGAGTAATAACGTTAAAAGGTTGTCACAATTCTGAACCTATTAACCTAATTTGTTCTCAAAATACGATTGTTGTTATTTGATAAAATCTATGTGGAGAAATCATACTTTTATTATTATACAATTTTTAACGTTTGTAACACATTCAGAATAAATAATCAAGACCGGACTTAAGCATTATCTCCAGGCTAGAGACCCGCATCACAAAATATTTTGTTTTAATGGTGAGGGCTCTCTTGTAATATACTCTAGCTTTTATAAACAAAATTAAAGTTTTAGTTGTTTGAAGTTGCTTGAATTTAAACTTAATTAATAAATCGTGTTTGGATAACTTAATAATCAATTCATTTTGTGCATAGGTCTACACTGCAAAAAGAAATATGAATTTTCAATCGCTTTTCATATACTGTCGTGCTTGAATTTTAATATACCCAGTTTGTGAAATCAAATTAATATAGACTCTACTAGTTTATTAAGTTAAAAAAAAAAATATGAATCAAATTTAAGTAGCTTAAAAAGTATGATATTCTTAACAACGTCAGTAGTCGAGTTGTCATAGACATCATACCATAGGGGGGTTTTGGGGGTTCAAACCCTCCCCCCATGGGACCCAAGCCTAGACTAGATATTTAATACAAA
The DNA here is from genome assembly GCA_023213315.1 of Euborellia annulipes. Lineage (NCBI taxonomy): Eukaryota > Metazoa > Arthropoda > Insecta > Dermaptera > Anisolabididae > Euborellia > Euborellia annulipes. Next base: position 98,025 of record JAKCPI010031143.1, read on the forward strand.
TTATATTTCATATAGGGTAAGAGAAAGTAAACTATAATAATTTACTCTAGCTAAAAAAACAGACCAAAATGATTTATAAATACCCTAAAATAATCTTAAATTTTTGAAAAAAATTTCTTGATCCCCCCCATCAAAAATTTCTGGCTACGCCAATGCATCATACATATGAAGGGAAGAAACCAAGAGCTCTCGAGGGGTGCTTTGTGTAATAGACTTCATATACAAGTTCATGAATATCTCTTGAAAATTTTTAACAATGTAGTAAATTTAATTAAAAAAAAATCTTGAAATTTTTTTATTCAAATTTTTTTAAATTTTCAACTCCCTTGTATTTCGGGGAAGTAAGATCCACAGCACCCTGTAAAGAATAAAAAAGAGTAAAAGTAAAGGGTCATCGGACAAAACAGAAAGCGCTTAAAATTTGTCCAGACACTTGGCACATCCGGGTCATTCTGTCTGTCCCTCGGCAATCGAGGTTTATTTGTTTTTACTAAATAAATATTAACCTTTGCCTATCCTACATTAACATAATACTTACTATAACCAAATGTTTATTATTGTATTTTGAGTAGATAACCACCTAAATAAAAAAAAAAAAAATATTATTATTCAAATATTGTCGGAATTAATAAAAAGAAATTTAACTTTTATTCTCACCCATTTTACCAAAAAATGAATTTATAAATAAAATAAAGATATGCAAGACAGTCACGTGCTAACAGACTAACCCACTATAAGGTTTTTCGACTCTTGATGCTATTTAATTTTCACTTTTTTATTTATTATTATATTTGGTCTTAAAATTAATCAAAATCGTTGGGAAATTCGAAAAAGTACTTCAGTGAAGTATTAGTACTTTTTGGTCAAAACTTATTTTAATTGTCCGAGAGTTTACCTAACTTGAATCTAAAATTTCAACCTCATTGTTCATTTCCGTCATGGTTAAAAGCGTCACACACAGACAGACCATATTTGGACTCAGGGGACTTCAAAAACATGTAAAAAATAGAATTTTTGACATGAATCCAATTCTTTCTTTATTCACATTATATATGTAAGAGAAAGTAATATGAATCAAATCTTTTGCTAAGGATTTCTTTTTCGCCTTAATCCCGCAGGTGCGGGTTCATGGAGTTTTGCGACCGGGAAGGGATAGAACAGGGCCGGCCCGTCGCACGGTCTGTTGAAAATATAGAAGAGAAGAGACTGACATGTAAAGAACAGAAGTACTGCTAGTCCGAGCTAAGGCAGCTCGTGGTCGCCATCCTCGTACCCACAAGATGTGGAAAGGCCGACGTTTTGGTCGGATATGGGTCCATCCATAAGGCTACAAATAATGAAGAAATAAAAACAGATATAATCAATTACTTAAGATTTACATTTTCAAATATAAACTAGCTGCTTCGAATTTTTATAATTACCCCGTGACCGAGAGGGTGACAAATGTCAATAATTTAAAAGCCAAGGGGAAAGGGTAGTCAAATGAATTTATTTAAATCATTTAGATATTGAAATTCTTAGCAAACGATTTTTTAACACAAATAATCAATTGTTGTTTAATAGCTTTGTCGAGTAACTCCATGGTGGAGTGACACAAAATATACAATGGAGAAAAGAAAAGTAGACTTAAAAAAAAAAGAACAGAAAGATGGCAAAGGAATCAAAATGAATAACGCTTCCCAGTGGACTAGTGATACGGTGTATTTTTTATTTATTTATTTTTTTTTAACTTAGTAAACGGAGAGTTAAATTTTTTCTTCAGGTGAAATTTATATGCTATTAAATAATAGTAAGTTATTAAATTTTTAATGAAGATATATTTTTTGTTGAGTTTATATATCAAATCAATAAATTAAGAAACGTCTATTACTTCCTTTTACCCTGTATATGAAATATATAAAGTATCGATCATGTCAAAAATTTGATGTCGAGATTTTGATGGATATACATGTTTTGAGGTCCCCTGAGTCTAAAAAAGTGGGTGTCTCAAATTGTCGGTCTCTCTGTCTGTTTGTAATGATTTTTAGCATGAAGGAATTGAGCTACCTGATTGAAATTTTATATTTAAGTTAGGTATCCTCCCGGTCACTTAAAATAAGGTTTTAAACAAAATAGGCCAAAAAGTACTAGTACTTTACTGATGTACTTTTTCAGTTTTTTTCGATTTTCTCAAAACTTACTCCAAAGATTTTGATTAAAATTCAAAAATCAATTATTTATTACATGCTCTTTAAAATGTATATTCACATTTTGCCCTTTAAATCTTTTGAAGCACACTTTACTCTTGTACTTCATAGGAAAGATGGGAGAAATGGTTGCCATGGTAACAAAATATAAATCCTCTTCTTTTTTATATGCCCTTTAAAAGGTATATCATTTTTTGTGTCTGTATGAATATAAAAAAATTTAATTACAAATTAAATCTCTTGTGGTTTATTAGGGGAATTTTTAATTATAGACCACATTTTGTTATTAATTATTTATTAAAAATATAAATACTGTACAACGTTTCGACTACTTATACTGCAGTCGTTATCAAGTATTGTGCAGTTGCACCAACTTAAGTGAACCAACTTGGTGACTGTTAGTTCACTTTAGTCGGAGCAAGTATATACTTAATAACGGCTGCAGAATAAGCAGTCGAAACGTTGTACATTATTGATTGTTTTAAGAAATAATTAATACAAAATGTGGTCTATAATTAAAAATTCCCTAATAATAAATTAAATCTCGTTTATTATCAAGCAAGAATAAAAAGAATTTGTATTTTGTTACGATCTCTTATCTTTTCTATGGAGCACAAAAGTAAAGTATGTATTAGACAATTTTGGGGCGGATGTATTTCAAACAGCATCAAAAATTGTGATTGATTTAATCAATATCTTTTGAGCCGAATTTGAGAAAACTAAAAAAGAACATAATTAAAGTGCAGGTATTATTTTATTCAAAACCTTCCTTATATTAAAGTTAGTTTAGGTTTTTTTCTCTATTCAAAAACAAAGTTTCGATCACGTGGGCTATAATTTATCCCTTCCCTGAGAGAGAGGTAAATACATTTTTCAAAATTTTTTAATTCAATTAATGCCCTCGATGGTGATTTGTCTTATGTTTATACATAAATTTATGGCCAGAAGATTCAAATGATTAATGTATGATTGATATTTTTGCATCGAATTTTCATTTATATAAAATATAACCATAAGGCAGATTACTCCTCAGAGTTTCTAGCCAATTCAGGCAAACGTCAGACAGTTTTAGTCAATGCTTTCAGCTTATGGCTTTTGGATACGACAGGAAAAAAAAGGTTAAAATTTGCATTTTTATAAAATATTCACAATAATGTTTTTTTTTTTTTTTTTTTTTTTTTAAAGAAACACAATTGAAGAGCAAAAGCTTAACTTGGCTAAAATAAAAGACCGAATGGATTTTATCAATAATTCATAAAGAAATAACGGGAATAAAAATTCAAGCAAGAAAAGAATAAGATTAAAAAAAAAACAATAATAATAAATACAATTTATTCACACAAAAACAAATATTGGAAAAATAACGCACAGAGAGCTCTTCTCTTATACAAAAAGGATGCCATTATCAATATTGTTCAAATATTTTATATATGCCACAACAAAATCTATGTGTGCTTTCTAACAATCTTTGGTCCCGAGGAAGGACGCGATTGGCGTCCGAAACGTCGACCGAAAGAAACTAAATAGTTTTTTTTTTATTCTCCTTGGCTGCAAATCCATTTCCTTAAGATTATTAATAAATAACAGCCATTTTACACTTTTATTAAAAAAACAAATAGTTGGAAAAAAATCTGGTGTGATGGCTCACAGCACACAACTTTCTCTTACTCTTATATCTCGACACAAAAAATCTTTTGTGTAAGAATTGGAGAAAAGGAAATGTGTAAAAAGTTCCAAGGGGGATTTGAATCGAAATTAACAAGCAAATCCCCGTAGGAATTTAATATTGGCTCTATGAAAGAAAGAGCCGGAAATGAATTTGAAAAATCTGAGTAAATTGTACTTCAAATAATTTTCAAGACAAATATAATTAAAAATTCCCCTAATAATAATAATAATAATTCAAACCACAAGAGATTTAATTTGTAATTAAATCTTTTTATATTCATAGATACAAAAAATCTGGCGTGACAGCACATAACGCAACTTAAGAGAAATTGCGGTTAGTCACACCAGAATTTTTATAAAAACAACTATAATGAATATTTCAAGACTGCCAAGAGAAAATTTTCTATAATTTTATAGAATAAATAATTAATTAAATTAATATTCAAGAATAAATTAGATGATATAAAATTTCTTGATTGTCATCATGCTATTAGTCATTGTCTTAAAATTTATGTTTTAGATTATTCTGAGCATTTATTGATGTTAACAAAAGACAATGCTATCTAAAATAGGACACCCTTATCTGATTTTAAATTAACAGGATATATATTTTAACGTCATCAAATAATTTTCTAATCAATGAAGGCATTGCTAATTTAAATTATCATTTATATCTATAAATTCACTCTTGATGCAATTATCTTACCTTCCTTCTCTTTCAGTTGTTCCAATTAAAAATTAGAAACCAAATTTTTTACTTTTAAACGTCGGGATGAATTTTTTTTTCTTACTCGAAATTTTATTTCAATCATTCAAGTGTTTGTATATATTATGTATAATTTTATCATTTCCTTGATTACTTCTCTAATCCAATTTGGAAGTTTACTTTTTATTTGGTTGGCTAGCATGCAATTTTAATAAAAAAATATAAATTTTTGCATTTTCAGGATTTTATTAATATTATTTTATTTATTTATTTTTATTTATTTATAAAATTGAATGCTCTGAGGAAATTTTTCCTCTTAGAGCAAAACAAAAAATAAATACAATGTGCTGAAGTATTTTGTTTTACAATAATATAAAGTCCCTATAAGATATAGCCCCCCCCCCCCCCGAAATCCTACAAGTGAAAAAAATAAAAATGAAAAAATTTTCGTGTTAACTGTACTCGTCACTCGATCACATTTGACAGTTGGCACGCCTGCCATATCTAGAGTTGTAAAATATTAAGAGTTTTAGACAATCATATTTATTTATTTTTATTTATTATTATTATTATTATTATTATTTTTTTTTTTTTTTTAACATCACTTCTATTTTTTTTAAATGTATCTATTATTGTAAAACTTAAAAATATTTCAGGATTGTTTAGGTGATCTAAAAATGCTTCTCTAGATACATACAATTTTTAAAAAATTTCTGGGGAAGGACTTCCTTCCCGTTGGGGGTTATTCCATACTAGTGGCATCATTTCAACTTTTTATTGGGTGGGAGGAACCTTTTTTTTTTAAATTTATTTACAAATAGATACTCAAATATATTTAATTTAATTGTTTGATTTTTACAGTTTATATTCTTAGATATATTTTGAAATATTTTATTTAAAAGAATATTATAAAATTTTATAAAAATCAAGAGCCCTATGAGGGGGGGGGGGCAAATGCCCAGGGGGGACCTCCCCAAATACTCCACTGTTCCATACCCTCAAAACCCCTCGGTATACCCTTCAGCCCACCCCCTCCACAAAAAATTCTATATACGCAATTACTTGTAATAAAATTCTGAAAATTAAAAAATATACAATATAATTTTTTTATTAAAATTGCATGAAGATTCTGCTAAAGAAGTAAACTTTAGTGAAATTTCTCTTAACTTAATTACTTCTTTTGTTATTATAACGAAAAAAATATTCAGAATTTATAACTCTCGATTTTTAATCAATTTCAAAATTGATAAAAATTTTTTTTTTTTAATTTATACCTTAATCAGTTTAACGTGATTAATTAAAAAAAGTTGATCGAAAGTCATCGGCACTTTATGATCGTGATGTTGTCTCTTGGTGTTAACCTTCTCTCTCTCTCTCATCTAAAACCATGTTTGCAAAACGCGACACAATTCTTGTTCTGAGAAGATGCAACAGGTCTTGAAGGGAAAATCATTGAGGCCAGTAGCATCAAGGAGAGATACGAACGAGAGTCAAGAAGACCAAGGCAACAACCATTTGCGATTCTCGGCTCTACGGCCTATTTTCTAGTTCCCCCCTCGGCCGGTTAAAAAAAAATGAAGACGGTCATCGACCTCAATGGCCACCTTCCTCAATTAAATGCCTTTAAACTCTATTCCTTTCTAGAATTAAATAAATAATCACTAAATGAGTTAATTAAATAAATAAAATTGTCTCCGAAAATTTAAAAAATGCAGGAATTTTATAAGATGACAATTAATAAATTTTATCGTTCCGGACGGAAAATAAACTTGCTTGACAAGAAACCCTTATTTAACACCTTTACTTCAAAATAGCAGTCTTTGTCAAAAATCTCTATAAGTAATAAAATATTTAACGAAAAAAAGAAATTATCAGTTCTTAAATTTATGATAAATTAATTTTTTTTTAAGGTCACAGTCAAGGGCGGATCCAGAGGTGTTTCTCGGGGGGGGGGGGGGGTAATCTGGTGTGACAAGTCGCACAGCACACTATTTTTTTTTTATTTCGGTAATTTAAAGTCACATTCTGTACTTGTTTGCCAGAATATAAATACAAATCAAGTTTTTAAGTATTAATTTTTAAAATTTTACATTAAAAATAAATTTTTTTTCGAAAAAAAGTATTTTTTTTTAATCTCGGAGGGGGTAATTACCCCCTTTACCCCCCTCCCCTCCTTGTATCCGCCTTTTGTCCATATGAAATTCATAAACTAAATGATTATATTGTTCACATCTAAAAATTTAACGATTGGATCACCTAAATTGGGAAATTTTATTAAATTTATTTATTTTTTTGTATTTATAATTTACTAGCCGCAAAACCGGCATTCGACTGCGCCCCCGGGACCTCCTTGTATCACCCTCGGCGAGATTTTCGATAGTTTAGAATATTTCTTGTTGCAATGCAAGATGTTAAGGAAGAACCTCGAGTTCAAGTAGGGTAGTGGGGACAGTAAAAGAGTCTTTTTATGACTGCCCAAAGGATCTGCCCATAAATCATAAAGCTACTCAAAGAAAAAGAATAAATTTGTGTTCAGATATTGAAGAAAATTTGATTATAATTAATTCCCCAAAACAAATACATTTTTCCATTTCATTATTATATATCATAGTCGCGAAGTACGACTTCGGCGAGCTTTCCGTCTAGCCATGGGTCTGCGCCCTCTGGACCCCCTTGCTTGCCTCCGGCATATCCATTTTGGGATATTTCTTGTTGCAATGCAACTGTTAAGATGTTAAGGAAGGATCTTGAATTTAAGCTCAGCACAAAAGAGTCTATTTATCACTCTTAAAAGGGTCAGTGGTATGCGTGCTTTATTTTTTTTCAACTGGTTGCGCAGCTCCTCCCACAGTCCTAGTCTGCCCTGGAAAGCTGGCTCTCAGAGCAGAAAGAATTCTCTAAAATTTACAAGCCAACTTGTAGATTTGTGTTCCCATATTGAAGAAATTTGATTATAATTAATTTTTCAAAATATTTAAGAGATTCAATTTATTACTAGGTTACTCCCTGGTCCATGTACTATATTTGTGTAATTAATTTCAAATAGATTCATTCAAAATTGTGGATTTCTATAGAACATATACATACATTTTTCCCATTTCATTTTTATATATATAGATAGATAGCTTTGCTCAGGGGCCCACGTCTTGTGGGTACGTGGATGGCGACCACGAGCTACCCGAGCTAGGACTGACAGTCCTTCTGTTCTTTACATGTCTGTCCCTTCTATATTTTCAACAGGCGTCAGAAAAAAAAATTTTCATTAAATATTATTAAAATAATTATTCTTAAAGATCGTTTTGATTGAACCGATATTCAAAGAGTAAGTTAATAAATGGAATAAAGTGACCTAGTTTGTAGAGAGGCATATAAAACTCAATTAATCTTCCATCTAATGAACAAGAGTAATATACAGATGGATAAAACCAATAGCGAGATTAAATTACGAATTAGGAAAATGGAGAGAATTAATTTAAAAAAATTTCATTTAATGTTTGTTAAATAATCTCATTTACCCTCACCCTTATAAATAAACAAATAATACTTTTTTTATTGATATACTGGCCAAGACTTGGCATCTTAATGAAAATCATTAAAAAAAAAAAAATGTAGCTATTTTTTGACAATCCTTTAATTAATTAATTAATTTAATGCTAATTAGGAATTTTCAATATATTAGAATTCAAGATATAAAATTTATAAACATGGAAAAATATTTATATTTTGTTACCATGGTGACCATTTCTCCTATCTTTCCTATGAAGTACAAGAGTAAAGTGTGTTTCAAAAAATTTCAACGGCGAAATGAGAATATACATTTTAAAGAGCATCTAAAAAATAATTGATTTATGAATTTGGATCAAAATCGTTTAAGCCTATTTTGAGCAAATCGAAAAAAACAGAAAAATTACATTAGTAAAGTACTAGTACTTTTTGTGCGATTTTGTTCAAAAGCTTCGTGTTATGTTCCAGGGGGGTACCTAAGTTAAATATAAAATTTCAACCTTCTAGCTCTTTTCGTTCTTGAGATATTTTGTTCACAAACACACAGACACGCACACTCAGACAGACAGACGGACAATGTTGCGAAAACATTTTTTTTGGATTCAGGGGACCTCAAAACGTGTAAATCTATCAAAATCTCGACATCGAATTTTTGTCATGAATCCACTACTTTCTCTTTCTATATATATATATATATTACCTATATAGATAAGAGAAGGTAAAAATCGTTTTTAAAGTAAATATTTCAAAAAATAAATATGTCTACACAAAAAATCTGAAGTGACAGTACATCAAATTACAAAAAAAAAATAATGTATTCTTGGCAAAACTGTATTAAACTACATTGATTTCAAGTATCAATGATTATACTTTTTGAAATATCGGTAAATTTCTTAATTGATATTACAATTTTGTTTGTCTTGCAAATAAACTTCAGAGTGCACTTAACTTTATTAACAAAAGTAAAGATAAATAATAACTGTTCTCCAAGTTATTTAAATAGATTTTTAATTTATATTTATACTCAAATAGAAACCTGATTTGGATGCAAAATTAAATTGGAAATTAAAGTTTAAAACACGGTCGTTAATAAAGTCAATTTTTGACATTTAGTAGTCAAAAGCCTTTAGCGAGAGTTGGAAGAAACAATTTAATAAAAAGCTCATTTTTAAACTACGAAGAATTAAAAAAAAAAAATCCGGAAGAGGTCAATACACTAGTATGATAATTTATGTATATATTAATATCAATATGTTGATGATCACGAAACAAATTTTTTTTTTAAAGAAAAAAAAGAAAGTTGTTTTTTTTATTTTGTATGAAAAGATTTTTTAACGGTTTGAAACCAACAAATAGTATTTTTTTTTTTTTTCTTTTGGACCGTTATTTAATACTAACTAAAACCTCAATTGTCTTTAATCAACCGGTAAATGAATTTATTTGAAAAAAATTTCCGTAAATAAATAAATATTTAATCCAAAAATTCTAATAAAATATATTAAAATTAAAAAAAAAAAATTAAATTAAATTAAAAACACTAGTTTGTAAGTTTCAAAATTAATACTGTATCATCAGAAGCGATTTTATAATGATGACACATGAGAATAAAATTAATTTTTAATTAATCTTTGAAATTTATAACCTAGTATTTTTAAAAACATATAACCAAGTATTTATTAATTTAAATAAGCGAAAAATGTAGGTACCGCCGGGATTTGCACCACGGATCTTGTCGATTTACGCTCAACACGCCCTACTGTTGGACCACAGTACGCACTCGCTTATTTAAATTATGATAGATCGCTGATTTCAGTCTACTAGAGAAACGCCGCTCTAATCAAGCGTTCAGATTTCTCCGCTGCTGAGGCGCGATCTAGATGAACGTTTTGAGAAATTAACTCAATTATGCAATTAATAAATAAAGAATTATATATATCATGTGTTGGTCCATGAGGTAATTATGAAAAACATATAACCAAGTATTTATTAATTTAAATAAGCGAAAAATGTAGGTACCGCCGGGATTTGCACCACGGATCTTGTCGATTTACGCTCAACACGCCCTACTGTTGGACCACAGTACGCACTCGCTTATTTAAATTATGATAGATCGCTGATTTCAGTCTACTAGAGAAACGCCGCTCTAATCAAGCGTTCAGATTTCTACGGTACCTACATTTTTCGCTTATTTAAATTAATAAATACTTGGTTATATGTTTTTCATAATTACCTCATGGACCAACACATGATATATATAATTCTTTATTTAGTAATTGCATAATTGAGTTAATTTCTCAAAACGTTCATCTAGATCGCGCCTCAGCAGCGGAGAAATCTGAACGCTTGATTAGAGCGGCGTTTCTCTAGTAGACTGAAATCAGCGATCTATCATAATTTAAATAAGCGAGTGCGTACTGTGGTCCAACAGTAGGGCGTGTTGAGCGTAAATCGACAAGATCCGTGGTGCAAATCCCGGCGGTACCTACATTTTTCGCTTATTTAAATTAATAAATACTTGGTTATATGTTTTTCATAATTACCTCATGGACCAACACATGTATATATAATTCTTTATTTATTAATTGCATAATTGAGTTAATTTCTCAAAACGTTCATCTAGATCGCGCCTCAGCAGCGGAGAAATCTGAACGCTTGATTAGAGCGGCGTTTCTCTAGTAGACTGAAATCAGCGATCTATCATAATTTAAATAAGCGAGTGCGTACTGTGGTCCAACAGTAGGGCGTGTTGAGCGTAAATCGACAAGATCCGTGGTGCAAATCCCGGCGGTACCTACATTTTTCGCTTATTTAAATTAATAAATACTTGGTTATATGTTTTTCATAATTACCTCATGGACCAACACATGATATATAAAATTCTAGTATTTTTAATTTAATTTTTTAAATTTTCATAATGTTTTAACTAGAGCTTACGGTTGTTTCTAAGAATTTAATTCATAGTGAAAATGTTATATTCAGGTTAATCGCAAATCATTTTTTTAATTTAAGGTCTTTTTCGGCATCTGAGACCATTTTCTCATGTGCCGTTATTCTCATGTGTCATCATTAGTTATAAAATCGCTTCTGATGATACACTGTGTATCAAAATGTTAATTTTGAAACTTACAAACTAGTGTTTTTAATTTAATTTTTTTTTTAATTTTCCATATTTATTATATTTATTTAAATTGAGAGGTATCCAATTCAATTTTTAGCCTGAGACGGGATGCGAACCCTTGACCTTTGGCTTCTTAAGCTAATGCTCTACCTCTGAACCAGAGGTCAAGTCAAGTCTCAAATCTAAAGTATTTTTTTTTTTATTTATTTATTAAAGGTCTTTTTAGGCAACGGATGCCATTTAGACTTTGTCTCTATTTATTTCAATTTATGGGAGCCAATTAAATTGAAATAAATTGTCGCATGAGACGGGATGAAAACCCGTGACCCTTGCAAATGGTCAGCACGCTAACCACTGCACCAAGACCAGTAAAAGAATAAATATTGAAAATATAAATTTTCTGGCAATAAAAAGATTTTTTTCTATTAAGGTCTTTTTTCGGCATCTAAGGCCATTTAGATCCCATCCCTATTTATTTCAAATGAATTAAATTTTTCTCGCTTGGGACGGGAAGCGAACCCGGAACCCAGGCACGAGAAGCTCTCTGAGTCATGGGTCATGGGCTTTAAATATAGAAGTGTGAATAAATGGACCCAGAAAAGAGATGAATGTTCAAAAAGAGAAGAAAAAATCTCAAAATTTTAATAAAATATATACGCCAATATTTTAATTTAAAAATTTCAGGGAGAACGTCGATTTTAAGGTTACACTCTAGACCAGAGCTTCTTAAAGAGGTGGCCCGTGGCCCCCTCGGGGGCCATGGATTACTCGCAGGGAGGCCGCGAAGAGTCGCAAATTTAACAAATAATTTATTATTGTTAAATAAGTTTAAATACTTGGATTATAATTATGAAATTTCGATAATGTATTGAAATGATAAAATAACTATTTGCAGCTGCTTAAAACAGACTATTGATTTCATGCGTTAATTATTTTTAAATTAAGCATTTTAAATTTTGTCTTTGCGTTGCCGCCAAATCTATATATATTTTTGTAACAACCAATCTGAATTTAAATGCCGTGAGATATTGACAGCGCGGTCTAAATGGTTGCCTGCTTTCAAGGCACTCAAGACAGAAACACCTTTGGGTGTACTTGAATATTGTCTCTGTCTGTACAAGTTCTACTTTTATTTTTTCAATACCCAATTCTTTTTATTATCGTCTTTTTTTCCAACATTCCACGATATTCTTGCTGCACTCTTTAGACTAGATATTTTTGTTTCAACAATAAAAAAAATATATATTTTATTTTATAAATATTGTTAAAGTTTTTAGTTTAGTCCGCTAATATTATATAAATATAGGTTTATCCTCGGACAATTTCTTAAGGTGGAGTTAAGATGTTTTAAAAAAATAAATAAATTTATATATAATTTTTTATTTTCTTATTTTTAGAGCATTTTTTAGGCATACAAGCATGTGCATATACAAGCCTTTATCTATAAAATTAATTTTTTTTACAACACCTTAACTCCAACTTTTTGTCCGAGGATAAACCTCCCTAATATAAATATTGTTTTCTGACGTGAAATTGTAAAGTGGCTCTAGTATTTTAACAATATAAGAAGAATCTTACAGAGAAATTCGACTCTAGGAAATGAATCTCCAAATATTGCAGACAGTTTTGGCTTTAATTGAACAATTGCCCAGCGGCAGTATTATTAACCAAAATGTAAAGTAGATATTTCTGATGAATGACAAGAAATGCCAAAGTTATAAACAAATAAACTTAGAAATATTATTATTATTAATTGTGACAAGAAGTGGATTTTATAGTTGGAATGTATAAAGAAAAGAATGGCAGCTATATATATATTATTTATTAAGGCTGATGTTTCCGTCTTGGTCAAGACCATCCTCAGAGCATGCCAGCTGTCAATATAGAAATACAGCCCGCATGCTCTGTGGATGGTCTTGACCAAAACCGAAACGTCAGCATAGAGGCCTTAATAAATAAAATATATATATATAGATGCCATTGTTTCTTTATACATAATATTGTGATATTGAATAAATCTAAATTTAGGCACTTATTAATATTAGTTCCTCGGTGAGCGAGCTGGAGCTTATTTTTTGTGGAAAAAACTAAAAAAGTACATCAGTAAAGTACTAGTACCCGAGGTTTCCCAAAGACGAAATCAATTGTAGTTTATTTTGAATACTGCGAATAGTAAATATTTAAAATTTCAAAGAAAGCGAATTTCGAGAAAATTGGAAAAAACTAAAAAAGTATATCAGTAAAGTACCGAATTTTCCCAAAGATGAGACTAATTTCATTTTCGTACCGAAAAAAGTGTATATTTAAAATTAAAAAAAAAAATATGTTTAATCTTCAAGTGGTTACTTGTCTGATAGAGCCAGGATGAATTGCTCTAGGAAAATAAAATTCTTAATAAATTTTTATTATATATTTTATTAATTCGGAGACTTAATTATGGCCAACCATGTACATTTTTGGTTTCGATCCTCTATGTGATCATCATCAAGGCCTGAAAATAACATATGCAACAAATAACATCCATACATTTCTTAAAATCAATTTTCTTAGAACTACGTACCTCAGCTCCTAATGGTTTCATAATATAACTCACTATATAAATAATATAATTCGTCTGATTCTGATTAGCTTGTCCAGTTTCATATAATTAAAAAAAAAAAAATAGTTAGAGCCCAAATAAATTAAATTAAATATCAACTTTTTACAAAATCGGCCAAAGAGTACTTTGCTGACGTACTTTTTCAGTTTTTTTTTTCGATTTTCTCAAAATTCGCACTAACGATTTTGATTAAAATTCAAAATTCAATTATTTTTTAGATGCTCTTTCAAAGCTATACTTTCATTTTGCCCTGAAAATTGTTAGAAGCACACTTTACTTATGTCGACACAAAAAATCTAGTGTGACAAGCACAGAACAAAACTTTCGATTACAGAAGGTAAGAGAAATTTGTGTGCTGAGCGACCAGTCACACCAGATTTTTTCTATAGAATTATTATTAAGAATATTTTTTTTTGTGTGTTTTTACTTTTGTGGTTTAGTAAAATTTTTTCTCTCTTTTGTTCCAGGCTGGGAACTTCGCGAACTCCACTGTTACAAATTTTTCAGTATTCGTCACTCATGGGAGAAGGCTGCTGAAATATGCCGAAGGTAATTTCACTCACCTCCACCTCCCCTCCCCCTCACAAATAGTTATGCTTAGTCATTGACCCCTGGCCTGAAGCCATAGGGCCATTCTCTCACGTAACTTCTACAACGTGTGCCAATTGTTGTTTCTGATCTAGGAACTATATGACTATTCAAACATAATGGAGTAATTTTTTTTTATTTTAACATCATGGTGAGGTAAAACAAATAAATAATGTTTATTATTAGGTTTTTGAACCTTATATATGAACATTTTAATATTATATAAAAAATATTTTAATTGTTGATTGTTGAGATTGATAAATATGAGAAATAACCAGCGCCTCTTTTTATCCAAACACACTATTTATTTGCAAATATTTCGGGTTGCAAAACGTCAACCATCATCATCAACATTAATATGCAAATTAAATTAAAATCTCTAAATTATAAGTTTCAAATATGTATTTTTTAGTAATTATAAAAATACATTTTATTTTATATGAAAACTTAAAAAATTTCTTGAGTGATGAATTTGCGAATTTCAATTTTCGTCTCTTATTTATACTTTTCTCATTAGCATTAATAAAATTAACATCTTAGTATTTCTATATTAGTGAAATTTATTTATTATAGTGAAATCAAAACATTTTTTTTTTACACCTTTTAAGCAAGTTTACAATCATCTAATATTAAAATTTTTATTTTAATAGAAAGTTGAGTTAAAATTTATATAAATTCTTAATTAAATATTTATCAGTAATTAATTGATATTTAAATTATTGTTTCCAATTTTTTTTTTAGGTAGCCAGTAGAGAAAAAACTTTAAAACAAGGTGTCAAAATACGCATTTATTACCAAACCTCAATACAATTGTGTCTAATGGTTACAGAATATAAATTAAATTAAATTTAAAATCATTTTTTTTTCAATTGGAATCCCATGAAATAGCAGCCAAATCGATAAAAATGAAATTTTTTTATTTTGTAGCTGACAACATTTCGAGCTTCATCGTCAGAAATTGTAGAAAATTTTATATTTGGATGATTATTTTTAATAAGTATAATATGAACAGAAAACATCGATTATGTTTCCAATTTTCAGTAGCTAATAAAAAATGTTTAGAAATTAGAATCAGTCACGGCCGAGAGAGAAATCAGGCCCGTAGTATGGCCTGACGATTAATGAGAAGAGGAATAAAGGCTTTTCAGGTTACTCGAGGTTGCCAACAAGATTGAGTGAATTCAGAGTCGTTTTAATATATTTTATTTAGTTAATAGGTATCAAATAAATTTAATTCGTAAATTTACTCGAATATTTATATTCTGATGTAAAATTTCTATTCAATCTCATGATTTTTAAATTATTTAGAACATATTTTTAAATTACAATTATTCCCTTTTAGAGAACATATAATAAAATGTTTAAATTAATGTTCAAATAAAATTCCCTAAAATACAACTCGACGTTTCTCATTTTCTTGGACCAATTACCTAATTTCCATATTTGAAATAATTTGAGCCTGTTTAAAAAAAAAAAATAAAAACGAGGCAAAAAATTTTTATTTTTTTTTTCCATCAGAATATTTAATTAAAATTTATATCGGTCTTTTTATCAGATAGCCAAAATCTCGGTCGGCTACGTTAATTTTGAAAATTTTTTCTGAAATTTCTAAAATATATTATTTCTCCTAAAGAAAAAAAATGACGAGTTTGTTAGGACTTTTTATTATTGAATTGTCTCTTTTGTTATCCTCCCGAAAATTGCGAATGATTTATCCACCCCCAGGCATTTTGTCTTTCCTTTTAAAAAGGATTATTTAACTTTATTTGCCAAATATAATAAAATATAAAATTACATTCTTAAAATATTCGTGATAAAATTTAATATGAAATCTAAAGAAGCGAAATGCCTAAAGGCGGATTTAAAATTAGGTTGAACATAAATAAATCTAGGATACGATCATCACAAAATTTATTAAGTTTATTATATATTTACCCCCACTCCATGGTTTTGGAAAGATCCCCTTCCCCCTTCAATCCAAATCTCCGTGCCTCAGAATATTTTCTGAATTAAAAAACTTCGCAGTTTCAATAGTATTTCTGTTAAGCATTAATTTCTGGTGCTAGAGGTCGAGGGTTAAACTAAATTTATAGTTAAAATTATAAATTTTAAAATGGAATTTATTCTAAATAATATTATATTCGTAAATTTATAATATAATAAGATTTTAACTCTCTATCCTCTTCTATATAATAAGATTTTAACCTCTTTCCTATTTTTACTTTTGTCATTTCCCTAATTTAATTTTTTTCTCTCTTATTTCTCTTCACAACCCCCAAATTTTTTACCATGCTATCCGTCTTCAATTATTACATCTTTTCTAATTGACAACAATACTAAATTTCTCATTGTTTCCGAAATAATTGTACCTTACTCGATTTCTTGATTTGGGAACACTTTTGATTTAAAATATAAATGAATTACAGAATTTTGCAATAATTAAAATATCCCCGTAATGGACTGTGTAGCAACTTGCTTTCCAGTCACAGTCCAGAAAACATCTCGACCACTAGCATAGTAAGCAGATTGAAACTTATCGGACTCAAACTAAACCAACTAGCACACGAACAAACACCACACCATTCAACCAACCAACCAACTAACCACTTGATAAATCTCAAAAGCAAACACAGACAGTAACACCTCAACTTGGAGAGTAGGCAGATTGAGAGCCAGAAGTCAACCCAAACCATCATATACCCACACATACACTGGTAGCCCTTGGGCGTTTTCGCCTATCTCCATCCTAACCACCACACACAACAAAACCTCATCACTTCATGACATTTTTACTTTTTTTTTATACCAAAATAGAGAAGAAAAAAATATTTTTTCAAATAGTCAAACGGATCTTAATTTTTCCTTTCTTTATATAGCCGATATATATAGTGAGAAAGTATTGGATTTATGTCGAAAAAATTCTATGTCGAGAGTTTGATGGAAATACATGTTTTTAGGTCCCTTAGCTCGGGCAAAATGGTCTTTCTTTCTCTCAAAATATAGTATGAAAGAAATGAGCTACGAAGCTGAAATTTTATATTTAACTAAGGCGCGAAAATAAGTTTTTAAATAAAATCTTCAAAAAGTACTAGTATTTTTTTTATGTACCTTTTCAATTTTTTTTTTTCAATTTTCTAAAGCTTTGGATTTAAATTCAAAAATCTATTATTTTTTAGATGCTCTTTAAAATATATATTCTCATTTGTTCTCAAAATTGTTTGAAGCACGCTTTATTTTTGTACTTCATAGGAACGATAGGAGAAATAGCTAACATGTTTGCAAAATATAAATATTTTTCTAAATGTCGGATAATAAATATATAATATAGAAAGAAATCTGGTGTGCAAGCACATAACATAACTTATATTACCGAAGGTAAGAGCAAGTGCTGTGCCAGAAATACACCATATTTTTTATGATTTAATCTAATATATTTATATCGTTTTGCATTTATTAACATTAACATAAATTTGAATCTTTTCATGAGGATGAGCTCTCAAATTCATGACCCTTAAATACTGAGTAAAATTCTTTGATTTATTTGAAAAAATATCTCGAAATCATACCAAACACAGATAACATATTCACTTAAATTTTTGACTATATAATCATGATTTACTTGAACTAGTGGACATGATCCGTTATGTACTTGTAAAGAGGTATATTACGGGTTAGTTTCAACGATTTCATTCTATGAATAAAGAACGAACTTTAATATTAAATAAAAAGAAATTTCACAGAAATAAAAAGAACGGTTTGATGTCACAATATAAGATATTATCTTTTATCATGGAAAAGGGCTTTTTTATATGTCTAAAAAAAAAAGGGTTTGAATCTGACTTGAGATTGACTCGGAATTTAAATCTCGTCTTCCCAATATATTCTTTAAGTAAAAAAAAATCTGGTGTGTGTAGTCGCACAGCATACAACTTTCTCTTAATTTCGGTAAATGGAAGTTGTGCTCTGTGCTTGTCCCAACAGATTTTTTTAGAGACATTTAATTTCCGTCGATATATTAGAATTCAAGATGAAAATATTTATATTTTGTTACCATAGCAACCATTTCTTCTATCTTTCCATAGGCCCCGGAACGAGGGGGGGGCAAGGGTGCATTGCCCCCCCTGGCATCTTATAGGAGGGGGAGAGGTGGCAATATGTCTTCTTTTATTTCATTTATTTTTAAAAATGATGCATTTTTACTTTTGAAAAATAAAATCTCTTAAATAAAAAAAATTAAGAGTTAGAAATTAATTTTTTCTAAAATATTTTATATAGACCCTATTGTATTTCTAATTTCTAAAAACATTTTATATTGAATTAAAAGAAGAAAATTAAAAATATTTATTTCCTTCAAATAGTATAAATAGAGCCTTAAAAAAATTTTGATAAAATCACTGGCAAATTTTTTAAAATTTTAATTTTATTAAAATTGTGATTTTATTTAAAATTTTTAAAGCTTAAAGTAGATTTGTTTTTGTTTTATACTATTTGAACATATTAAATTATTTTAATTTTCTAAAAAAAATTTGTTGCCCCCTCCCCTGATTCAAATTCATTCCGGCGCCCGTCCAATAAAGTACAAGTGTTAAGTGAACTTCAAACCATTTTGTAAGCAAAATGAGAATATAGATTTTAAAGAGCATCTAAAAAATAATTGAATTATGAATTTCAATAATAGTTACAGTGAATTATGAGAAAATCGAAAAAAAAAACGAAAAAGTATACCAGTAAAGTACTAGTACTTTTTGACCTATTTTATTTAAAAGCTTCGCGTTACGTGTCAGGGGCGTACCTTACTTAAATATAAATTTTCAACCTTCTAGTTCTTTTCGTTCTTGAGATATTTTATACACAGACAGACAGAGAGACCATTTTGCGGGACCCACTTTTTTGGACTCAAGATGGCCTCAAAACGTGTATTTCAATGAAAATCTCGACATCAAATTTTTGACATGAATCTGACATTACTTTCTCTTAGCTATATATATTTTACTATATATGGAGAGAAAGTAATAAGTCAGATATAAATTATAGACTATTAATATTTATAAACTTGAATATTTATTTTCATTAATTAGAGCGTTATTGAAACAATTTAGAGAATTCGTAAACAGGTGCATAGTCATGGGCGTAACTAGGGGATGCCCCCCCCCCCAGAAAGCTCTCTGACCCAAGAAAAATTGAGAAAATATGGGGCTTTCCAAGCCCCCCGGAGGATTGCTGGTCCCATGCCCCCCCCCCCCAGCGAGGATGGCTGGTCCTTTGGCCCCCCCTGCCAAATTCTCTAGTTACGCCCATGTGCATAACCATTTTAGAGAAAAATTTAATCTTTATTTATTTATTTATTTTACTCGTTCTTTGGTTATTTAATAGAAAAAAATTTAAAATATATTGGTAATTTTTAAAAATATAT
Organism: Euborellia annulipes; assembly: GCA_023213315.1. Lineage (NCBI taxonomy): Eukaryota > Metazoa > Arthropoda > Insecta > Dermaptera > Anisolabididae > Euborellia > Euborellia annulipes. Next base: position 117,807 of record JAKCPI010031143.1, read on the forward strand.
TTCTCATGGGGGCTGAAACATGTTAGCGCGCCTGTAAAACAATAAATAAATAAATATTATTGAAAATTATTCCTTTTTGATAATAATACCGACGACATAGTACCTGTCATTTTTTGTCCAAAAATAAAACACTAGTTTTCTTATTTTATCTGTAAAAATATATAAAATTTATTCAATCGAATTAAATAATAGATGGGGTCTAAATGACCTCAGATATTTAAATAAAATTAAAATTAAGAATTTTTCTATTCAAGAAATTTTATTAAATTTACCCTATCCTCTTAATTGGCTGATTTCCTCACCTATTTTTTCACCATAGGCTATTAATTTTATTTTGGGTTTTTACTTTCGTTTTACCTCTTATTTTTCTTTTCGATGATAAATTATTAATAAAATTTGAAAATGGAATTGGAAGGGAAAATGCAGGTTTTTTATTACTGTCCCAAAAACATGTAAATCGAAAGATGACATAAAATAGGTGTTATAGCGTAAAATGCTGCACATCACCTTGAAAAGACACCTCATTGCTTTTTTTAACCTCATAAAAGCTATCGTCATCCCCTTATAAAATTCTAAATTGAGCATACCTTTAAAATCTTTTTGTTTTTAATACATTTTTTTTTACACCATTTTAATTAGAAATTTGTTAATGGCATTACAAATTTTTATTTCATTTTATTTAGAATTTATAAAAAAAATAAATATCATCAAAATATTAAATCACATCAATAAAAGAAAATTTTTATTTTTTACTGTTAAATTTTTTTTATTATTATTAATTAAAAAATTTCGGCAGGTTAATTTTGATTCTCTGAATTTTTTCAATTAAAAATTCATAATAATTATTCAACCTAATTTAAATGAATCACTCTTAAAAAATTAAACATTTTCTAATACTAATTTGTTATCTATATTTGTTTTAACAAATTTTTCCCATGTGTAATTAACTTCTCCCACCCTACCTTTTTGACCTTAAACGTATTTATTTACAGATGGAATTCCTAGTTTGATATATTATATAAATAAATATTAATAAAAATATCGTCATCAACATTCTTGTGACTTAAGATTAGAATGATATTTATATTATCTAAGATTTCTCACAGCTCTTTAAAATCAATAAACAAATGTCTAGAAAGAGGTATAAAATCCTTGAAAATTTTATTATAAATCGATTATTATTTTCATTTGCATCTCAGGTTTGATGTCCGGTCAGACAACAATTTTTACTTCCTCTTACCCTCATAGGCGCCGGAACTGGGGGGGGGGCAAGGGTACATTGCCCCCCCCTGGCATCCTACAGGGGGGTGCAGGGGGGGGCAAAATTTCTTTTTTATTTCATTGATTGTTAAAAATGATATATTTTTACTTTTGAAAAATAAAATCTAAATTAAAAAAAATTAAAAGAGTAAGAAATTCATTTTTTTCCAAATTTTTGATAAAATCACTACCAAATTTTTTAAAATTTTAATTTTATTAAAATTGTGATTTTATTTAAAATTTTTAAAGTTTTATAGTAGATTTGTTTTTGTTTTATACTATTTAAACATATTAAATTATTTTAATTTTCTAAAAAAAATTTCCCCCCCCTGATTCAAATTCGTTCCGGCGCCCCTGCCTACCCTATATATTATATATGAAATATATAGAAAGTATTGCAATCATGTCAAAAATTCATGTTGAGATTTTGATGGATATACAATTATCATACATGTTTTGAGGTTTATATTTATATTATCATTTTGCCGTTGATATCTTTTAAAGCAAACTATACTCTTGTACTTACTTCATTGGAAAAAGTTATGATTTGTTTTCAGTTTTTTTCGATTTTCACAAAATTGGCTTCAACGATTTTGATTAAAATTCATAAATCAATATTTTTTATATCTCCTTTAAAAAGTAGGCCTATATCAGTAAAATTGTTTGAAGTACACTTTACTAATGTATTTCAGATATTTACTTTTACTAGTGGTCAAGTTTGGAACCAATTGGTTCCAAATATTTATTTTCCCATAACACCTTAAGGTGTTAAGTAATTTGGTGTGACAAACACAGTAGACAACTTTCTCTTGCCGAGGAGTGAGACCAGTCACACCAGATTTTTTTTATCTTACATTCCAAATTTATGCTTCTTTATCCAAACACTTGTTTAACCATTTTTTTTTTCATTTGGAATAATTCAAAAATTTGCTGAATGAATAAACTATGGAGCTTTCTTTCTTCTTTTATTAATGGATCATCATTAATTTTCTAATATCAAATATTTATAAATAGTTAAGATGATTTTTCACTCACACTTATCAAAAGTGATAAGTCATTAAAAATTAAAGTTTATAATCTCTCTCATAAGACTCAGAGACTGTTGATGTTAAAAAAAAATTAAAATATCGAATATCTTAAGTAGCAAACAATAGAAAAATTTTTAAAAAAGACAAAATTTATGACAAAGGAAAATATGTTAAAATATTAAATAAGAAAAAAAAACACGAAAAAGCACACTAAAGAAGTGAAACTTGTATGTAAAATTCTCAATCACGAAAGAAGAAATCTGGTGTGATTAACGCACAGCACAAAACTTTCTATTACCTTCGGTTTTTTGTGTCGAGATAAATTTAGTTTCCCATAGCAAATTTGACTACTTGCTTTCATAAGTAAAAAGTCAATTGATTCAAAATTCCCATAGGCTCTGTATATTTTAAAAGTTGGCCTCTTGAACTAAACTATGGTTATTTTCAAAATTTTAATCTCATATTTGGATATTTTATACGCGATAGAGAATCCTAAATAAATACAAAATTTCATGAGTGGAAAATTTTTTTAAATGTGTTAAAAGTTCCAAAGGTTTTAAATCGAAATTTATTGATACATGCAAACCCCAAGGGATTAACATTGGCTCTATGGAAGGAAGACCCGAAAAATGAATTCGAAAAATCTGAAATACTACATCAGTAAAGTGTAGTTCAAACAATTTTCACTAAAGATTTTACTGATATATTAAAGAGCATCTAAAAAGTAGTTGATTTATGAATTTTAATCAAAATCGTTGGAACCAATTTTGTGAAAATCGAAAAAAACTGAAAAAAATACTTCAGTACAGAACTAGTACTTTTTGGCCGATTTTGTTCAAAACTGTGCGGGAGGGTATCTAACTTATATCTAAAATTTCAACCCTGTAGCTCATTTCCTTTATGCTTAAAATCGTTAAAATCGTTACTTATTCAGACAGACAGACCCACATACAGACACACAGACCAATTTGCAGGACCCACTTTTTTGGACTCAGGGGATCTCAAAACGTATACCAGAATCTCGAGATCGAATTTTTGATATGAATCCAATACTTTCTCATTATAATAATGTATAGGCAAGAGAAAGTAAAATCTCATTTGTTTTTAACTCGAAGGTTAAGCGTGTTCTTGTTTACTATTTGCTATCGGTCATATAAGTTGGCTAGTTGTGAAGTGAAGCAACCGGCCCTAACTTCTTCCGGCAAAGAAGTTTCACTTCATAAATATAGTAGTAGTAGTATCTCAATTAAGCAAGGCATTTTCTCTTGTTTTCTTATATTTATCCATAAACACAAGAACCCAGAGGGCTTAACAAATTGAATTCTATTTATTTGGCGAGAATCCCAGCTAAACTCCGGAGTCTGCCCCATCCTCTCCCCGATCCCGAAGAATTGTGCTTATCGCGTAGTTTTTCTTTTCTTTTTCAAGATGCTTGCAACCTATTCTTTTATTAAATATTAAGAGAAATAAGAAGAAAAATTTTAATCTTTTTTCATAAGTATGAGACGTAATCGTATTGAAGCTCTTTCCAAAATATCCAATTATCTTTCTGTTTCTTAGTTTATAAAATATATGTGAAAATAATGGGAAATGTGTTAAACTTTTTATATTAATTGCTTCGTCTCGTTGCATGCCAAGAGAGTATAATATTCATTAGAAAACTTTTCGATTAAGATTTTTTTTTTTAACATTGATAATCCAATTAAACAAAATTGGTGTGTGATCTTAACATTGTTTTTAATAATTCGAGTCCCTCTTAATCTTTACAAGAAAAAAAAAAACCGCGTCTTCAATCCATTTTTCTTTTCTTGTTTGTTTCATTCGATATTTTATCCTCGTACATGTTTAGAAAGCGACTCGAAGAGATCAGACAGACAGCATTTCAACAAGTTGCCCTGGACCACAAAAGAGGCAAAAATATATGGAGTAGAATCTAATTTCAACTATTCTTGACAAATAAACTATTTTCAATAGAAATACATTGAAATTCGTTTTCGATTTAAAATATTTTAGGATAGGCCAACTTTAAATGTCATTGGTCTTTTATCTAAAATTTTTTATCAATTCTATCGCATTCTCTTTTTTATATCGACTTTAGCTTAATAAGAGGAAATCCAGAGGACAATTTTAGGGAAAGGGCACGAATCTTTTTTGAAAAAATTTGAAGTAACTTAACGCACAATAAACAACTTTCGATTACCGAAGATAAGAGTACTGTGCTGTCACACCAGATTTTTTTGTTTCGAAGTATATTCAGCTTCCCATAGTTTGGAAGTAAGGTGCTATACCTTAGTTCCAAACTTTATCACTTGCGTTTCATAAGAAAAAATAAAATAAAATAAAAATAAATAAAAAATCAACTGATTCAAGATTTCCATAGGCTCTGTGAATTTCAAATGTATTTTAAATGTTGACTACTTAAAATAAACAATGGTTATTTTTCAAAATTTTAATCACATATTTGGATATTTTATACACGATATAAATACAAAATTTAATAAGAATTGGGAAAAATTTTTAAAATGTGTAAAAAGTTCCAAAGGAGACCCCCTTTTAAATCGAAATTAACATGTAAATCCCCATAGGGATTTAACATTGGCTTTATGGAAGATTGATTGATTGATTCTTTATTTGCTCTGAGGCTAGTTGGCCTCCTAGAGCATAAACATATTTACAGATATGGTTACAGTCTCTCTTAAGTAGAAATACAATTAAATTTTCTCCTTTTGTTTTTAAATGTTTATGTATTTTGAAAAATCAGAAGATACTACATCAATAAAGTGTACGTCAAACAATTTTCTCGAAACATTTTGTCTAAAAACTAGTGATTTATGAATTTTAATCAAAATCGTTAGAGCCAATTTTGAGAAATTCGAAAAAAACTGAAATGTACATTAGTAAGTGCTAGTAGATTTTGGCCGATTTTGTTCAAAAGCTTATTTTAACTGTCAGGAAGGGTACCTAACTTAAATATAAAATTTCAATCTCGTAGCTCATTTTCTTCATGCTTGAATTCATTACACAAGCAGATAGATGTTATAAAACAGAAAAAAATTCATGAAATTCAGTGGGGTTTTTGTCAAATTTTGTGCAATTGACGAGAAATGCCTAATTCAAAACCATATACTTACTTCCTTTTAAATAATTACCTAAAATACGCTATTCTTTTTTTGCGGAAAAAATACTTTTCATCTGAATTCCCGCCCCCCCCCCGCCCCGTGAATTCAAATCGTTCAAATTTAATCGAAAAACGTGAAAATTCATATGAATTTTGGTTTTTTTTTTTTTTCAAAATGTCTCACTAAATGTTTGTATAAAATTCCTAGAAAAAGAGTATGATTGCTTTTTCCTAACAAAAATAGGAAAATATTTACATAAAATTATCGTGTAAACGTTTTATTGTTTTTCCGCTTAAAAGGTCTGGTTCAATGTTTATATAAAATTCTCTGAAAACAATATATCCCTAATTAACTTGAATTTTAGCTTTTTTAGCATTAAATCAAACGATTTTCAAATGAATTGCAATAAAAACTTTCTATAATGGATTTTAACCATATTATGATATTCACAGACGGGAGTACGTTGGTTCAACTCCTGTGAAAGGCTCATTTTTTCTATTTACCAGTTTGAAACTGGTAAATCAATTTAACAAACGGTATTTAAGTGTTAGATTATACGAATACTTTCCCCTTTATATTATACTCCAGAGAGTATTACATATAATAGCGGGAAAGTAATATAAAATTTTGTTTCTCATCGTGATTTATTAAAATTTTTGAGTTCGTCTAGTGAAAGCAAAATTTATTTTCAGTGACATTACCAATTAAAATCAAACTGAAAGTCAGAAAAATAAAAAAATAGAGAAATTTTAAAGAGAATAGATTAATAATAATTTACTGGAATTCTTTTTGTTTGAAGATTTAGATATCATTTAAAAAAAAAATTTATTTGTTTTAATCATCTTTAATCATTTGACTTTCTATATACTTTTAAATGATATTGCACTCATATAACTTTCTCCTTATAATCCAAATTTGCAATGAAATTTTATGATAAAAATTTAGTATTATCAAGAAATAGATATAAAAAGATATTTAATTAAATATATGGCTTTTTAATATATAATATCTTTTAAAAAATTTATAAGGAAATTTTATTATTTTGATTACTAATTTTTTTTTGGATTGTATTAAAGTCGTTTATATCGTAAAACAATTATCATTTTAAATAAACTTATATATTTTTTTTATTTTTTTTGTGAACTATTTTATCTGATCAAAAGTTACCAGTGTTTTTCTATTAATCATTAAATAAATAATTTTATAATAGAAAAAGGTAGCTCTGAATTTTGATCAAATAAAAATATTCTATCTCCAATTAAACAATGCAGAATCTGCCCTTGTAACAAATGGGGGGGGGGGGGTTCTATAACTTTTTGAGTTATTAATAACTAAAGTTACGATTTGTCCCATAGAAAATGTATTGAAAAATATTTATGTATTCTTTCCATTTGTGTATTCTATGAATGTAAATAAATCCTCAAGCAGGAACTAGATTGGAATAGTAATGATAATTTTTTTTTCATAATTAAGAAAAGGCGAGGGTCCGCCGCAGGCGGCAGGGGGGCGCCGCGGCTAGTAATATTAGAAAATTATTTTGTATTTTGTTGATTTAGTTAGAAAAGGCGAATCCTGGGATTTTTTTAGGGGGGGGGGGAGGGAGAGCTAGAATCTATTTTCATTTTTTTAAATTATAAATCAAGACCTTTGAAAGTGAAATATTTTAAAGTATCCCTGCCAATAAAGGTGTATATAAAAAAATTATAATAAGCTTATAATTCTAATATTATAGAGTAAAAATTAAAAATACCTAGTATAAGTTTAGACCTACTGAAGAGTGGGGGAGAACTATACTCCCCTGAGAACAGCCCATGTAAAAATAAAATTAATTTTGCAATCTTTAGGGATTCCAGATGAGAATTAGGTTATATATAAAGTACTATTTTATTATCATAAATAAAATAAAAATAAAATTCATTTATATAAGAATTATATTAATTTTATTCTTTTATTACATCCTTATTCTAAACATCGAACCAGGAAATTTTTTCCATTTCCTCTCATAAATATTTTAAAAATTATTTTGTTAAATCAAAAAAAATTATGAAAAAGGACGGGGCATATAAAGTTTTTGTTGTAGGGGTATGGTCTCTTTCTTTTTCATATAACTTTTATTCTAATTTTCATTTATAACAAGAGTGAATTAGGCACCCCAGGTGAAATTTTTTTTGAATACAATCTTTTTTTTTTCTTAGAATTTTTTCATCTTTTTTTTTTTAAAGGCTAATAATGTAAATAAAAAATTTTATAATATTATTAATAAAAAATTTTTTCTTATTCGTAGAATTAATTTGTTTAACAAAAGTTTAAAATAAATATTTTTCCTCTTTTTCTTTTCAATTATAAGTTTTTAGTTAAAATTTCAAAAGCTTCTTTTGTCTCAAGAGATTAAAAGAGTAAACTCATTTTCTTCTTTTGTTTTCTCTATTAATATCTTTCCTTTCTTTTATTTTTTATATTTAAAAAAAATAAGAAACTATGCAGGTAAACCAATCAATTTCTGTACCCGGGGTATTGGTATGTAAAATTGATGTGAGATTTTGATGGATATAATGTTTTGAGGTCCCCTGAGTCAAAAAGTGGGTCGAAATTGGTTGTGTGTGTGTATGTGTGTGTGTCTGTGTGTGTGGACAGATTTTAAGCATGAAGGAGTTGAGCTAGCGGATTGAAATTTTATATTTAACTTAGGTACCTTTGAAGAATCTCAAAATAAGCTTTTGAACAAAATCGGCAAAAAGTACTAGTACTTTACTGATGTACTTTTTCAGTTTTTTCGATTTTCTCAAAATTCCTCCAAGGATTTTTTTTAAATTCATAAATGAACTATTTTTTAGATGCTCTTTAAAATGTATATTCTCATTTGCCGTTGAAATCTTCTGAAGACCACTTTACTCTTGTTCTTCATAGGAAAGATAGAAATGGTTGTGGTAACGGAATTTTAAATCTTTTTCTTTTTATTAGATTAAAAATCAATTATTATTTAAATTCCCATTTATTTTAAATTTATTTGTGTCTTTAATTGTTTCAAAGAAAACATATATGTCTCTCTCTCACTTGCAAACATTATCGTCTCTCTCTACTCTTTTAAATTCCCTTTCCACCTTATCTTCGCATAGGAACAATGTTAATTTCCTATAGGGATTTGTATGTTAATTTCGATTCAAAAGGGGTCCCTTTAGAATTTTTAGGATTTAAAATTTTTTTTCCAATTCTTATGAAATTTTGTATTTATTTAGATTCTATATTGTGTATAAAATGTAAATATGAGATTAAAATTTTGAAAATAAATAGTTTATTTGAAGAGTAAATTTAAATAAGTTTGAAATAAGGGTTGAAATAAATATATCTGAAATTGGGTGGTTTGGGGGAGGTGGGGAAATTTTATTTTTATTGTAGATAGATAGATAGGGGGGAAATTTAATTTGCAAAAGATTTGGTCTAAGAGATGCTGGTTCTCAATTGCTGGGTATTTTCTGCCGTACCCTGAGGACTAGTTATAACTATAAATTTGAATACCTCAGGATTTCTCAGAACTATAAATATGTAAAGCTACAATTTTTATTAATAGTATTTCAATTGGGGTTCTTTTGACTGATAATATTTTTTAAAACAGTGGAGGAGAGTTGAGTTTTTCACGATCACAATTTTCCTCTTCCAAGTTTCATGAAGGGAAATCTCCAAAATTCCGGTCGCAAAAACCCATTCTTCACCGACCCCGCACCGCGGGATTAAGTCGAAATAACTTCTTTTATTTGTATTTTCATTCAATTTCTAATTTAATCCCTTTTTGCAATCACTTTTATCTTATTTTGATATGATACTTTCTTCATCTTTTTATTATTTTCCTCTTTTGTATTTCAGGTACGGCAGTGAACTAGTATTAGTAGAGTCATTTCCCGAGAGTAACTTCACTTCCGGCTTGGCGGGTCGAAGTTCGACTCCCATCTCAACTCCTCAAGATTCTCGCTATTGGCTTGGCTTAGCCTCCCTCGACAATTTAAGAACAAATACCCTCGAATCTGCAGCTGGGTTGCTCGTTTCACAATATGCAGGTTCGTTATCAAATTTGACATTAACATATAGATTACTCTTTTTATTTCACTACGAAAATGTCAAAAAATATGTGATGCAATTACTTACTGACTTACTTTTAAAATTATAATGGAAAAACTCTTCTGAGTCTTTGATTTGGTCTTGATAGACTTTGGTTGGTCATTAAAATATGTAAGTCAAAAATTCAGAGAGATGAAAGGCTAGAATTCTCGAACCACACCCAATGAATTTAAAACAGATTCATAAATAAACAATAAAACCAATAAAACAACATTTACTTGCGGACATATGCCATAAAATTGGTTTTATAAAATATCTTTTTAAATACTTCTTTGAAAAATATTATTTTTATTTCAAATCATCCCGCCAATTTTTGGAGCTATTTTTCAAAAAAGGTCAATATTTCATCTAATTAATAATTTAAAATAATCTATAAATAAATAAACAATAAAACCAATAAAACAACATTTACTTGCTGACATATGCCATAAAATTGGTTTTTTAAAATATCTTTTTAAATACTTCTTTGAAAAATATTATTTTTATTTCAAATCATCCCGCCAATTTTTGGAGCTATTTTTCAAAAAAGGTTTTCATCTAATTAATAATTTAAAATAATCTATAAATAAATATAATAAAATAAATACATTGCAAACAGAATATATATACTAGTATATATTTATAACGATTTTGTGCAAACACAACGGTTAAGAACACATTTCTGAAAATGACACATGATTGATAATAAAATACATATTTGATTTATAATCATTCAATAACTCGAAACAAATAATCGAGTGCTTTATTTGTATTTTTTCATTTACAAAATGCTCCAACGAGAATCTACCCTCGAAACTTTAAATATTACTACACACTACATTCAACTCCATCTATTAGTATAAATGTCATTTAAAATATTCCTAATTTTACGGATTCCCCGCTAAGTCTTATGATTCCATAAAATTGGCATTAAGTGATTCAGACCAGAAAAATATCATGTCTTTAATATAAACAGTTGTGTTAAGTTCATAAGTAACAAACGTTTAATAAACTTTAAATGAAAAGGTCATTGTGTTTACGGTGTTGCTGTTTTTCTCTTCAGATTTCTGCATATCGATAAGCAAAATGCACAAAAGAAGTAAGAGAGATGACAAAGTATCATCCAATTCCCAAGGATATTCTTCCAGGGATAGATATAAAAAAGAAAGTGATTTCAATAATCATCATGATAGAACCATGGCAAAAAATAGGCCAAGATTTCGATATGACACTAATAATTTTCAGTTATTTCATGTTTATGCTGAACATTTCCTTAAAAAAAATATAAATCCATATAGTGTTGAGAGATTAATTCACACCTATTTAGCTGAATATCATCCGAAAATTAGACGTATTTCAAGAATCAATAAAAGAAGAATACGCATTGAAATGAAGAATTATTATTCAGCTAATAAATTAGTTGATGAAAAGAAGTTTCAAGATAAGTTCGGAATAAGATTATATATACCAAAACATCTACTTATTAAAGAAGGGGTTATCACGGATGTTCCGGAAAATATTTCAACTACTTATTTGATGCAATTGATTGTTTCATCTCAAGAAATTATTGAAATAAAACGTCTACATACTACAAACAAAAATAAAATAAAAATAACCTTCAAGGGGCAAAAAATTCCAAAACAAGTCGAAATACTTAATTTAAAATTTAACATTTTTCCTTTTTTACCAAATATGATTATTTGTAATAGATGTCTCCGTTTCGGACATAAACAGTATGAATGCATTTATAAGAAGAGGTGTGCAAAATGTTCTGGAGAACACAGTATAACCACCTGTACAGCTATGAAAGCCTGCTGTTTACACTGCAAAATGGAATTTATGACTTCAATATATCATGAATGTCCTGAATTTATCCGACAAAAGGATATTAGAACGATTATGTTTGAAGAACATTGTCTTTTTTCTGAAGCTTCTGAAATATACATAAAAAGGCAGAAATCAAATTTAAAAAATACACAATAATAAGAAAGGAAAAAAAGTTTAAATTTTTATTTAAATCCTATTTTTTAATACATAATACTAGTTATTGCAAAATATTTTATTGAAATTTTGATATTTTTTAATAGTGTAATAAAATGTATAGAAGCAAGTGAGTGGGATAGTATTTATATCACTATTATCCTCATTGAAGGGTAAAATTTTTTTGTATTTAAAAAAAAAAAATTTAATCTAAGTTAAATATTTATCTTGTCAAATATGAATTATATTTATTTATTTTATAATATTAATTATATTTCCATAATAAATAATAGAAAACATTGTAACTGATTTTTCCTGATTTTATTTTTCAAATAGAGCTATCTGATTCTTTAAAAATATTAAATGCATCATATTTTAAAAATTGGTAATTGAAAAAACCATGCTTTCTTTGATGATCATATAATATGTATAATAATTTTCTTTTCAGGATTCTGGGCTCTTACACAACCGAACCCATCAGCTGGGGAATGTGTTGAAGCTCGACTTGGGTCTGAACAGTCTTGGCAATTATCCACCTGTGAATCTTTATTGCCATTCCTCTGTAGATCTGAGGCCTGTCCTCAGGGTGCTTTCCATTGTTCTAATGGCAAATGTATCAACGGAGCTTTTAGATGCGATCGTCAAGACGATTGCGGCGATGCTACCGATGAACTTGACTGTCCTGCCAATTGTCGTTATTACACAGCTAGTAGTGGTGATGTAGTAGAAAGTCCGAATTATCCGAGAAAATATGAACCTCTTGCCGAATGCACATGGACACTTGAAGGTCCTCATGGCCACAACATCCTCCTTCAGGTAAATTTTCCAATTATTTTTACTTTCTTTTATATACTCTTACCTATGTAATAGATACTGAGAATGTATTAAAAATTCAATGTCAAGATTTTGATGAATATATACGTTTTTATGTCCCCTGAGTACAAAATACTGAGTCCCGCAAATTTGTCTGTCTGTGTGTCAAGATTTTAAGCATGAATGAAATGAGATTGAAATTTTATATCTAAGTTATGTACACTCCCGGACAGTTAAAATAAATTTTTGAACAAAATCGGCCAAAAACTTGTACTGTACTTTTTTTTAGTTGTTTTGGATTTTCTCAAAATGGCTCTAACGGTTTTGATTAAAATTCATAAATCAACTATTTGCTCTTTAAAAAGTATATTATTAAAATTTTTCGTGAAAATTGTTTCAAGTACACTTACTTCACTGATGTAGAATTTCAAATTTTTTTTTCATTCCATAGAGTTAATGTTAAATCCCTATGGGGATTTGCATGTAAGTTGCGATTCTAAAAGGGGTCCCCTTTGGAACTTTTCACACATTTAAAAATTTTTTTTCCAATTCTTATATTTAGAATAGAAAAATTTATAATCTAACCCAAAGAAAATATATAACCATGTATTTTGAAAAATTTATTTTATTATATATGAATTAAATATCTTGTTATTATCGCGTTTTAATTATCATCATTTATTTATTTCTATTTTAAATCATTTAAATTTTCATTATTCTAGTCATCTTTGTTAATTATCCTTCCGGATCATTATTTTGTTTATTCTACTTTTAGAAAAAATAAATTATCTAATATAATATGTTAATATTTTCAGACCAAAAAAATTGAACCATTTTTTATTAAATTAATATTTATTGTAGGGTTGCCGAATAACTTTATATTTTATTTTCATTATAGTTCCAAGAATTTGAAACAGAGAAAAGTTTTGACACCGTCGAAATCATGGCCGGAGGAAGAACTGAAGAAGATGCTGTGAGTTTAGCGACACTCTCTGGCAAACACGATTTATCGGACTCTTTATTTGTCGCTGCTAGTAATTTTATGATCATCAAATTCAGTTCGGATGGTTCGGTTGAACGCAAAGGTTTCCGGGCTTCTTGGAAAACCGAACCTCAAACTTGTGGAGGAATGCTCCGAGCTACACCTCTTTCACAATCTTTGAGTTCTCCTGGATTTCCAGCTCGTTATCCAGGAGGTCTGGAGTGCTTATGGACAATTCATGCACAACCGGGAAGAGTGATTTCTCTGGAGGTGAAATAATCAATTGATTTTTTTTTTTACAATCCGTATCAAATATATTTAGATACACTTCCAAATTCATACTTTCTAATTTTAAAGTTAAATTACTTAATTTTCAAATTTAACTCTTTTTTTTAATTAGAGATTTTAAATAAATTAGTATTTTGTAATTCTTAAAATGTTTGTAAAGAAGAAGGTATAAAAAAAAAAAGAAAAATAATTGGTTAAAAGTATTAATTTTTACGATTTTTTGTTTTTATTAAATTCAAAGTTTTATTTTTTTCCTATTATATTTAAAAAAATCATCCTTTGTCTTTTGCACCTCTCCCATCCCCCTTTTAAGGGAAGGGATAAATAATAGAAATTTTTAAATTTTATCTAGGAATTTATTATTATCATTTTTATAGGTTTTCACTAACTCAACCTCTATAACCACCTTCCCTCCGATTTTCCAATATTTATAAATTTTATTTAGAATTTGCCTGTCACTTTATCTCCCGTTTGTTCGCGTTCCCACCCTTAAATTGATTTTGCTCATTGAAATGAATAAAATAATATATTTTAGAAAATGCCTTTTTAGAATATAATTCTAAAAACATGTTTATTTTAAAAAATAATACTTTTTTTTATGTTACTTTATAAAATTATTTTTTTATTGGATAAAAAACCTTTAATTAATTAAATATCAGTAATTAAATAAAATGGAATTATGATTTAATTATTGGATATAAATTAGTCTAGCTCGATAGCTGCTTTGGATAAATAATTTTAAATTCTCAAAAATAATTTGCGATTTTAGTTTGGAATGGGTTTATAAATATTTTAGAATTATTTCCATCTTTAATATAGAATAAATCATCAGTTTTTTTTTTTTTTATTTTTGTTTGTGAAAAGAAGAGGATAAGCAAAATATAAACTGTCTCCTCAAGATTGATGAGAAAGCGATTTAAGAAAGGTTTTATATTCCTTTTTAAGAAGCATTTGGCAAAAATCTAAATTTTGTGGGGTTAATAAAAAAAAAATAGATAAATTTTTTATATTATTATTATTTTATTAAAATAAGGTGAGTATATAAATTAAAAATTATTCATAATACCTATTAAGACCTGTGATTCAGAGCTTCTGGTGCTAGAGGTTTAGGGTATGCATCCCGCCCCAGAAGAAAAAATTTATTTCACTAATTGAAATAAATACCTAAAAGACCTTAAACCATGGGCGTAGCCAGACATCTTGTTAGGGGGCCAACCCCTCGTTAGAGCGAGAGGGGGGGTGTTGAAATTAAATTTAAATAAAAAAAAAAAAATTAAATTAATGTAGTGGATTGGGGCGTTAAAAAATAATTCCCAATGGGAAAAATATTTTTTTTTTTTTAATTTTTAGGACAAGCCAGGGGGGGGACAAAGGCCAGGGGGTGCGTCCCCCTGGCTACGCCCATGCCTTAAACTAATACAAAAATATATTCGACTTATATTAAACACTTCATTTATTTTATTTATAAATAAAAACTATTTAGAAATAGTAAATATTAGGTCTATTATTAGTTTTAAATGAAATTACATAGCCTTATAAATTTTAATTTAACACTTTATGGGAATATGTTTATTTGTTTTAATCTCCCTCTCTTAAATCACTCCACAATTTTACAAAAAATGACAAACATATAAATCAATAAACAAAAGTATACAAAACCTCAACAATTTCTCACACGATCCACCTCCCTTATCCTCCCCTGACGTCATCTCTTCTCTCTTCTTACATTTGTTGGTGGACCAAAGGTCCCCAGGATCTCCAGTCTTTGGTGTGCTTGCTTCCTTTTGCACCAGGCACATCGACAAATCATCAAAATTCTCTATATATTTAGTTGGCATTGCATTTCTCCGCCGAGGCTTCTTTACAATCGAACTATTCATTGAATATTAATATTTTATTCAAATAAATAGATCTCGAAAACTCTTTAAGAATCTTAATTTCATTTAACTAGATCAGATTACAAATAAGTTTTGTATTATATATATTTTTTTTTATATACAGTAGAGTCTTGCTAATCCGGCCTAAACAGGACCTATGCCGGATTAACAAACGAAACATTTAATATAATGTAAAATTTAATATTTATCCCTTGAAAAAAATAATGACACTTTGCTTCCTTAAAATACCCCTCTTTTTTGCTGTAATATCCGGAAGAAGTGGCTTTTCAACACGCCGGATTAGCCGGTATTGAAGTCCGGATTAGCAAGACTTCACTGTAATAGCAAAATTAATTTATTTAAAAAATTTTACCATTTGAACTAATATGTTATTTATTAAGTAATTTGAAAGCTTCATTCCAAAAAAAAAAGTAGGCCCATTTTTTATATTATAAATATTCAATTTAAACTAAAGATAGAATTAATAAATTTACAGATCGAAGCGTTGGATTTACAATCTGGAAAAGATTTCTTGCTTATCCGAAATGGCGAAGGACCGAAAAGCGAGGCTCTTGCAAGATTAAGTGGATCAGCCGATGAGAATCCAACAGTATTAGTGTCTACTGGAAATCATCTTTATATTTATTTCAAAACCGGACTTGGAGATTCTGGAAAAGGCTTCAAAATTAAATACACACAAGGTAATTTTCATCATCCAAATACACTCCTGAAAATAGGCCACCAAAATGACGCGGGCACTAAATAAATTTAAAATATTAATCTATTCCTTTTCTTTTATATTTCTAATCAACAACTTAAAAATTTATTTCAACAAATCTACATAATTGTTTATAATGAGCAACATTTGTTTAAGTCATATGATTTTGACAGTTGTTTGCCAATGACAGATATTTGATCTTTGAGTTTGTTCTATTGATTTCTCTTTGGAATATCTTCGTATAATCAAATTAATCTCTGGAATATGATGTTGATAAATAATATCTCTCTAAATTGTTTATTTATTACTTAGGAAAATGAAGAAAGGAAAAAAAAAATAAATAACAAAACATCATCATATTATTGTTTATTTCTTTCCACAAGGCAAGAAATATGAACACGATCACAGTCTTTAGGATCTACTGCAGAGGTGTCCAAACTACGGCCAAACCCGGCTCGACAGATAATTTTATCCGGCCCGCGGAAGTTTTTAATTTTTCAAGTCAAAAATTAAAAAAAAAAAAAAAAAATTAAAAAATTATAAATAATAAAAAGACTTTTTATTATTATCGATATAATAATTAAAAAATTTATCTTTCTTAAATTACCGATACGTTCCTGCCTTTTCTCAGTTAACTTGTGTAAATATTTTTTTAACATATATGGGCTTTTTTATTTGTCATTATAAATAGTAACTATTTTCTCTTAGCGGCCTAAATTTTCGAAATTAATATACATGTATATATATATATTTCTAGGTTGCCGAGCCACACTGACTGCTCGAAATGGAACGCTGACATCTCCGGCATTTGGGCTTTCTGAATACCCAAGCAATCAGGAATGCGTATATAGAGTGAACAATCCCGGGGGAGGACCCATCTCTCTTAAATTTGATTCATTGGATGTGCATACATCGGACTTCGTTCAGGTGAATAATAAAATCACTTTTCAATATCTATATATATTTAATTAGCTAATGTCCGTTTGTCTGCCTGTCACGCTCTATTTGGGCAACTTCCCATTTGAATTTCGAAACCAAATTTTATATGCTTAAAGAGGAAAAATATTTTCATCACGAAATTCATATAGCTTTTTAAGTTATTAACCAGTGAAGTTAAGATTTCTCCCATAGGAAATGTATGAAGATATTAAAAATTAAAAGAAATTTATCTATTCTTTGAAGTAGGAAAAATTATTTTATTTGTGTTTAATATTTTAAAATAAAAAGATTATATTCTCTCTTACTAATAATATTTTTAATATTAGTATTTATTTAATTTTATTTCTTTTAAAACGAGACGACTTTTAAGTATTCTTTGCCATTGTCAGTGTTGTGATGTTAGAAACGAGAAGACATTCATGTATTCTTTGCATTGTTAGTGAATGCCAATGCATTGTTAATGAATTCTAATCAAAAGCTCTTCTATTCTCAACTAAAAATAATTCAATTTAATATTAAATAATAATATTAAATCTTATTATCTATATTAAGGTGAGTTTAAACGAAATTTTATTTTAAAATTATTTTCATATTTCATTATTTTTACAAAAGCTTAGTGTGTTCACATCCCATAAATACTCTCAATATATTAACCTATAAATAATACAAGGCCGAAAGAGGGTTAGTAATTAAAAAATTAAATAATAAATAAAAATTAATTATCTGACTGTAGGCTATCATTATTTTTTGAGCTTGAGGCTCCTCATTCCCTGAGGTTTCGGTTTACCATACGATAGTTACGCCAGTGATTAACGAATCGATTATTGAAATGTACTGCTAATGAAATTCCCCATTTCCTATTCGAGATTTATTCAATATTAATTTCCTTTGGGAGTCTCGCAAAGGATTTATTCGTATAAAATTCCATATTTTTTCTCTACATAAAAGATTATTCTCTTTAAAAATAATGAAATTTCTTTGCTTTTATTTTTAACATATTATAGTTGGTTAATTCATTATTAAAAAATTCGAGATGGAAATGCTTTGAAAAGATTTATAATATTTTTTCTTTTGGAAAGAGCCTTACAAAAAAATATAATTTATGAATGGGAATTAATTATTTCTCTTTTTATTACTTTTAGGTTTATGATGGCACTAGCACCGGTGGCCTTCGATTACATCCCGGCGATGGATTTAACGGAAAAACTGCTCCACGATTAACGCTCACAGCCGCCAGTGGACAACTTCTTATCCGATTTTTGACCGATGCTCTGCATTCTTCAAAAGGGTGGCAGGCCACCTTCTCAGCAGGTTAATAAATTAATAAATCCAAAAATATTCAAATTCTTAATTAAAATTGTTACACTAAACATACAATTTTAAATAAACAATAAATTTAAATGAAATAAGATTAATTGCTATGTAAATGAATGTGTAATTAAATTGGATATATCTTTACAGACTGTCCAGCTCTGCGACCCGGAGTGGGAGCTCTCGCCTCTAGCAGGGACACCGCATATGGATCCGTAGTAACATTTTCCTGCCCCGTCGGGCACGAATTCGCCACAGGAAGATCTAGAATTACCACAGAATGTTTACCGGCCGGAAATTGGTCCGTCATGTATATACCTCCTTGTCAAGGTAAATTAGAAAAAATATTTATAGTCTAATTGGAAATTTATGTCATTTTATCAACATTTATACAATAGAATTAATTAGTTTTTTTTTTTACTTTCTCTTACTTATAAATATAATATTTAATATACTGTGAGAAAATATTGCGATCATGTCAAAAATTCGATGTTCAGATTTTTTCGATTTTCTCAAAATTGACTCTAACGATTTTGATTAAAGACAGGAGAAGGAGCAGGTGCAGCCAAAAATAAAAGCCTCCGATTTAATACAATTCAACGAGACGTTTCGGGTGTACTTTATTTACCCATCTTCCGTCCTTCAAAATTGTTAAAGTCCCGGAGTTGGTCATATGACATATGATACATAAATTTACGTGTGTATTGCCTTATTGACTAACTCCAGGACTTTAACAATTTTGAAGCACTGAAGATGGGTAAATAAAATTCACCCGAAACGTCTCGTTGAATTGTATTAAATAGAAGGCTTTTATTGTTGGCTGCACCTGCTCCTTCTCCTGTCTATAGAAAAACAGTCACTGACTTCATTGATTTTTATTAAAATTCATAAATACTCTATTTTTTAAATCCTCTTTAAAAAGTATATCAGAAAAATTTTTCGTGTAAATTGTTTGAAATGCACTTTACTGAATTAGTATTAGAGTTTTTTCAAATTCATTTTTCGGCTCTTCCTTCCATAGAGCCAATGTTAAATCCCCATAGGGCGATTTTAATGTAAATTTTTATTCAAAAGGGGGTCCCCTTTGAAACTTTTTACACATTAAAAAAAAATTTTCCAAAATTTTGTTTATATTTATTTAGGTTTCTTTATTGTGTATAAAATATCCGAATATGAGATTAAAATTTTGAAAAATAAATATTGTTTATTTCAAGCAGTTAACATTTAATATACACAATTTTGAATCAATTGATTTTTTTACTTATGAAATGGACGTGATCAAGTTTGGAACTAAGGTGCTATGGGAAACTAAATATTTCCCGACACAAAAAATCTGGTGTGCAGCACAGTACACAACTTTCGATTACCGACGGTAAGAAAAAGTTGTGTGCTGTGCATCAATCACACCAAATTTTTAGAATAGTGTCCACCACAACTTGGAAATTAAAATGTCAAACAGAATAATTAATAAAATTTAAATATCACACAACAAAAAGAGAAAAAATAAAACAAGAAAATAATTTATTAAGAATTCAATTTGATATTAAATTTTTTTTTTCAGAGGTGTACTGTGGCCCTGTACCTCAAATAGATAACGGATTCTCTATCGGTTCCTCGAATGTGACTTACCGAGGCCAGGCGATCTATCAGTGTTATGCAGGATTTGCATTTCCCAGTGGAGAACCTGTCGAAAAGGTTTCCTGTTTGGCTGATGGCCGTTGGGAACGGCTGCCCACATGTCTTGGTGAGTTGAATAATCATTCTCTTGGAAGTCGTACATTTTTCAAATCCTAATAGATAATTAATCTATTTGAACAAAAAAAAAAAGGAAAAATATTTCTTTTTTATTTACTTTAGTCATGTTAAAATTGATTTTTAATAAAGAGAAAAAATGTCTTAATATTTTGCTAAATAATTCTATTTTATTAAAGTGAAATCTTTTAAAGAATTTAAACAAAAATTAAGGTTTTGATCATTTATTTGAGATCATCAATTTCGAATAAGTGTTAATTCAAAATCACTATCATTAAATAATTAAAAAAAAAATTTTTACTTTCTCTTATATATATAAATAATATTGTGATCACAACACAAATTGATGGAAATACACGTTTTGAGGCTCTAAAATAAAATGGTCAATCAGTCTGCGAATAAAATATTTCAAGAATTTAGACTTAAATTTAATATTCAAAATACGTACCCCCTTGGCACGTAACCCGAAGCGTTTCAATAAAAGTGATATAATACTTTATTGAAATACTTTTTGTTTATTTTTTTTTCTCCAAATTCATAAATAATTTATATTTTAATTAAATGATTCAGAATTATTGTTATTAGAAATAAAAGACTTTTTGGCATAAATCGTGGTTTATTTTAGCAAATAATATTACAAAAAGTGTGTTATTAATTACAATAATTACAAAGTTTCTCTGCTGATTCTGCAGCCGTCATCAGGTAGATGCATTCTCTTTGAGCAATTTTATCAGTTAGTAGTGTTCATTGTTCAATGTGAATGCGTCTACCTGATGACGGCTGCAGAATCAGCAGCCGAAACGTTGTAATTATTGTAATTAATAACACACTTTTTGTATTATTATTTGATAAAATAAACCACAATTTTTGCAAAAAAAAAAATATCTTTTATTTCCATTTATCTGTATATTTCAAAAAACTTGTTTGAAGCTCACTTTACTCTTATTTTTATTAATAGAAAAGATAAGAGAGAAGTGCCATGAAAACAAAATATAAAATTTTTCTATAATTATAATTTTTACTTTTCTTTAAATTTCAATTTTCGATGTGCTGTTAGCGCCACCATTTTTTTTTTTAAATTATTTTCTTGTTGAATTTTTAATTCATCAGGGATCCGCTTTGATTTATATTTTCATACATTGTTACATCTTCTAAGAACCAATCAATAATTCCCTATTGGGAATTGGGGTCTCATGAAAACTAGGTCATCACGTGTTAACATAAACAAATTTTGAAAAAAAAAAAAGTAAAAAATTCCTAAGGGGATAAAAAAATCAAAGGTTTTATTTTCTTAAGGCCTTTAATCTTTATGTGAAAAATTTTGAATTCTGTCTTTGGGTCATTTTTTATTTCTTTATCTCCAGAGTGAAATTCCTAATCATCAATTAATATTTTTTTGTTTTGTTTTGTTTTATTCAACATTAATGATGAGGCTTTATAAGGATTACCTCCCCTCCCCTGGCAAGTCATGTTTTTATTAATATGAATTTATCCTGTCCTCCCACATGTCATCAAGCGAGGGTATAAAAACATAAATAATCATTATAACTGATCCAGGAAATTTTATAAAGTGATAATGATAAAAAAAATAGCAATTTTTACTTTCTTTGACCTCTATATATGTATTGTATGTTAATATATATATATATATATATATATATAGAAAGTATTGATTTCATGTCAAAAATTCGATTTTGATGGATATACACGTTTTGAGGTCCACTGAAACAAGAAAAGTGGTTTTCGCAACTTGGTCTGTCTGTGTGTATGTGTGTATGTCTGTGAACAAAATATCTCAATAACAAAAAAAGTTCTAGGAGATTGAAATGTTATTGTATTTTTAAGTTAGCCCCATGGGACGGAACACGAAGTTTTTGAATAAAATCGGCCAAAGAGTACTAGTACTTTACTGATGTACTTTTTTAGTTTTTTTCGATTTTTTCAAAATTCGCTCTAACGATTTTTATTAAAATTCAAAAATCAATTATTTTTTAGATGCTCTTTAAAATGTATATTTTCATTTTGACCTTGAAATCTTTGATTGACTCTTACCTCTTAGGAAAAGGTTGCCATGGTAACAGAATATAAATATTTTCCCATGTCTATAAATTTTACATTTTGAATTCTAATGTATCGGCGGAAACTAAATTTATGTCGACACAAAAAAATCTGGTGTGACAAGCACAGAATACAACCAAAAGTAAGAGAAAGTTGTGTGGTGTGCGACCAGTCACACCAGATTTTTATATTATTAATCTTCTGAATTTTTTTTTTGTGAAATGATCATATCTACATAAAATCAATAAATGGATTAGTTTGTTCAAATTTGAACTTCTTATATTATTAATTTATTCATAATAGTGTAAATATTGCTATAATTAATAACTAGGAAACATTCAGTTAGCCTAATTACTGAGCGAATATTTATTACCCTGCACCTAGAAACGATTCGTATAATTTGTCTTTCTTGATTTAAACTTTTAAAACTTCAAGCCCGATTGCTATATAAATAAATATATTAATAAATTCTCTCTCGATTTTTTTTATAATATTTTTAGGAATAATAATGAATATGAAATGATCCCATTTAATCAATTTGAATGATAAAAGCGACGGGTGGTGGAAATTAATTTATTACTCCGCCCACAATTAATTTCCAAGCTGTTTGTATTCGTAATCAAATCAAATAAATTGATTAAATACTTTCTCTCGATTAAATTATTTTGGAAATGACTAAGATTTTTAATAAATGATGATTATATAAGAAAATTTTAATAAAAGAAAATCTTTTAATATTTCAAATTTTTTTTTTTTTTTTTAATATCAAAAAGGGCGAGTTTTCTTTTAACAAAAGATCGAATTTTTTTCTTTTTTATAAATACAAAGGATGATTTTTATCACCTTTGTGCTCATTCTAATATAATTTTAGAGAACCAATATTCACATTATTAAAAATGAAATTTCGATAATATTTTAATCAGGGAAGATTATCGAGGAGGGGGGGATATAAATTAGTTTATATATTTGTATAAGGGGTTGATCGGCCATTCGGTACACATATACATGATAAGCCTCAAGGGAAAGAGGTAAAAATAAAAAAATAAAGGGTGATAAATCTCCTTCATATGATAAATTTCTTGTTTAAAAAACGAAAACTCAAAAAAAAATAAGAAATTATACATATATCAAGTTCGAGCCATAAGAAAACTCATATTTATTCATTCAAACAGCCGAAAAATAAAAGTAATGACGCATCCGCCAATTTGTACTCAGCATGGCCTACACTAAACCACACTACCACACTCGGCTATTTGAATTTAATAGATTGCTTAAGTCTTTCATATCAAAATTACAAATTTCTGTGTGGACATGGCACAATCTAGATGAACAAATTGAGTATACCTCTCTCTCAAAGGTTCAATTAATAAGAAATTATATGCGAGAGATGACTAAAATTAGCAATCTATTAAATTCAAATAGCCGAATACGGTACTGTGGTCTAGTCGTAGGGCATGATGGGTACAAATTGGCAGATCCGTGGAACTTTTTCGGCTGTTTGAATTAATAAATATTAATTATACTCATCAGTGATCCGTGGCTCAGATAGAAGAATTAGCCTCATATAATATATATAATATAAACAAGTCTATCTGCATCTCATTGAAATTGCCTATTATAAGGCCTAATTTATAATAGTTTTTATGTTGGTGTATTTTAATTTTTATTTATGCTCGTTTCAGCTCATAAGAATTGAAATTGGCATTATCTAATTAAAATAAGGTGACCACACGTCCTGATTTTGGCGGGACAGTCCCGCTTTTTGGAGGTCTGTCTTGCGTCACGCCGATTGTTAAAAATGGCTCCCGCTTTTTAGAAAATATCTGCATTTCTTATTTTAAATGTACTCTAAAGATATATTACCTATTATTTATTAATTATTATAGTGAATATAAAAACATGATCCGAATCTATTGCAAACCCAGATTAAAAATATGACCGTGAAAGAAAATCATAATTTTTTTTGAAATAAAAATTTGAATTATTTAAAAATCATAATGTTCAAATTATTGTTTTTTACAAGTAATTTTAATTTTAATTACCAATAATTAATAAAAAATATATTTTATAGACAAGTATATGAATGTATACAATAAAATATATTTTTTTGAATAATTGGTCTGCTTTCATAACTAAATTATAATTATCTTTTCATCCTATTTATCCCGCTTTGTCTCAATAAAAATGTGGTCACTTTAAATTAAAACCAAAATCTTTTCTTTTATTAGGATTTTCATTCAGGTAGAGGCTATCCTCTCCTTTTATTTATCTATAAATATATTTTTAACATGATGATCATGTTCTTTTATTCGCTATAATCTTAGCATACAACGGAGGTTTTCAACTTATTTTTACCTACTACCCACTGGTGACCCAATAACTTGATATGGAATAAACCTACTTAATGTGTATCTTTTATCATCTGACAAATAGTCACCACCCACCTGAAAATTAAAAGGATCTGCAAGTGGGTGGTATAGACCTGGACTAGACCAGTGAATTTTATGTATTGATTCTTTGTCCATATATTATATAATACACTTTGGAAATTAGAGATATTTTATCTGATATATTTTTGTTTCAGCTTCTCAATGCGCCCCTTTAGAAGAAGCGCCCCATGCCAATGTATCGATCTTGAACGGGGGAGGACGAAGCTATGGAACAATCGTCCGTTATGAATGTGAACCTGGTTATCTTCGTACTGGACATCCTGTTATTCTTTGTATGAGTAATGGAACGTGGTCTGGCCCGGTACCCACTTGTTCTCGTGAGTATCTCATCATTCAGTTTATTTAGATGTAAACTTTTAAGAAATAGAAATTTCATGAAAACAATATAAAAAATTAATTTAAGTGTACCAGAAGTAGAGAAAGAAAATGTATTAAAAGATAGAAAGTGGTGAGCCTTCGCGTTGCCTCCTCTTGCGGGTACACTTAACAAATGAACACAATCACATATACGGAACGCTTATAGCATTCCCAATGAACTCAATTCTTTTTTCCCTTCTATATATTATATTAAAAGGATAAAGAGCAGAGAACAAATCATCAGACTATAAAATAAATATTACTTTTTCTTATCCTATATATTAAATATATAGAGAGAAAGTATTGCGATCATGTCAAAAATTTCGGTGTCGAGATTTTGATGGATATAGGCCCTACATGTTTTTTTATTTACGTTCATTTTCTCTAAATAATTATTTTTTTTATCCGTATTTCAGAATGTTCTTCAGAATGTTTCTTTTTTGGATATTTGAAGAAAATAATTCAATTGAATTTTTATAAAAAGTTGTTTGCTCCATCCATATTGTTGAAAAATAAATTATTATTGCTCACATTACCATTCCCTCCGCCACTGCCTCTTCTTCTACTCACACCCCTTCCCTCCTTGACAAAATCCTGGGATCTCCACTGCTGTAAAGTGAATACTTTGATATTTAAATATTCTAAAGTATATTAATAGATTTTCCCAATTATCGTTTTTTTGTAGCTAGCCCGATTTCAAATAGCCGGACTAATCTGTATAACCAATTAACCGGATTATGAGATGAATTGCTGTATTTAATTAATATAATTTATACGTAATTATAAATAACTTAAGCCAATCTAAAAGTTATAATAAAAATAAAATAAAATAAATCATTAGATCTATTTTTACTTTTTTGATTTAGGGAATAAATTACTTTGGACTTATTGGCAGAAGATCAAAAAAAATTTTTTAAATGATTAATTAAAATAGTATAAAAATATTTTATGACTGCTGTTTTAAAAAAATGCTTTGAAGTGTAGGGCTGTAGCCAGAATATTTTTACGGAGGGAGTTCGAGAGTTACGTAACACCCTTTTTCAATTGAATAAATTTTATAGAATATATTATAAAATATTTTTTATACATACATACATACATCCCTTAACAAGGGCCTAATAATATTTTTTCTTTCAGGTGCTCGTTGTCCCGAATTTCCAAAAATCAAAAATGGTTTCGTCACGGATATCAGCCGACAATATTATTTTGGAGATGAGGCGAGAGTTCAATGTCATAAAGGTTATAAATTAAGTGGTTCCAGCGTTTTGAAATGTGGTACCAACCAAGAATTTAACAACCCGCCTACATGTGAAGGTAAACAAATATTTTCTTTATATATTCTAATCTTGGAAGTGAATGAAAAAAGCAGGATTCTAAATTTGTGACTGAATAAAAAAAAAATATTTTTTATATTTCAATAAAGAAGATGTTAAAAAGGGATTTTTAATTAACTTGTAGGTAGACTCTATAATATATCTTATAATCAATGTTTGAGGAAACAAAAAATTCTTAAAAATACTAATTAATAAAATTTTTTTTTCTTTGTAGACGTGAACGAATGTGCGAGTAGCCAATGCGATGTGGCTTCAAGTGAATGTATCAACACCCCAGGAGGATTTCATTGTAAATGTAGATCTGGATTTTCACCAAGTCTTGAATGTCGTCCTGTTGGTGATCTTGGTCTCACTACGGGAGGAATTCCCGATCAAGCCATCACCGTCTCCGGCACCGAAAGGGGATATACTAAAGAGGTATAATAATCATATCTACTTCTAATTTTATTCTTTACTATTTGATGAGAGAAGTACCAGTGAAGCCTTTGGATGCTGAGATATTTCTGAAAAATTTATTGTAATTCCTCTAACAACTAGTTTTTTTCTGAAATTATTCTTAATTTTCAGATGATTCGTCTTAACTCAGCAGAAGGTTGGTGCGGATCCAATCTCGAACCCGGCTCCAATTGGGTTCTTTTGGACTTGAAAGCACCAACGGTGGTTCGGGGATTCCGGACCCAAAGTGTCACTAGAGCGGATGGAAATCTGGCATTCACTTCTGCTGTCCGAATTCAGGTATCATATTTGAATTTTTTATTATTAAAACTTTATAAAATTCTTAAAAATTTTTATTTTTTTATTTAAATATTCACTGGCTAGGTTTGAAATTCATTTAAAATATTTTTGTTTCACCAGCTGTTTGGAGATTTGTTGAAATTTATACATAAAAACAAATGTATGAATTATCTAATTTGTTTTTTTTTATTTCAGTATACCGATGATTTAACTGATATCTTCAAAGATTATACAAATCCCGACGGGACTCCTGTTGAATTCCGAATTCTCGAGCCAACTCTTTCAATTTTAAATTTACCAGCACCGATCGAAGCACAATACATCCGATTTCGAATTCAGGTAGTTATAATTATGATCTTTTGATAAAAGAATAAACGGCTTGAAATTATACTGCATGCTCTTTATGTAAAATGTAGATAAGAATGCGACAAAAGTAGTCAAAGTATAATTGTACTTTGATATTAATGCGTGTTCTTTTATTCGATTTAAATACCCTTTTGTGTATATTCGTTTTCTTTTCATATTCAAAATAAGATATTTTTAGAATAAGACATTTCATTTATACGCCCGGTGTTTCTTTTAACTTGCTCCCAATGGACTTGACGTAACTATAAGAGAGACAACTTTTCTTTTTAGGAAACCCATACATGTTTTGACTTTCTATTCCATAATTGCACACAAAAAAAATTACCATATCATTTAATTTAAAAATATATAAAGTTGGAAAAAATTTGTTTTTATACTTGTGTGAGATTTAAAAAAAAAGTAAAAACTAGAATTCGTTTCCTTAATTATATGTATGAAAAATGTCAGATTTATTTGGTACAGTTCGAAAGTCGGGGGCGTATATGGGGGGCCGAGGGGCCCGGCCCCCCCCCCGAAATTTCCCAAACACATATACATATATAGGGATATACAGACATCAGCGCAACAAATTTTCGCACGATGGACAACTTTGGTTCCGCAATAGAAAAAATGTTCCTCAAAAATTTCGTGTGAAAAAAGTATAGTTCTTAAAAAAAAAAATTTTCCTCAGAAAATTGAGCGGGCCCCCGAAAAAATCTATATACGCCCCTGTCGAAAGTGGAGCCTCGCGCATAGTGAACCAAACCAATATTTTAAAAATAAATATCTCTTCCTTTTTTTTATATAACTAAAGGAGAAAGGATACTTTTAAGACAACACATCCGACAGCTAAGCATTTTGGTTGCCTAAGCTCAAGGTTCCACACTTTCAAAGCATATTATCGGGCACTTGTGGCTCCCATTATACCCCTGGCAAGTAAAGTTTTTGAACAAAATCGGTCAACGTGTATTAGAGCAGTACTTTACTGATATGTTTTTTGAAATTTTTTCATTTTCTCAAAATTTTCTAAAATTCATAAATGAATTATTTTTTAGATGCTCTTTAAAATGTATATTCTCATTTTGTCCTCAAAAATGTTTGAAGCAAATTTTACTCTAGTAATTCATAGGAAAGATAGATGACATGGTTGCCATGTACACAAAATATAAATATTTTCAAGTTTTTAAATTTTAAAATCTACTGTGACAAGCTAGAAACACAATTTTCAATTACTGAAGGTAAGAGAAAGTTGCGTGCTGTGCTTATTTCACCAGATTTTAAACTAATCTATGGAGTGAGAACTTTTTGAAATAGAAAAACATTTTAATTCAAGCCAATATATATATATATATATTTTTTAAATCTATTCATCATACATTTATTTAGCTAATAAAATTCATTAAAAATTAATGAATAGAACCCGATTTAATTAATTCATTTTATTATCTTTATTCACAACGATATATGCTAAATATATATTCAATAGAAAACCCCGAACCCCGATAAAATATTCTGGTTTTGACATTGATTTAAAATATTATCTTTAAAGTTGATATCTTGAGTTTTTCTATATTATATTTTGAATAAGAACTCTTAAAAAAAAAATAATAAGCTATTCAAGTTTAGGTTCAATTATTTCAACTACTTGAAATAATAATGGGAAAATAGTTAAATTTATAAATAAAAAATATGGAATAAGAAAAAATAAATTATTTTTAATCCGACAATTTGAACTAAAAAAAGATAACTATTTATTTATTTACTGTATTTAAATTTTCAATTTTATTTATTTTGCATATTTACTTATTTCCAAGAAATTCATTGGTGTCAAATTTGCAAAAGCATATATTTACATTGTTATTTGCATTTATTCTCGTTACTGAAAGTTTTATTTAAAATATAAATATTTATACATAATTTTAGAAATTTTCGTTGAAAAAATAAGAATATTTTTTGAGCGACTATTAGTATTTTTATTTTCATCTATAAAATATTTATTTATCACTCAACTTTTTTGGTTATTTTCAGTAAGAAAAACATTCTTCTAAAAAGTTCATAGCAAATTTTATATTTTTATTTGTAAATTTGACTTTTTCCCACACTATCAAAAAAATTAAATTGGCATACAAAGACTGCTATTAATTAAAAGAAGCCGGTTTACTTTGCTAGGCACGTTCATTCCGCCCTCCCATTTAAAATAACTAATTACCTCTTTTTTAACTTTGCCTTCGTAGAATAGGACAACAAATTATACTAATTTAAAAAAAATACAAAAAAAAAAAAAAACTAACGGGCATAACAAATTCGACATTTTTTCGATTATTTTTATTTTTATTTAAAAGTAAAAATCAAGAGTAAGGTTAAAGTAAAATATTGGGATAAATGTTTTTCGATTTGATACAATATTTAAATTATAAATAATTATCCTTTTTTTTAAGTCCGTTGATGTCTTTTAGGCCACATTATTTTAAAAACCAATTAGTAGACAAGAAGCGAATTTCTAACCCCTAGCAAAAAGACGAGACCTTTATCTCTGTACAGTCGACGCCACAAGTACCTGATATGCTCGAGAGTGGAGCCTTGAGCTTGAGTATTTCACTATACACCATATACTTAAGGCTCTAGGTATTAGATGGGGACATTAAATCTCCACAATTAATGTAGAGCTCACTGTACTACAGAGGGGCAAAAATTTGAAAAATTTCCTATGTTTTGGTATTTATTTTTAATTATTAAATGATTTATTTAATTATTTTAATATGGCCCTGACTTATAGTCCCTTAAATCGCTTAAAATCTCCTCCTATTCCACTCCATTTGATTAGGATTATTAATCTTTAGGAAAAAATTTTTTTTAGAAATAATTAAAATTCCGGAGAATGAAATTTGAGAATACAAGAAATTAGAGGAGATAGGGTGTTTTTTTTTTTTTTTTTTTTTTTTTTTTTTTGTAAAAAAAAATCTGTATATCAAAATCTGATCGATATACATTTAAAATTCTCTAATTACTAACCTACACAGTGGAATAACCAGAGGGGGTCAAACCACCCCTCCAGGAGAGAGAAAAAATAAACTCTAAGTTATAAGAGATATAATTTTTTTGCATTTGTCTTGTTTAACTTTTTTGTAACATCTTAATGTCATTTTTATCAAATGGAAAACATAAATGTTCTATTATGTCATTTTTGCTTTTTTTTGTTTTTCTGTTGCGTAGGATTTTGTTGGCGCGCCCTGTTTACGTTTAGAAGTCATGGGTTGCACACGTCTCGAATGCCATGATATAAACGAATGTGCTGAGGATAATGGAGGCTGCGACCATAAATGTGTCAATAGTCCTGGCAATTACACTTGTATGTGCAATGTTGGTTACGAGTTGTTCGCCGGAAACGGAACAGCCGGCTTTCATGTCGCATTTTCCGAAACTGGCGAACGGGACGGCGATGTTCTACAAAGAAATAAAAGCTGTGTTCCAGTTCTTTGTCCACAATTACGAGCGCCAGAAAATGGCCAATTGCTCTCCACAAAGGTAAACATATTATGTAAAAAATTTAAATTTGCACTAGCAAACATTAAATCTATTTGAAACATTAACCTCCTAAATTAAAATTAATTAATAAATAATAAATATAGTGAGAAACATGGTTTTGAATTTTTAAATACTGTTAGAAATGATATTCTTGAAAATGTATTTATTCCGGAAGGTGAAATTAAGTCTCGGATCATCCGAACACCCCCTTCCAAAAAAAATACTCTGACTACGGTCCTGCTATATATAATTTTATTCTTTCTTTCCATAAAAAATATTGGATTCCATGTTTAAATCGTAAATAAATTGAATTTATGGTAATTTATTGCAATAATATTTCTTTTTTTCTTTATTTCCATAAGCAATCTATAAAACTCATAAATATTCTTCATGATATTTAAGAAAATAATATAATTTCATATTTTTAAATTTTAATACACAAGTGTAGAACCCATCAGAAATTTCATTAATATTTCATAGATAATTCGAATTGCCCAAAACTCACAAATTGTATGTTTATTTGTTGGTAAGCCAAACGCCACATGACCTCCGGGAATCGAACCCAGAATCTCCATTCTTTCCGGGGTATCAGTGTGCTACTCTTTTCAAGCTACCCGACCCTCGACCAACACCAGCATCACCAATATCCCAGAAAGGCTGGAGATCCTGGGTTTGATTCCCGGTGGCCATGGGGTGTTTGGCTTAATATCTCATTCAAATATATAGATCTCAAAAAATATTTAAATTTAGAAATAAATTTTAGTTGAAAATTTACTAGTGAGTTCATTCGGGTTTGGAACTGGGTGAAAAATTACATTCCCCAAGAAAAATATAGTCATGTGCTAAAAATGTACGGCTCAAGAAAAATGTTATATTAATAATATATATTTTTTTTTTTTCATTTTTAACAAAAAGTTATTAAACGAAAAGTGAATAATTTTGAAAATTGACTGCTTTATTTTTATTTTCCATGTTTTAAAATATATATCCTCTTCTTTTTACTTCTTTTTAGTAAATCAAGTAAATTCATTCAATTTGAACTAATTAGCTAATAGGTTATTGAAAGATTACAACTAAATGAATTAACTAAGAAATTATATCAAAGGAGAAACAATAGATGAAACAAAGTCATTGTAAGACAATTGAATTTAAGATTAACAATTGTAAAACTTAACAATCAAGTATAATTTAATATTAAAGTTAAATCTTTGTTCTAATATTTGATAAGAGTAATTTCAAGGAATAAATCAAATCAAATAGAAATAGAATTTAATGCGATTATCGTTTTGTTTTACAGAGCATGTATCACTTTGGGGACCTGGTCAGTTTCCAATGTCAATTTGGTTTCGTACTTTCCGGTCCAGCATCTCTTCTCTGCACTTCCGCTGGAGCCTGGAACGGCTCGGCTCCAGAATGCCAACGTGAGTATTATTTCCATTCAGGAAATTTACGTTTAGTTCTAAAGAAGAAATAAACAAAGATGTACTGTGCTATCTGGGAATTTGACTTGAGGGATAGTATATAATAACCCAAACAAGGCCCGATATAAGGGGGGTAAAGGGGGTAATTACCCCCTCCCCCGGGATTTGAGAAAAATATTTTTTGGGGGATAAAATTTTATTTTTAATATAAAATTTTAAAAATTAATACTTAAAAATTTGATTTGTATATTGATTCTGTACAGAATGCACCTTTAAATTACTGAAAGTAAGAAAAAATTTTGTGCTGTGCAATCAGTCATTCCAGATTATCCTAGGAGCCCCCAGAAACTCCTCTGGATCCGCCCTTGAACCCAAAAAGTAAAATTTTAATAAATTTTAATTACATAATTTCTAGAGGATGAGGAAGGTAAGGGAAGAGCTAAAATTTCCTGGCACGGAGGCGTCAAAGCCAGAAACGGCGCTCACCCTTTCCCTCAATAACTCAATTAATAAAAAAACTCAATTCCGAGATAGAGAGACTTTCTTGTATCACCATCTTGTCTCGCAATACGCGAGAACAATACGTTCTATATAATAATTGAGTAGATGAGATACAAAACTCGTTCGTTACAAAAATTGAAAAGATCGAGATGGCAGTTGATTCTGACAGCTGTTTTGGCGCTTTATAAAATACAGATTGAATAAAAACCTGTTCGTTTCATGGTTTAAAAACAAAAGCATTCACCTCACTTGTTTCATATAAATAGGTGCAACATGTTTTTTGTATGATATTTTCTCCAAATTCAGTTAATGTGTAACGAACGACATCTCACCCATTCAATTAGAATGAAAAAAATTTTAATGTTTAACTTTCCTGTTAATGAGTTTCTTGTTTGTTTTCTCAGGCTAGAAGGTTTCTTATTTATATTTAAAAAAAAATGCTAAAGTAATTTTCTTTTGTTTCAGCTGCCCAATGTGTTTCTCTTCCCGATGATCCAGCTGAGGGCCTGGTCGTTTCGAGACCAGATCCTAATAGTGTACTAGTTCCATTCAGGGCAAATGTTTCTCTTACGTGTGCTAATTCAGGCAGATCACTTCGCAACACAGCTACCTCCTCTTTTAGGCAATGCGTCTATGATCCTAAACCGGTAAGTTTATAGTTCAAATAGGTACAATGGGTATCTAAAAAAATATCTCAATTAGATACTGGCAAGGAAAATAATAGCGATCCGGTTTTCAAAAATTGGATTTTAATCTGAATCGAATCTTGAATTTTAAATCCGATACTTTCAATATAAATTTATCAAATTATTTCAAAAATGTTGACTGGATCGGATTGGATCTAGGTATCTCTACAAGGGTTCTGAAGCGACTTCTTTTGCAGAGATGAATTAAAAGAAAAAGAAAATAGCTCTATTGTTTTTAAACAGTTTCAATTTTTGAAATTAATCTTTTCAAAACTTTTTAATTGTAATTCACTATTTGAGACGGGGTAAGTTTTTTGCATTTTAAAAAATCTTTTGATAACATCAAATAAATTTATATTTATATATATTGATAGATATACCGTTGTCAAAGTGAACAACTAGTTTTACAAGTCTAAAACTTGTAAGAGGCAACTCCCCTTCTCAACCGTTAAGACTAATAGCATTGCTTAAATCTTTATTTTTATTAAAGTCAATAAAGACTTTCCGAGTTTCCTCTTTAATCGTCCCAACCTCTCTGGAAACTCATTCCTTAATCTCCGTTTTGCCTCCATTTTGAACCACACAGTTTGTTATTTATTCAAGAATAAATGCAAAATTAATTAGAAGTTTTTTTTAATTGTATAGGTAAATTTACTATATAATGAAACGATTTTAACAAACTCATTTTTAAATGATCATTTAAGCTTGAATCATATATAATATATTCTCGTGTATTTTATTTTGAATATCATATGTGAAAAAAAAAATTTCTCTTGATATCTAAGCATTGTATTAGCGATAAAAAGAGTTCTCATCTTTTATATTGAACAAGATGAGATATTTTATAAATATTTATTAAATACTAGTGTTCTTATTACAGGGCTTACCTGCTTATTGGCTTTCTGGTTTGGCTCCTGAATGTCCTCGAGTTAATTGCGGACCTCCAGCTCCATCACCTGGAGCAGAATATGGATTATTTCCAGATACTAAACATCACTCTTCTTTCTATTTCGGATGTCAAGATACTTTCAAGCTTGCTGGGCAAACCAACCATCATGACAATGTTGTGAGGTAAAAAATTAATCACTAATAATAATTATTTACTCGTTTTTAGAGATTGCATTAAAAATAATTTCTTCATTTAGATGTCAAGCAAATGGTGTCTGGGACTTTGGAGATCTTCGATGCGAAGGACCAGTTTGTGAAGATCCTGGCCGTCCCACTGATGGTTTCCAAATTTCTAGAAGCTATGAACAAGGATCACAAGTCGAATTCGGATGCCAAAGACCTGGATATATTCTTATTAACCCACGACCAATAACTTGTGTACGAGAACCCGAATGTCGAGTTGTACGTCCTTTGGGATTGGCTTCTGGACGTGTTCCTGACTCATCTATAAATGCCACCTCTGAGAGGTTAGTGTGTAAATTCTTATTCACTTTTACTAAAAAACATTTAAAACGAATATTTTTTCAGACCGAATTATGAAGCTCGAAATGTTCGTTTGGGCTCTGTGACCGGATGGTGTGGCACTCCTGAAGCATTCACCTATGTTTCAGTTGATCTAGGACAGGTATATCGTGTTAAAGCCATCCTGGTTAAAGGAGTTGTTACAAACGATATCGTTGGTAGACCTACTGAAATAAGATTCTTTTACAAACAAGCCGAAAGTGATAATTATGTAGTGTATTTTCCTAATTTTAATCTAACAATGCGGGATCCAGGAAATTACGGGGAACTGGCTATGATCACCCTCCCGAAATATGTTCAGGCTCGGTTTGTAATTTTAGGTATGTATTAATTATTTTAATTACTTTTTTTTTATTTTTAACATTTTTTTTTCAATTTTAGGGATTGTAAGTTATATGGATAATGCTTGTCTTAAATTTGAGTTGATGGGTTGCGAAGAACCAAAAGTTGAACCTCTTCTCGGATATGATTATGGATATTCCCCGTGTGTTGGTGAGTCAGAAAAAAAATTATCTAAAATAAAAGAAATTTTAATTTTAATTAGAAATAAACATTAAAATGAAAATAAAGTTATTTTTTCAGTTTAATCATTTCAATGTTGACTTTATAATGCAGATATTTTAATAATACGTTAAAAAAAAACATTAGTATTACTGCTAAAACATTGAAGGTTTAAAAAATAAAGCAATCAAAACTCAAATGAAGCTAAGAAATAAAAATTATACCATAATTAGAAATCGTTATTTTGTCATCTGAAAATGTAATTAACGTGGCGTAATCTTTATTTAATAAAAATTCTAAATATTAAAAAAGTTTCATTAAATTTAATTCTTGATGAACTTAATTATCCATTGAAAAAAAAGAGAGAGGAAAAAAAATGGTGAAAGGAAATCAATTTTTTTTTGTATTCGCATTATCGTGTTATTCATAAATAATTACAAAATAAAATGCTAAATTAGCTACTCTATGTATGATTTTGATCTTCTTCAGCATCAGAAAATTTTTTTTTATCTTATATGAAAATAATGATTTGCTTTAAAAAAAAATTACTTATTTGTTTATATATTTAATCTAATTCCAGTGAGTTAAATTAAATAAGAGAAAAATTTTAATATATTTATAGAAAAGTTTTAAAACAAAAATTAATTATAATGAATAGAGCCCACAAAAATATTAAAGTCTTTTTAAACGTGTTGATAAACAATTAATTTAATTGGACTTATTGGAAATATAATTGAGAACGATTTACATAACAACATTTTAATTAATATATAATTTTGATTTGACTTTAACATTTCAAGTAAAATATTAGAAAAATCTTTACATACTATATTTAATTAAATATCAAAGGTAATTTGATTTACTGTTAATCATATTAAATGAAATATGTCCATTATGATTACAAATTTATTTCCTTTTTTTTTGATAGATTAACTATTAATAATGTCCTTTAGATGATTGATGATTACAAATCATTTTGCTTCCATATATTAATACTCCATATGAGTATGAAACTAAAATTTATTATATCTCTAAATAGAGAATAATATATAATAATTTTGAAAAATTCGCACAAATAAAATATAAGTTTCAAGGGAGTAAAATTTTTTGGAAGGGGACCGGGCGTTCATAACACTCTAATGAATAAAGAATATCAATATATTTGATATAACAGCGTTTAATACCAGTTTATAATATCCGTCTGTCTGTCACGCTCTATTTGGACAACTTCCCGTTGATCGAAAGTGGGCCCTAGTATTAATACTATTTCTCTTTTTCTGTTATTAAATTTATTTGTATTTAAATTTCTGGAGGAAACTCCATATTCCCACCTATAGACGACCCTGTATTTTTATCATGTTACCCCTGCAAATTAGATAACCATTAAAGCATTAAATATATCCAAGATATTTCTCACTAAATTTATTAATTATTTAAATCTTCTATTTTAGATAATGAACCGCCTGTTTTCCAAAACTGCCCTCAACAGCCTATTGTAGTACAAAAGGGTCCAAATGGCTTGGAACCTGTCAATTTTACTGAACCTGTCGCTGTCGATAATAGCGGAAGTATCGCTCGTTTGGAAGTGAAACCGCAAAGTTTCCGAACACCTGCTCATGTTTTTAAAGATCTTGTCGTAAAATATATTGCATTTGATTATGATGGTAACGTCGCTATCTGCGAAGTCAACATCACCGTTCCAGGTTTGTATTATCATTATCTTAACACCAAATAGGCTTAATTTGAGAAAAGAATTACAGTACTCTTTTTCGGTTGAAAATCTTGCTTTTTTGATAAGGAAGTTCGAATTATGCCCTTCAAAGTATCCTTTTGACCTAGTCGCTCAAGTTCGTAAAATTCCAGCAAATTTGGATTTTAATGTTCAATTCCGTCAGAACATGCTACCACAACTACAACTCGATCATACCTATCTCACTTTTTTAGTATGCATCTATTTATAGTACACAATTTTTTTTTTAAATTATTAACATGGTCTCTTCACTTTTTAATATTAATGGGAGGAGGGAATTTGTACTATATGAAGAAGCACTTCTCTAAATATTTAGTTTTCTCGTGCCCTCCTCACAGGTCTAGATAAAATCACTACCAGATATATTTAAGTTGTTTATGCATATTAAATACCGGTACTTTACTTAAACTGGTACAGCAAAACCTTTTCATAAAAAACTAATTTATTTCATCTGTTTTAGATGAAACTCCACCTCTTTTGAGTTGTCCTCAGAGTTACGTGATTGAATTAGTGGATCGACAAGATTCTTATGTAGTTAATTTTAATGAAACTCGAAAACGCGTAAATGCCTCTGATGCTTCCGGTGAAGTCGTTCTGAAATTTATTCCTGAAAGAGCAACTATTCCTATTGGAGGTTTTGAAAATGTGACGGTCGTCGCTACAGACAAACACGGAAACCAAGCTACATGCCATTTCCAAGTGAGATTAAAATTTTGTATTCACTCATCTTTCATGTTATTTGAATGTTATTTCAAATATTTTTTCTTAAACAGGTATCCGTTCAAGCAACACCATGCGTTGATTGGGAACTAAAGGCTCCAGTAAATGGAGCCCTGAGTTGTTTACATGGAGAAAAAGGACTTCAATGTATCGCAACCTGCAAACCTGGATTCAGGTAAAATTATAATAAAATTTTGTTTTTAAAATTTATTTTTAACGGATCATCTTTATATAGATTCACTGACGCCGAACCTGTTAAAACCTTCAATTGTGAAGAAAAGTCTCCTTGGTCGCCCTCAGGTGTCGTACCAGATTGCGTCACAGAAGGTAATTTCATATTTCTTCAATTATAAATTTTATCTTTTTGAAAAAAACTACAGTATTAAATATTTATTTTTTTTTATTTCAGACACTCAACAAGCTGACTATCATGTCGTTTCCTCGGTTACATATAGAGCCAACGGTGCAGTTTCTAAATCTTGTCTAAGTCAATATGCTGATTTGCTTTCTCAATATTATCCAAGTCTTAATTCAGTTTTGACCCAAAGATGTTCAGCCGTTAATGTCAACATGAATGTCTCTTTTGTGGATACCAAAACCAGCCTCGTTGAAGACAACTTAGTTCAAGTATGTATAATAATTATTTTATTATATCAGGGTTCTTTTTACGTAGCTAAATTTATTTAAGATTACTGTACATTAAAGAGATATAAATTTAATTTAATTTGGATCGTAAATATGTTTTATCTATTAGGTTTACTAAAACAGGTGGTCTTTTATCTAACATTAAAGTTAGATTTCTTACTCTTATATTTTGCCCTTATCGTTTATAAACATTCTTTCATGCATATATTTATGGAGGATAAATACATAAAGAACTTTTTTCTTTTTTATACTCAGGCTCTAATACACTCGAGAGCAGAGTCGCAATTTTCTTTCCCTACTTTCATTATGACTTATACTTTTTTTTTTTAACTGATAATTTGTTGTAAAGTAGAAGAAGAATTACATTTATGAATATATAATTTTTATACTATTATTA
Organism: Euborellia annulipes; assembly: GCA_023213315.1. NCBI lineage: Eukaryota > Metazoa > Arthropoda > Insecta > Dermaptera > Anisolabididae > Euborellia > Euborellia annulipes. Next base: position 156,861 of record JAKCPI010031143.1, read on the forward strand.
TAAAACTAAAACAAAGGATAGGGAATTAAAAAAAAAAAAAAACCCATATCATTTCCACCGCCAAAGGAATGTAAAACTTATTTTTCCAATGGGCAGGTAGCTAGTAGTATTTTATTTTACATTTATTAATGTGCTAGGGCCGACGTTTCGGTCACATATAGGACAATGATCAGTGCCAAGCCATTGTACATATTTCGGTCGCATATAGGACCATCCTGAGGGCCAAGCGATTGTTAACACATCGATCCTCCAGTGGTCATATTGGCACATGGACATTATTAAATTAATTACAAATTAATAATGCCTCTTGCCAATATGACCACTCGAGGATCAATATGTTGACAATGCCTTTGTCCTGAGGATGGTCTTATATGCGACCAAAACGTCGGCCCTAGCACATTAATAAATATAAATTGAAATACTATCAGCTGCTTGCTCATTAAAAAAATTCAGAAACCTTTATAACTAATTAATATTAAAGTTCGAAATTTTATTCAGATAGAGTTTATCAAAATAATCCATAATTCGTTTATTAGTTAGTGCTTCTAAATTTCTAACGTGTCTTTAGAATTCTACAAATATATGTTAAATTTTACAGTAGGTCTATAATAAAGTGGGGGGATTAATTTAATACTATGAATAATCATCAACAACAAAGGGAAAATATAATGTTATGTTATGTGCAAGATAATACGACTAAGCTAAAGGTATTAAGAGATAATTTAGCAATCTGGTTAGACCTAACTTCCTTTTACAAGTTTAATGGCTAACGGCTAAACTCTGATGAACGATTTTCCCAAATTTAAAGAAACTGAATAAAATTTTAACAATCAACAAATTAATTAAAGTTTAAGATAACGAATTCTCTTTTCACTTTCTCTTATCTAAATATTTTTTTTATATGAGATGTAGTAAAATTTTTGGAACAATTTCAAAAGAAATATAAAATATAAAAATCTGGTGTGACTGGTCGCACCATATTTTTTGTCTCGACATATATTTTGGTTCCATCAGCAGGTTCTACATTAGATAGAATTCAAGACGTAAAATTTATAAACAATGGAAAATATATTTTTTATCATGGCAACCATTTCTCCTATCTTTCCTATAAAATACAAGAGTGAAGTGTGCTTCACCCAATCTTGTGAGGAAAATGAGAATATACATTTTAAAGAGCATCTAAAAAATATTGATTTATGAATTTTAAACAAAATTCTTAAAGCGAGTTTTAAGAAAATTGAAAAAACTAAAAAAGTAGATCAGTAAAGTACTTGTACGCTTTGGCCGATTTTGATAAAAATTTTCCTCTTACGTCTCACTGGAGTACCCAACTTAAATATCAAATTTCAACCTCCTAGCTCATTTCGTTCTTGAGATATTTTGTTCGCAGCAAGGGCGGATACGAGGGGGGGGGGTAAAGGGGTAATTACTCCGCCCCCGAGATTTGAAAAAAAAAATACTTTTTTTCGCAAAACCATTTATTTTTAATGTAAAATTTTAAATATTAATACTTAAAAATTTGATTTGTATTTATATTCTGGCAAACAAGTACAGAATGCCCCTTTAAATTACCGAAATTAAGAAAAGATTGTGTGCTGTGCAACCAGTCACACCATATTACCCCCCCCCCCCGAGAAACATCTCTGGATCCGCCCTTGGTTCGCAGACAGACTCAAATCGTGTATTTCCATCAAAATAAAGACAGCTTGGTTCATGCTATAAAGAGCGTGCGGAAAGTGTAAAAAAATATCATTTGCACATGCCAAAAAAAAAGGAAAAAAAAATTGTGATTGGTTAATTTACAGAGCCAATAAAGTTAGTCTATTAGTTGTTTTATGATTGAGGGGAGGGATTTAGAAAAAAGAAGGTTGAAGATATATTTATTTCTTAAAAAAAAAAAAAATTAACTCCTCCCAAATCATAAAATAATTAAATAGATTTATTTGTTATTGGCTATTTAAAAGAACCAATCAAATTAGCGAGAAAAGAAAAAAAATAAAATGGCGGATCTCTTTTCTCTTTTAAAGAGCTCTTTTTCGGCATTTAGACTACGTTCTTATTGATTCAAATTATAAATGCCAATTTAAACATTCTAATTTTAATTTGAGACAAGTATAAGAGTAGGCCTAAAGTGTGCTTTAAGTTAGTTTCAGTTTCAAAAAGTCCAGCAATTATTTCGATTTATTAAAAAAATACAATAAAGAAAAAAAATTCAGAGGGACTAAAATGAAAAATTGTTTTATTATGTAATTTAGTTTTTTTTTTTTTTTTTTGCATTGATTTCTTTCTTTTGACAAAATACGTATATTTTCAAATAAAAGCAATGTAAATTAAAAACAGAACAATTAACTTTTATTTTAAATAATTAATTGAAATGAAAATTATCAAACAAAAGTTTTGTGTAAATTAATGTATATCAGAAAAAGCTTTTTAGCCTTTATTGTTATTATTTTTTCTATTATAGCCGATTAAATTTTTTAATTGATATTTTCAAAAATAATTCTATTTTTTTTTATGAATTCATTTTTGAAACGAAAAAATATTCCCTAAAAGCTTTTTTTTTTATTTTTTATCAATTGAAAGAAAGGTTTTTTATGAGTTCTTTCTTTAATATAGCCTCAAAGGATAGATACAATCTTATGCATGAAGTCTTTGTTTGATTTTCTCTTCTTTTTCTGGTAAAAAGATTTAAATTTCATATGATTTATTCATAAAAATTGAATTCAACATTAAATTTACAATATTTTTCATCAATATTGAATCAAAGTAGGAGTTAATTATTTTATTGTATACTCAAAATCAAAAGTTTACAAGGAAGACAGAATACGAGTTAATCGAACTATGCATAGGTCTATTACTTTATAATTAATTAATTAATTTTATTTTGTTTTATTAACAGACTGAGTTCATTCTGGTGGTTGCTCCGTTAGTACGTCACACTCATCTTTACGACTTGTGTGGTTCTACTCTCAGTCTAATTTTCGACTTATCTGTGCCATACGCAAGTGCTGTCATTGAACCCCTTCTTAATGTCTCGGCAATTGGTAATCAGTGTCCCCCATTGAGGGCCGTCCGATCGAAGATTTCAAGGGGCTTCGATTGTAATGAGGGTGAAGTCCTTAACGCCGACACCAGCGACGTTCCCAGATGCTGTAAGTGACTCCACCCACCTCTCTCATACTCCTGCCAGCTCTTTACAAATCCTCTTTAGAAAAAAATATTTTCCTTTTTGAAGAAGAAGAAGAAACATAAAAACTCCCAAGGATGTTGTAATAAAAATACTAAATAAACAAGGGGTTGAATCCTTTAAGAAAAAATAAATAAATCAGAATTACAAATCAATAATAATAATCAATACCATTTTATAATAATTATTATTGAAAACTAAATGGCTGGTTGCTTCATTTCTAATTAACTAGCTATCCCTCCGATAAGCTAGTTTCTAGTCTTTTCCCATCTAGTTAAGCTTAAATAAGAGATAGTTAACTACATAAGACCCAAAGTTTGGTATACGACTTAACCAAGGGCTGAAATTAGAAACGGGAAAGGCTTGTTTATTTATTTATTTATTTTTTTTTTACAATTTTTCCTCAGATAGCGAATTATATGTGAAAAAACTCATTTTTTAACTCGAAGGTTAAATGATGACTTTCTATCTATAAATTTGCTAGATGACTAGAAGTGAAGCAACCAGCCCTAATTTGAGACTCTACTTTTAGAAATTTTGTCAATTATTAATCCTTAAGTGTTAAAAATTTATATTCAGATAATAAAAATTCTGGTCTGAATATATAAAATAGTTAAAATTTATTTTTTGAATTTAAAATTTTAAATAATTAAAAAAAAATAATATATTTTTTAGTACACTGCCCTGCTGGGACTTTTGCTGGAGTGAAACAAAAACAGTGTACTCCATGTCCTCGTGGAATGTATCAAGATCGAGCTCGCCAAGGTTCATGCCAACGTTGTCCTTCTGGCACTTATACAAAAGAGATCGGCTCAAAGAGTGTCAGCGAATGTGTCCCAGTCTGTGGGTATGGCACTTACTCACCAACTGGCCTAGTTCCCTGTCTCGAATGTCCTCGAAATAGTTATACTTCTGAGCCACCTGCAGCTGGATTTAAGGACTGTCAGGCCTGTAGAGCTGGAACTTATACGTATCAACCTGCAGCACCAAGCGCCGATCACTGTAGAGGTGAGTATAACTCATTAACAGTGGGTTTTATTTTGAAATGATATGTTGATCCTTAAGAAGTGATTTTATATTAATGATAATAATAAATACATTCATAAACGAGATCTAACGGAATTTGTTTTGTATACCGGAAATAGTAAATATTTAAAATTTGAAAAAAATCGTTAGAGCCGTTTTCGAGAACTGATGTGCTTACAAACAAACTCGTTTAATAGTATAAGATTAGTTCGAGCTAAGTTTCAAATAGCCTAGTTGGAGATTTTTCAAACAGCGACTCTAAATTAGCCATTCAATGTTTAAGATAAGGAAATTTAAATTAAACTTCAAAAAATGAAAAATTACTTTAGTTTTTATTATATTCGTATATTTTCTAGTAAATTTACTTTTATTTTTGAACTAAGACATTTTCGATATCTTTTATAAAATATCAAATCGATTTATCATTAAGCTTTATAAAGTATATTTTTTAATAATTTATTTATTTTATTGGAAAAATAAAATAAAATTCTTTTGTGTTTTCCAATAAAGGGTTTATTTATTTATTTTTTTTTTTTGGCAAACCCAAAGGTAATCTCTCTATGTTTACATTATAATAAGAAAACAAAGTTTTAATAACATGACTTAAAATTAAATATTATTTTTGATAAAATAATTTCAAAGCTGAGGGAGTACTCGAATATAAGACACTTTAATAACAACCTTTTAGCAAAAAGTTAAGTTTTTTTTTTTTTAAAGAAAAACACAACAAATGCATTTTATTTTTATGTTATTAATTGAGCAAACTTTTCTAAAAATTTTTTGCTAAAAAAGGATTAATTAATTAATGTCTTTCTAAGAAATTCATTTGTATTATACAGTTTCGAATTTACACTGGAAATGTTTTTAAAATGTTAGTAAAATAATAATTTCGAATACCCAAATATTAATATTAATGAAGTCAGTGAGTGTTTATTTATAACCTGGAACAAGAGAAAAATGAGCAGAGGTTGCCAAAAAAATATATAGCCTACATTTCGATTTTCACAACTTAACGAGACGTTTCGTGAAAATTTTTATTTTCTCATCATCAGTCCTTCAAAATTGTTTAGGCCCCGGAATTAGTCATATGGGCACAATACATGCATAATTATGTATCATATGTATTGGCAAGTTGATCCATCTTAATTATTCACTGATAAAACATATGATACATAATTATACACGTATTGTGTCCATATGACGAACTCCGGGTCCTGGCAATTTTAAAGGACTGATGATGGGATAATAAAATTTTATACTTGTTTTTCATTATTACTTCATGGACCAACATATGATATATATAATTCTTTATTATTATTAATTTTCTAGACTAACCAAGATACAAATTCTGCCTGTTTCAGCTCAATGTCCCGCAGGACAATATTCCCCGACAGGATTAGCCCCATGTGCTCCCTGTCCAAGGCATTTCTACCAACCTCAAGCTGGAAAAACCACTTGTCTTGAGTGCCCTACTAATATGCAAACATCAACATCCGGAGCTTCTGCAAGAGACGAATGTCAACCAGTTCAATGTACCGATAACGCCTGTCAACATGGTGGACTTTGCATTCCCATGGGTAGGACTTAACTCAAACAAAAAACAAATTAATTCTTACTAAATTAGGATTGTATTATATTCAAATTTCATTTTTAGGACATGGAATTCAATGTTTCTGCCCTGCTGGTTTCTCGGGTCGCCGATGTGAAATCGACATTGACGAATGCGCATCTCAGCCTTGTTTCAATGGTGCTACTTGCGTTGATCTTCCTCAAGGATATCGATGCCAGTGCCCACCTGGTAAGTCTTATTTTTTCTTTTGTCTTTGAAAGCATTTTGTGTATATTTTTAAGAGCATGTAGCCATAATAATAAATCTATGTCTCTTGTTTGATAAAATTCATATTTTATTTTTTTGAGAGGAGTAATTAATTTGAATTCTACAAATTAATTTTCACACTTTTTTGTATTTAGTATATTAATATAGTAGAGAGAAGTCTATTAAACATGAGGAAATATATATAAATATTTATAAAAAAAAGAAAAGAAATGAAAGAATATCATATTTTTTTAATTTCTAAAAGAATTTTTAAATTGATATATTCTGCCATAAAAAAAATTCCTTATTTTATTTAATTGTTTTATATTTTAATATAAAAGAATATTTTTTAAAGGAAAAAGAAAATTTAATTTATTTTAAAGGTGGTATCTTTAGTAAATGTGATGTCAACTTTTAGAAAAAAAAAAGTGAACAAATTCCAACAATTGAAAAATGGATTATATAAATATAATAAAATGTTATCTCTTAGAGTTGAATTTATTTTAAATAGTTTTCTTACGTAATCGTTATTAATGTGATATTATTTTTCAGGTCACAGTGGCATTAACTGCCAAGAGGAGAAATCTGATTGTAGAAACGACACTTGCCCAGAGAGAGCCATGTGCAAAGACGAGCCTGGACTCAACAATTACACTTGTTTATGTAGATCTGGCTACACTGGAATCGATTGTGACGTTACAGTAAGTTTAATAATTCATTTTTTACTTTCTCTTACCTATATATGTAATATATAGAAAGAAAGTATTGTTATTTTTTTATTTGAGTGGCACTGTTTGTTTTTCTTTGTAGATTAACCCTTGCATGGCCAACGGCAACCCTTGCGCCAACGGTGCAGCGTGTGTTGCTCTACTTCAGGGGCGCTTCAAATGCGAATGTCTTCCTGGCTGGGAGGGACAACTCTGTGAGAACAACACAGGTCAGTAAAATTGATTTACCAAATTTTTTTAAAACTATTATTATTCATTAACAAAAATAGATTGAATAAGCAGATATTTTTATAGCTATTTCAAATATTTTTTTTATTTAATTCTAAGTTAATTTAGCATCACCAATATTATAATTATTTACTCCTCCTATTACTATGAGTGCCCCTTGAATATATTCTCTCTTGCGATAACTTCAACTAAATGAATTTAAACTCAAGTGCCTCTAATTATAAACCAATTAATTAATTTTATAAATATTCGAATTTCATTAATAATGAAAGTTTTATTATATCTAAATTTGAATCGTACATTATAATAACACACCAAATTGAATAGTTTATTTAAGATACTCACTAAGTTATATGTACACGTTGACGGCTACATATAAACAAAACAGTACGATTTTTTCACTTTTTCGATTTAACTAATCAATATTTTTGCCTTTCTTTTCTTTCGTATTTCTAAATGTGTACAAGATCTTTCCTTAGTATCAAGATAATAAAAATATGAAGAAGCTTATAAAGTTCAAATGATTCATTGCGCAAAACATGTTATTTGCATATAAGAAATAAATATTATGTTTATTGATATCATTCTATAATCCTAGTAATCTATTATGCCAACACGCACCGAGTAATTAGGATAAAATATTAGGCTTATTAAATTGTTTTATAAAATCACCTAAAACTAATATTTACCAATTCGAAAAACAAACAACACTGAATTCCATTTAATTACCCCGCATAAATTAATTTATTGGTTGACAAATTGGCATCGGATTATATCATTATGTGAACAAATTTGAAATTTAGTATTGGTCAATAATAATGTTTACTTATTTATTCAATATTATATATATCTTCCTTTATAATTGAAATTGTATTATTTAACGCCTTATCATTCCTCTAATTTATTTTCAAATACATTATATAAAATAATTTAAAATATTAATATTACATTTCCAAATTAAAAAAAATATTATATCCCATGAATAACTAATATGAACTCTAATAATATATTCAAAAAAATATTTGATTATGTTATTCCAATTATTTATTTTTTTGTTTAATATATTCTCTCTTTTTTTAACTAGTTTAATTTTAGAGAGATTATTTTTAAATTTGTTTTATTTAATAAGAAAAAAAGAAAATAAGAGAAGTGTTAAATAATAAAAGATTTAAAAAAACTAATTATATATTAATAAATGTAAGCTTAAATGTATCTTTCACAGACCACTTGATATGAAAAAAAAAAAACAAACTATAAGGTCTTTTTTTTTGTCTTATCTTTTCTTTACTGCTGGAAATTCAGAATGTAATGAACAAGAAAATGAAGAAAGAAAGGGCTTGAGATTTAAAATAAAAAGTCTCTGAAGAAAAAGTCTTCATATTAAAAAATGTCACTCTTAACTTTGTTAGTACTCACTCACCGGTTGCATCACATCTAATTAATTAGCTATCTTTAGGATAAGCTACTTCTAGTACTTTAAAAATAAGTTTATTTCATTTCGATAATTTTTTTTTTTTTTTGCAGATGATTGTGCCGAAAGGCCTTGCTTATTAGGCGCTAATTGTACCGATTTGGTTGGTGATTTCTCTTGTAATTGTCCACCTGGATTCACTGGCAAACGATGTCATGAAAAAGTTGATCTCTGTGCTGGAAATCCTTGTAAACACGGCCTCTGCGTCGATAAAATTTTTACTCATGAATGCCTTTGTCTACCTGGATGGACAGGTGAGATGATTTTCAATGCTTCAATAAATATAATAAACTAGAATCCGAAATTAAAATTATCATTACTCATATTTTTCTCAGGTCCCAACTGTGGAACGAATATAAATGAATGTGCCAGCTCCCCTTGTGAGAATGGAGGCCAATGCGAAGATTTGGTCGATGGCTTCCGGTGTACCTGTGAACCAGGTTATACTGGCCAATTATGTCAACATACTGTTGATCATTGTGCTTCAGGACCTTGCCAAAACGGAGCTTCTTGCCAGGCTGTATTAGACGGATTCCAATGCAAATGTCGACCAGGATTTGTTGGTGAGTATGAAATATAAGAGGTCTTTTTAAATATTAGATATATCAGGGATAATTTCCCTTTCCCTAAGAAGTATTATGTTGCTTAGCTACTTTGTAAATATGGGGTTGTTTCTTAAAATTGGAGTAGGGAGGAATGAAGACGAATCCGCCTCAGGATAATTGGCCTCTCAATTTATTTATTGTCAATCATTTATTTATAATTACAAAAGGACAAAGCCCATAAATTTATATTTATTTACAAAATTTGTTTACAATCATGAGTGAATAAAATATACACCATATAATAAAACAAAATAAACATTTATGACAACAGAGTGATCATGACAGAATCGACCGAATTCTGTAGAGAGTAGTTACAAACAGGCCGACTTCTGCGTATTGTCTGGTCAGGTCAATAAAAACTCTTTGAAAGTGAATAAGTCCCGGATATACGAGATAATTAGAAAACACATGTCTAATCCTACAGATGTTGTTAAACTTCTCTATGCTGATAAGGAGGAACACTTGGACAGAAATTAACAGTCAACAGTTGATTATTTACAAGTTTATATATAAATACAAAATTATGACAAGTTTTTCTTGATTCCAAGGTTGATGGCAGACCGACATTGTCCGAGCTATAAGAAATTCCCAACCAGCCTTAAAAATTTAAGCTGGACTCTCTCAATGACTTTTTTTTGAGCAAGCAACTGGCGAGTAATATTCTGGGTGGGAGTGAATCAGAGAACAATAGAGCTGTTTGATTTAGATATTCATAAAAAAAATGAATTTTTTTCAGGACTTCAATGTGAGGCCGAATTGGATGAATGCCTAAGCGATCCTTGTTCCGCTGAGGGTTCTGATAAATGCTTGGATCTAGATAATAAATTCGTCTGCCAGTGCAGAGCTGGTTACACTGGTGCTCTTTGTGAAAACAACATGGATGATTGTGCAAGTTCACCCTGTCGTAATGGCGCTACCTGCCGTGATGGTGTTGATGGATTCACCTGCACCTGTCCACCGGGATGGACAGGTACTCGATGCGAAAAGGATATTGGTGCTTGTGGAAGTATGCCTTGCCATAATGATGCTGCTTGTATCGACCTCTTCCAGGATTATTTCTGCGTGTAAGTTATATCTCATTTAAATAAATTAACTTATTTTGTAACTATTTAATCTCAGTTATTTGTTAATAAGACTTATTTATTTGCTGTCACTTCATATATAGAACTAAAAATGTGTTTTTTTTGTTTTTTCTTAAATTAATTTTAACAATTTTTTTTTTATGGAAAACTTTCGAATTTAAACTTTAACGGTATTACAGATATTAAAAAGTTTTTTAACGCTTTTTATATTATTTGAATTATTCTTTAATCAATCCTAAAAGTTTCTATTTAAATGTTCTTTTTGAAGCTCGAATAATTAACAAAAAAATAATTATAAACAGAGAGTTGCACTTGGATATGTGGATGGAGATAAGAATGCAATAATATTAATATGTGACATTTTGCAGACACAGAAATTAATATTCAAAAGACTCGATCGGACTCATTTTTAGTTATATTAAATTTTAAATTAAATAATATAAATAAAATTTAATAGAGTAATATTATTGCACCCTCAGGGCTCATAATGCCATCATTTAATTATTTAAAAAATTATGTTAAATTAAAAATAATCATCTATGAGTATTGCATATTAATTATTGCATATTAATTAATCCCGTTATTACACCCATACTTTATTGAAATTATTTATTATTATTCTGTTTGATTGTACATTGAAGTACTAATGATTGATTTCAGATGTCCTTCGGGAACTGACGGCAAAGCCTGCGAAACTGCTCCAGAAAGGTGTATTGGAAATCCCTGTATGCACGGAGGCCAATGCCAGGATTTTGGCTCAGGTCTCAACTGTACATGTTCCGGCGATTATACAGGAATCGGTTGTCAGTACGAATTGGATGCCTGTGCTGCTGGTGTTTGTCAAAATGGAGCTACTTGTATCGATCAAGGCCCCGGTTATACTTGTGTTTGTCCTAAAGGATTTACAGGTAAACATGTTCTTTTTTTTGTTTTAATTTAATATCTTGGGTGGGAGCTATTAGAGAAAATATTTCTTAATTTAACTCATAATTGGACCCTGTTACGCTATAGTGTGTCAAGCGCCATCTACCGAGTTTTGAGAAAATTAACATTAAAGTTTTTTGTTTTCATTGGATTATATATAATTTTTTTTGTCAATTGTGCAAGTAAAATTAAATATAAATTTTTTTAGGACATATTTCATAAAAAATACTATTAATTATAACATTTAAAACAATATTCCGTGTTTAACTCAATTTTTAATTTTTTTTTGGCGCTTGACACACTAATGCATAATAGGGTTCAATTAGTTCTATCAATTATAAGAATATAAAAATTTCATAAATATTAAAGAATAATAGATTTATTTTGGCTCTGTTATTTCAAGATCAAAATGTAAATCTTAAACTTTCTGAAATGTACAGCAATTATATTTCAATAGTATTATATTTTTTGGACCATAAATAAAATTATCTTTATAAAACTTGAAACTTTTGAAATTTTAACATTATATTTTTATTTTTTGATATTTCAGAGGGGAGTGTTTGTAATTCCATATTTTCTCTCCTCTGGCTATATAAAAAAATATAGAATAAGTTGTAAAACTTGCCCTCTCTTAAAGAAAGACTGAAAATTCGCATCAGCCTATTAAATAGGCAAAAAATTATCGTCTTTGGAAAGATGTTGCATAATTAGCAGGCGCTTCTGATTAGTGGCGCCTTGCCTCTCTGGTGTCGAATAGGTGAACCTCTTCGCTTTTACGGTAAAACGCAAAGGTGCTCTCGATCTATAGCGGCCAGGTTACCACTAAAGATAATTAATTAGGTTGATTTCTATTATCAATTTGAATGCAGTGGTGCATTATATTGATAAATAATAACAGATCAAGCTAAACCGAGATTGATTATCATAAACATGTATTGGAACCACTAATTCTCGACCGAGACCGAAATGTTAGCCTAATGGGCCTTAAATAAATGAAATCTTCTTATAAATCATTAATTCGTTCATGGCGTAGATTCAAGATTCCAATTATAAGGGCCGATGAAAATATAAAACTTTCACGGTTACAATCAGGACTGGCTGGCTCTAGAATAATATAATAAAATTTAATTTAAAAAAAATTTATATATAAATAAATATTTCATTATAACTTTGATCTCAAATGATTTTTTGCAATAAAATTAAAAAAAAAAAAAAATTGTTCGGAGGGGGATTGCACCGCTAGTAAATAATAAATAGAAAATTTGAAACATGCTTCAAATTTAACGAATAAAGAAAAATTTGAATCTAGATTTATAAATTATTTTTTAATAAATATTTAAGAAAATATTCAATTTAGATATGTAAGAGTGAAAAAAAATTTGTTTTTTAAATTAATTATTATCTTTTTTTAGGAAAAAATTGTGAGGAAGATATTGTAGATTGTAAAGAAAATTCTTGTCCTCCTTCGGCTACTTGCATTGATCTTACTGGCGGATTTTACTGCCAATGTCCTTTCAATTTAACAGGAGAAGATTGTAGAAAAAGTAAGATTTATTTACATTAATAATAAAAAAAAATGTTTAAACTATTTTCTTAATTAATATTATTTTTGTTTTTTAGCCATTCAAGTCGATTACGATTTATACTTTTCTGATGCTAGTCGTAGTTCTGCATCTCTCGCAGTGCCATTTATCCTTGGGGAATCTGGAAGTCTAACAGCTGCCATGTGGGTTCAATTCACGCATAAAGACGAAGCTGGAATTTTCTTCACCTTATATAGCGTCTCGTAAGTTTAATTAATTAAATTATTAATAAGAAAAAAAATCATTGTGTGGTTTTATGAAACCACGATGCAAGTGAAACTTTTTTTCGGATCGTTCGGAGCGTTTAATTGAAAATTTTCAGAAAATTATTGTATTAAAATCGCGTTTTTAATCTTAAGTTAATAATTGTAATGAATGATGGGAAATCAAAGCATGCTAAAAACTGAGAACAATATTTATTTATGAAGATTTGAATCATTTTAAATTATTTTAAAAATTATATTTTATCAATTTAAAAATTGAATAATTAAATCTCACAATTATTTTTTTTATAATTCGTCATATATATTAAATTTCAACTTTCCTATTTTTGTCGTCCCGGCTTGTGACGTCATGGCTTGTAGCGTCACGGCCTTTGACGTCACGGCTTGTAACGCGACATGCTGATAGAAGAGCGAAAAAATTTGAGGCCATCAAATAAAAGTTTCACTTTAAAAATTTTTAATATTTTTTTTTAGATCATCTCGAACAGCATCGGCGCCTCGTGCTCTTCTTCAAGCCCATAGTAACGGAATGCACGTTTCTCTCTTCCCTGATGTACCCGATGTGTATTTAAGTTTCGGTGAATTTGCCACCATCAATGACGGTCAATGGCATCATGTAGCTGTTGTCTGGGATGGAGCTCGTGGAGGAGAGCTCACTCTTATCACCGAAGGACTTATAGCAAGTAAATTGGATGGCTACGGAGCAGGACGAAAACTTCCTCCTTAGTAAGTTAATTCATATTTGTTGTCCTTTCTAAATTATGCCTATTCCTCATCCAAAGCATGATTAATGGACAATTTATTTGTTTGCTTAAGTTTTATTTATTTAGAAAAAATTAAAGTATGTATATTGTTTATCCTATAAAAAAAGCCATGGCAACTCACTTTTTTATTTTTATTATACAAATCTTTTGATAAACTGAATATATCACAATAATGTTTGAAAAAATGACAAATGACAGATGATTTTTATATTCGAATTTATTTTAAAATATTGATGCAATTTTTTTTTTTTTGAATTTATATGATATATCACAAATGCGAAATATTCTACCTCAACACTCTTTTATAAATTTCTGGGTCAATAGTTTTTATTACTTTTAAACAAAATAAAATTTGTCGTCGAAATGAGCGAAAATTAATTTTTTTTTTTTTTTTTTCAAAAATCTTACAAACTATTTTTTTTTCTATTATTTAATTTGGTTAGAATGTCAATTTAATGACGATTGAAATGAGTCTTATACAGCGGCGTAACCAGCCTTTGAGGGCGGGGGGCGAAGCTCAACTAGGGCGCCGATTTTCCAGGGGCTCCGCCCTGGACCCCTTGCTCGCCTTCGGCGAGCAATTGCCCGCCTTCGGCGGGCAAATTTCTTGCATCCTGTAATTTTCTCAGCGAATTTGTTTATATTTACATGTTTTTTAATGACACCTGTATGATTTTGTTTTTGATTTTTCTTTGCTTTTACGAAAAATGTCGTTTCTTCTGTGATTATTTCAAAAACTATTCAGTTTTCGGGAAAATATCAAAGAATAAAAACTTTTAAAATAGAGTATTTTATTTCGACGGGCATGCAAATGAAATTTTATTTAAAAATTGCTAGACATTCGTTCATTCATTCACTAAATCTCGGGCGGGAATGGGCGGGTTTGAAAAAATTCCGGGCGGGCTCGGGCGGGCCTGAAGAATGGTAAAAGCCCTTTCATTTTGAGAAAATCGAAAAAAACTGAAAAACTACATCAGTAAAATACTAGTACTTTTTGGCCGATTTTGATTAAAAGCTTATTTTCACGGTCCCGGGGGGTGTTTAACTTAAATATAACATTTCAGTCTCATAGCTCAATTCCTTCATGCTTAAAAAAATTTTGAATTTCAAAAAATTAAATATTAAGGCTTATACGAATCCTGAGTAAATCTCCACAGCCATAAAACATCAAATTAAGGCTTATATATTGCAAAATAAAAAAAAATTTTAATTATAAAGCCTCTATATACGTTATTTATTATTTTTTGGAATTAAATTCATTTAAAATAGTAGAATTCAAGTTGTAATATAATTTTAAAAGAAAACAATCAATTTTTTAAGACAATCGATGAAAAGAATATGATAAAATCACATTCGCTGGGCTATATCTTAGAGGCCGTAGGGCGCCTATGCCGGTTTCGGGGGGCGCCAAGGGCTCCAATGCGCCTGGGGCGGGGGGGCGAGCCCCCCTCGCCCCCTGGTTACGCCACTGGTCTTATATGATTTGAACCAAGTCAAGATATATATATATTTTATTAAGGAGGGGAGACTCAACAGTCATGGAAAATCTTTTATTTATTTATAAACTGTTTACGTTTCAGTAGCCATTCGCGATCTTCTTTATAACAGTTAACTATTTACCCGAGAAAGTTGCATTTGGGACCGAAATGCCTACAGTTGAATAATTTTTACTTTCTCTTACCTGTATATGTTAATATATAGAGAGAAAGTATTGGTTTCTTGTCAAAAATTCTATGTCGAGATTTTGATAGAAATACACGCTGAGTCCAAAAAGTGATTTTCGCGACATGGTCTGTTTATCTGTCTCTGAACAAAATATCTCAAGAAGGAAAAGAGCTAGAAAGTTGAAATTATATATTTAAGTTGTACCCCCCTTGCACGTGACGCGAAGCTGAACAAAATTGGCTAAAAAGTACTTGTACTTTACTGGATGTACTTTTTCAGTTTTTTTTTCGATTTTCTCAAAATTTGCTCTAATGATTTTGATTAAAATTCAAAAATCAATTATTTTTTAGATGCTCTTAAAAATGTATATTCTCATTTTGCTCTCAAAATTGTTTGAAGCACACTTTACTCTTGTACTTCATAAGAAAAATGGTTGCCATGGCCTTCGAATAAAAAAAAAAATGAGTTTTTTAACATATAATAAAATTATCTATCTAAGGTATAAGGATAGTGAAGTGAGCGACTTAATAAAGGCATCATTTATACATTAAAAATTAAAATAATTATTTAAAACTATTTTTTTTTTTATTTTAAAAATTTAAAAATTTTAAACAAGGATTGTGTTCCTTCTTTCACCTAAGGGGGGTAATTTTGGGTCTTAGCTAGTTAACTACAACTTTAGCTCTCACTTAATCATATGATTAGCTTAACTATATGTAAAAAGACTCGAAAATCAGCTTATCCGAGGGATAGCTAATTAATTAGAACTGAATCAACCGGCTTTAAGAATATTTCTTTAAAAAAAAAAATGAATTATGTCGCAATTATTGTTAAAAAAAATCTGTTAAATTTTTCAGTGGATGGGTTACCTTGGGTAAACCAATCAGCGAGAATCCTAAAGCTTACACTGAATCCGGTTTCCAAGGACAACTTACTAAAGTTCAAGTTTGGGCAAGAGCTCTCGATGTCACCAATGAAATTCAGAAGCAGGTAAGTTTTTTGGAATTATATCAAGTGTCACATTTCTCTTATAAAATATTTATTTCTAAGTGTAAATTTAGATATTTCTTTTGCAATTCCGAATCGCCATTCGCCTCTTCAAAAGCGTGGTTTAATGACAAAAAATAACATTAAATTTTTTAAAAGTAAAGGCAAGATTAATTTTATTCAATATTTATCTAACAAAGTTTACTTTAATTCCTTTTTTTTTTTGATATTTAAACCATTTTAATTACTTGAGTTCGATGACCTATCAATAGTACACAATATGTCTCTACCATATCTCTAAACCCTAATCTCAAATGAAAACTTGTCCAATCTGTTTTTTATTTAATTTGTAATGATAACATCCATAAAATAGGGAATTGTTTAAAAAAAAAATAATTTTAAAATAAAAAATTGTTCTAATAAAGATTTAGAAATTAGAAATTTTGAAATATTTTTTTTTATAAAACATTGAGGAAATATTTTTTTTTCTTTTTAGGTCCGAGACTGTCGAACTGAACCAGTTCTTTTCCGAGGTTTAGCGCTCAACTGGGCTGGCTACGAACATTCTGTTGGAGGAGTACAGAGAAGAGTTCCTTCCAGATGTGGACAACGGCAATGTCCACTTGGGTATTCCGGACCTTCTTGTGCTCAACTTCAAGTAGACAAAGTAAATTTCAATTTTAAACAATTTCAAAATATATAAACATTGTGTATATCAGGGGTGGCCAAAGCGTTGACCGATTGCCTGTTCAATGCGACAAAAGAAGAATCGATTTGTTCGGTTTCATAAGATATATTTCGGTGGGGAATTTACAAAAGTAGTATAACAGTTATATTGTTATTCTTATATTTCTTTCTTAACTCGCAGGTGTCTCCCAACGTGGATTATTGCCCTGGAGATCTCTGGGTTATTGCAAAGAATGGCTCTGCAATTGTTTCCTGGCAAGAACCAAGATTTAGTGATAATGTTGGCGTTGTAAGAGTGGAAGAACGTAGTGGACATCGACCTGGTCAGACTCTCCTCTGGGGTGCCTATACTTTAGCATACGTGGCCTTTGATCAAGCTGGAAATTTAGCAACTTGTGCTTTTAAAGTTTACGTACTCGGTGAGTCTTCATCGTTATTCAAAATAAGAGAAAATAAATAATTTTCAAGATCTATATATTTGAATGAGATATTACAATAATATTCAACTAAATTCGGACTTGCCATACTTAAAGAACAGAAAATGAACAGTAAATTTTTTACTTTAATCTCCTCCACTACCCTCTAAAAAACATATACGGCCCTAGTTTGAATATAGTATCAAATCAAATTAAACGCTGCAGTTAGAAATTATCAAAAAATATCGTTTTTATGTAAGAAATTAAAATAAAGACCAGCCCCCCCGGGGTTTTAATATAAAACTTTGTTATAATAAGTATATAAAATAAGAGAAAGTAAAAAATGGATTTTATTTATTTAATTTCAGCGGATTTCTGTCCCTCTTTACCGGATCCTATTGGAGGAAAACAAGTATGCAAAGATTGGGGCACCGGAGGCCAATTTAAAGTTTGTGAGATCTCATGTAATCCTGGACTACGTTTTTCACAATCAGTTCCGAAATTTTATACCTGTGGTGCTGAAGGTTTCTGGAGGCCAACTGAAGATCCTACTTTGCCTATGATCTACCCGGCATGCTCTCGTAAGTAGAGAAAAAAAAAATTTATTCAAGTGCTATTATTTAATGATATTTATTTATTATCATATTTTCAGTATTAAAAAAAATAATATTTTTTATTTATTTTCCAGCTTCCAAACCAGCCCAACGTGTTTTTAAAATCAAAATGCAATTCCCAAGTTCAGTGCTTTGCAACTCAGCGGGTCAAGGAGTTCTTCGGCAAAAAGTTAGGAACGCTGTTAATTCTCTAAATCGGGAATGGAATTTCTGCTCGTATTCCGTACAAGGTAATTAATTTATTCATGCTTTATGAACATGATGACTGTCTTTTGGTAGTTTAATAGGTGTCTACTTCACAGAGGGGGGAGAAGGCGTTGTCTTTGAGAGGCCCTGGCCCCTCGGGGTTCAGGGATATCCGGTGTTTTAAAAATATTTTTGTGTATGGAGGAGAGCGATATTTAAAAATTAGTTTGCCCCCCTCCCCCCGAAAAAATTCAATATAGGCCCTACACCTCTGGTACAAAATGTCTCGGTACTCCCCTGCCACTTCAGTGGTATTTTCTCTAGGAGCTACGAATATAGCAAATAATAATATATATGTATTAATAATACCTATAATGAATAAAAAATTATTTTATTGACTTTGGCGCTGAATGCATTATATATGATAGATCGTAATGTATTTTATGAAATGTCTGTCAAAGAACTTAAGAGGTTTTTCTGTTGACTGAACTCTAGCCATGAAGATGGTCGCATAGTCGACCGAAACGTCGCTGTGGGTTCTCAAATAAAGAAATTATCATAGCTGCTCGACCTTTTATTTTCTATTAAAAATTATTTTTTTAACCAATCTTAGTTCCAAAAAAAAATTTAGAATGGTCGTGGACTCTACTTGAATTACAGAGGAACCGCGAATACAAAATGTTTAAGCACTCGTCAACTTTATTAAAATCGAAAAAAAATGTAACTAATTATATTGCTGGTGGGCTAAACATTCCCTAGCCTTCGGGAATCGGACATGGATCTCCAAAAATTTCTTTTTTTTTATTTAAATATAAATCCGGTTGACATTGTTTTTCAATTTTCTTTGAAATTGTAACGTATCTCTCTCATCCCATCCATCAACTGCGTGTGACTTTTTTATAACAGGATTGAAAAAAAATGTTTGTAATTCCAATATTATTACATTTCCTTTTGTGAATTTCAGGTACAAGAGAATGCAAAGACCTTAATATCGATGTGAAATGTGACCATAGAGCACAAAGAGCCGCCAGACAGGCACCGACAGGGGGTACTTACGTCATGGAAGCCGTTTTCTCTGCGCAGCGGTGAGTACAAATGCAGCTCTTTTACTTAAATTTATATACATACACATGCATGGTTAGAGAATAATGGAGTTTTTGAATATTTTTAAAACAATAATTTATTTTATGTTTGGTTTATTGAAAAAGATTCCTTATTATGAAGATGAAAATAAAATAATATTTTGCCAAAGAATTTTGTGCAAATTATCATGAGATCAAAAAATATATTTATAATAAATTAAATTAGTTACAGTGAAGCAGGGCCGTAGCTAGAAGATTTTTTTGGAGAGAAGATTCTTAGACGATTGCCTCCCAATTCTTAAATAAATAAATATATTTTAATATAATTTTTAATTTATAAAATTCAAAACTATATTGGATTCAAAACTAGGCCACTAATGGATTCATGTCAAAAATTGGATGTCGAGATTTTGTTGGATATACACGTTTTGAGGTCCCCTGAATCCAAAAAAGTGGTTTTCACGACATCGTCTGACTGTCTGCCTGTGTGTGTGTCTGTGAACGAAATATCTCAAGAACGAAAAGAGCTAGGGGGATGAAATTTTATATTTCTCCTGGGACGTAAAAATAAGCTTTTGAACAAAATCGGCCAAAGAGTACTACTACTTTACTGATGTATTTTTTCAGTTTTTTTTTTTTTTTCTCAAAATCCGCTTTAACGATTTTGATTAAAATTCATAAATCAATTATTTTTTAGATGCTCTTTAAAATGTATATTCTCATTTTGCCTTTGAAATCTTTTGAAGACCACTTTACTCTTGTGCTTAATAAGAAAGATGGGAGAAATGGTTGCTATGGTAACAAAATATAGATATTTTCTTTATAAATTTGAATTCTAATATATCGGCGGAACTAAATATATGTCGACACAAAAAAATCTGGTGTGACAAGCACAGAACACAACTTTCTCTTATTTTTGGTTGTGTGCTGAGCGCCCAGTCACACCAGATTTATTTATTGTGCAGGACACAATGAATAAAATATACATTTTTTTTTATGGAACTATTTTACTTTTTACATTACAATTTAAACTTTTTAATTTTGCCTAGATTGTTTAGAAATACAGTGATATAAATACTAAAAAACAAAAAGTAAACTTTCTAGTGATTGTGATTTACAAAAGTATTTTGACAGCTGGAGTAAATTAAAATTTAAGAAACTTTTTAATGTGGAAATTTTAAAGAAAGTTTGAATAAATTTTACATTAAAAGAGTTGTACAGAATTAGAATATGCAACAACAATAAACATATATTCCAGTAAACGATAAGCTGTGATCTATTTATCAATTTCTGCTTATTGCGCGCAATACAAATCACTAAAACAATAAAAGATATATAATATAAAAAACAAGTTCATAATTTAAGCGATTTATTTTAATAAAACTTATTATTAATAAATTCATAAAAGCGCTAATATTTAAAAAATCCGGCAAAATTAATTAATTTTTTTCTAGTCGTATGTTATCAGCCCTGAGTGGAAGCTTTTCAGTCTCTCGTTGATTATTTTCATTTTATTCTTATTTGATCTTAGCTTGTCGAAGCTTCCTCATTAATCAATCTTTCTAATTTACGAGTTATGGCTCGCCAATTACATCGTAAGTAATTTTCAATTGGATTTAATATGGCCAATAAAAATTAAATAATTCTTTGTTAATATGAATTTCATTTGTTGAAGATTTGTCTTTCATTGTTCGTCACACACTCGGAATTTAGGCTTGTATTTAACTCACTCAGAATTGATTGTTTAATTTTCAAAATTTTTTTCTAAAATCCCTCCAATAAAGTGAATTTATTTTTTTTTATTATGGGTAGTTTAAGAATAGCGATCCCTTAAAAATACCATCTCAAAATTATAGGCTATTAATTTGATTTTGTCATCTCTAAATCCCTCTATTTTCTCTATATTTTCAAAAAAATAATAAAAATATCTCTTTTATACTTAAACATAATTTCTGACAAATTTTCTTGGCATATGTTTTTTTTTTTACTTTTTAATAATCAAATTTTTCCAGTCATCCATTTTTATATTCATATGGAAAAGAGTTTTGAACTAAATCGTTTTTGTTTGTTAATTAGCATTTATAGAAAAATTTTGCACAAAATTTTTTTTTATTATTTTTTCAATAGATATCTTGGGGAAATAAAAATTCAATGAACACGCAATCTTTTAATATAAACAATTTTATCTTTTGTAAACACTAAATTCTTTTTATATCATTCTAAAATAAAAAAAATAAATAACTCTTTTTGTTTTAAAGCATGCATAAAATCTGATTTTTTTTATTTTTCAATAGGTAAATTTTTTGTAAATAAAAATTTAATAATTCATTCGACCTATATTATATTTTTTGAGGGGAAAAAAAAGTGGAAATGGAATTTCGCTCACCCCCAGGTTGGGTCAAAATTTTGTTGATATATTGACGTTCTTCTCGTCTTATTTATATAATGAGCATACATTTTCAAAAAAATAAATCATTCAATCATCAAAAATTGCTTTTCTTTATCTTTTCTTCTCCTTCTTCTTTAAAGTCATCACAATAATACGATTTGATAAGCTTTTAACTGTATTATAACAACATGAATCATTTCTCTTTATTACTCTTTCGATAGTAATTAGAGATTAATTAGGATACAGCTATCAAGTCACTGAACTTTTTTTTGTCTCTATTAGTGATTTCAAAATAATTTTTATTGGCCATTTAATTTAATTTCAAAATTTAATAGATATAAATATTTTTAGATTTAATAAATTTAAAAAAATTGAAATACGTTATATTATCAGAAGAAGAATTAAATCAAAATTTTAATACATCGTCAAATGATTTAGACGCTCGTTATCTTAAAAAATATTTTGTAGAATATACAAAATCAATTAAAATATGGGCTGTCAGAGAAGACAAAGAGAAAATAAAAGAGTTTGATAAAAGATTTGAACGCATTCAAAAATTAAGAGCAATCAATGAGAAACTTACATGTGCCTATTGCGATAAAATTTTCATAAAAAAATGCGTGCTCAGACAGCACTATATGATGCATTTGAATGTTAAGCCGTACCAATGTAAGATATGCTCAAAACCGTTTTACAGAGCCTGGAATGTCAAAAGGCACTATCTTTCGCATTACCAAAATCGAAAAAAATACAACTGTAAGATTTGTAAAGATCAATTTGCATGTAGAGAACATGTGAATAGACATATTCAAAGAGTTCATCGAAATAAAATTTAAAAGTATTGAGGCAAGAGTGGGAAACGATAAAATATTAAGCAAAAAAAAAGTGTCACGAATCGAAATTCCCCTCCTCCTTTGCACCTCTCCATACTGGATATGTTTAATATTCCATTTTTGTATTAAGATTAAGTTTTTTTAGGTTTCTAAACAGTTTTTTAATTTCAAAACAATAAAAAATAAAAAAGTTTTATCAACTGTTATTGTAATTTAGTTAAGAAAAAAAAGAATCTAGTTTTTTTTTTAATTTGTAATGTTATAATATTAAAAAAAAAAAAAAAAAAAAATACAACTGCCAAATGTAACCTTAATAATTATATTATTCGTTTTCATCTTTATAAATTTTATGTTTATTTTTTTAAACTAATAAACTAACATTTTTTTCTAATAAAAAAATATATAATAAATAATAATAATGGTAAGTTTATTTTTATATTCAAAAACTCCATTTTACACTTTAGCAATTAATTTGTATTTTAATTTTTTTAAATACATGTAGATTAGATTTTATTTTTGTTTTTTACTTTTACTTTAAGTAATGAATAGATG
The DNA here is from genome assembly GCA_023213315.1 of Euborellia annulipes. NCBI lineage: Eukaryota > Metazoa > Arthropoda > Insecta > Dermaptera > Anisolabididae > Euborellia > Euborellia annulipes. The sequence continues at coordinate 179,910 of JAKCPI010031143.1, forward strand.
AATAAAAAATTTCAAATTTTAGACACTACCTTGAAAATTTGTGCCGTGTGATACGATCGATACCTTACATATTAAAAAAATGTAACACAGTAATAATTTTAAAATATGAAATTCACCATTTCTGAATTCTTTTGAATGTGAGCACCTAAGATGTTTTTTAATTTTCTCCTACCTATTTATGATGATATATCTAGGGAGAGAAAATATTGGATTAATGTCAAAAATTCGATGTCAAGATTTTGATGGAAATACATGTTTTTAGGTCCCTTGAGTCCAAAAAAAGTGGGTCCCGCAAAATGGTCTGTCTGTAAACAAAATATCTCAAGAACAAAAAAAGCTACTAAATTTATATTTAAGTTAGGTACCCCCTTTGGACGTAAAAATAAGCTTTCCAACAAAATCGGCCAAAAAGTACTAGTACTTTACTGATGTACTTTTTCTCTTATCCTTCGGCAAGAGAAAGTTGTGTACTGCACCTTAGTTAATTGCGAATATACATTTTAAAGATGATCTAAAAAATAATTGATTTATGAATTTTAATCAAAATCATAATTTCTGAGAAAATAGAAAAAGTACATCAGTAAAGTACTAGTAGTACTAGTACTTTTTAGCCGATTTTGTTCAAAAGCTTATTTTGAGTGTCCTATCTAACTTAAGGTGAACGTCTCAAAAAGCCGTTAGAAGACGATTCACTACCGAGTTACTCTAAGCGGCAAGAGAAGGCGTTAGTTTTTCCCATAGGGAAGCAAGGGATTTATTTTATTTCATTTGAAAGATTCCAGCTAATTAATTAAGAGTGAAAAATTAATTATTTTTTAACACAATGATTACTAATTTTATTATCTATAAGATGTAGAGCGAATTTTTTTAAAAATATCTTTTATTTAATGCGATTAATCTAAAAAAAATAATTATTTTTTCGAAAATCAAAAAAAGGTCTTCTATAAGTTGTAGATATTTTAAATAGCTTTAATTTAAAAAAAAATTTGATGTCGATAGCTTCAAAATTGTGGCCGCTGGAATCTCCCAAAATTAGCACCCCGAGACGCGCACCTTAAATATAAAATTTCAATCCGCTAGCTTAATTTCTTCATGCACACCTCCTTCACACAGAAACCAATTTGCGGGACACACTTTTTTTTGGGACCTCGAAACATGAATACCCATCAAAATCTCGAGATCGAATTTTTGACATGATCTAAATACTTTCTCTGTATATATTTCATATATCGGGTAAGAGAAAGTAATAATAATTTTTGACAATTGATCCTTCATTTTGGAATGGCATGTAGACACTGTAGTTTATATTAAAATAAATAGAACACTCCGTCTATTCTTCAAATATACACTGCACTATAGTACCATTTCTCTTTATAGTCTTTTATCTAAATGCATGCTGCACCGCACTTTTTTTCTCTTCCCAGGAATGGCAGACAAGTTCGCCAGGCCAGCGACACTTATCATGTTGAAATTTCCTTCCCTGCTGTCAAGTAAGTTCACCTACAAGAATCTATTTCTTCTCTTAGAACCTTTTTCTGTGTAGCCTGTAGTAGTTGCATCAATTATTAGCTCTTGAATTTGTTATTAATTATTTCTTTCAGTAGTTTTGAAATAGTTTTAGTGAGAATGTAATTTTTTTAATTGGTTAGATAGTAAGAAAATAGATATTAAAATCAATTATTATTAAAAAGGTAAAGCGAAAATATTATTATTCCTGTGCCGAAAGCAAGGGCGGTCCTAGCCTTATATTTTGGGGGGGTCACTGTTTTTTTTTTATAGTATAAATAAATGGGCCTGGACCCCAATAAATATATATTAATCAAATATGAGTATCGTTTAAGTCTTAAATGGCCTAAGTTGCCGAAAAGATTGTGTGAATGGGAGAGTGAGTGGGAAAAAAGTGTATGTTAAAAAAAAGAAGATTTTTGGGGGGGGGAGTCACGACCCCCTTGACCCCCCTCTGGGACCGCCCTTGGCCGAAAGGAGAAGTATGATCTTATAAATATTAAAACATGTTTTTTTATTGGTTAGAGACAATAAAAAAAAACTGTCATTTGGGTTGTCTACTCTTAAATGATCGGGATCATATTGCGTTACAATAAAACTACAACTTAAATAAAATTATTTACTTTCATAAAATAAAACTTTAATTTATCATTAGTCTATTTTGAAATAAAAACAAGTAGTGTACATGAAATACGGTATTTTTTATAATTGTCAAAAAGCAGCATTTATATTTATTTGAATAATACTCGGAATTTTCAAAAAGTATTAAAAAAAAAAAAAAAATTATGGTGTTATAATAAAATTATACAAATACAAAGAAAAAAAAAATTTGCCCCCTGTGAGAATTGAACTCACGACCCCTGGTTTACGAGACCAGTGCTCTACCACTGAGCTAAAGAGGCGAACATTTATGTTATCACTTATAAGCATCATTTAAGGGTAGACACCCCATGACAGTTTTTTTTTTATTGTCCCTAACCCATAAACAACACGTTTTTTAATATTAATACGATCAATTTGCAAAAAGTTGTGTCAAACGAGAGAGCCTTTTTATAAATGGGTGCTATTTTTCCGGGACTTTTTGTTTTGATTTAGTTTTTATGATGAAAAACTTACTTAAAATATCATGTCAGTAGAAACAGCTTTAAAACAAAAATAATCTCAATTCACTCGGAGGAAATATTTCATTTATAAAAATTAATTTTTTATATAAACTATATATAAAAAAACAAAAGTTTTTTCATTATTTTTGAAATTATATAACCAACTTATCTACTTTTTCTTAAAAAAAAAATTTATAATAAATTTTATTTTGTTTAACTTAATTTAACATTTTAGTAGTAAACTAATTCCATTCTCAATCAAAATTAAAGTATACACAGTAAAAAGTTGGAATTTCAGAATGAAATGTTATATAGCCTATATAACTAGAAATCAATGGCGGTTCTTTAATGAAGCCTTCTGTGCCGCCTAGAGGGGGTGGCTGTGGCCTCCAGTTTTTGAATATAGGCATTCTGTGTCATAGTCAATCAAATTTAAACAATAATTCACGGCCATTATATTTTTTACATCATATAGACTTCAAATTATATTTTTTATATTTAAAAACATAACAATGTGTTATCTTATAAGGTGATTCAGAAAAAAAAGTTCTGGTTTTTTAATTGTTATTAAAAAAAAAAATATTTTTCAAGAGACTAATATTAATATTTATTTTTTGATAGTGATCCTGTGATTAACACCAACTCGAACGAACGATCAAATGTTCAACTTTTACTTGAAAAATTAATCTTGGAGGAGGATCGTTTTGATGTTCATGACATCCTGCCGAACACAGTTCCTGATCCTGCATCGTTACAGTTACAGTCGGATTATGCTTGTCCTGTTGGACAGGTGGTTGTTGCCCCCGATTGTGGTGAGTCATTTTTAATTTAAAATTACTCAAATAAATAAAATTTAAGATCTTTTAAGAAATAGACCAATGAAAGGGAGCATTTTATTCTTAAATTTAAAAGGATCAACTTGAATCGACTATTTTTTACAAATACAGACAGCTGTCACAAAACGTGCAGACTTAGCAATAAGAAGGAAAAAATGCTTGAATGTGCACAAAATTCCTTCTCTCTTAGCCACGAGAAAGAGATGGTTTTGCTTTCTAAATAAAAAAAAGAATCATCTTTACTAAGTCCTAGTAATATTTTTATTAATTACACCCTCTACTATGAGAAACCTTTCCTTATACTTAAAAATAATTATTTTTTAAAAATATGAATCATATTATTTATTATTTTACTTGTAATTCACAACCCCTAAATAAAGACTTAAGCTCGATCTAGCGGCAGAAAGCGGAACTCAGAATATTGACGTTTTTCAACCCCCCGGATAGTATTTGAGTGAGTCGGTCTGTAAAGCCTGATGTGAAAGCACCTGAATTTTTTTTATTTTTTCACAGTCCCCTGCGCCGTCGGTACCTTTTTCAATAGTGATACTCGCAGCTGTGATCCTTGTCCTTTGGGCAGTTACCAGAGTGAAGCCGGACAATTACAATGCATCGAATGTCCTGCTATTGCCGGAAGGGCCGGAGTTACTAGAGCACCCGGCGCCCGTAGCGCCGCCGACTGTAAAGGTATTTATTTATTTATTTATTCATTAATACATATTACAAATTATAATCTTGAAATTAAAAACACAACCTAAGAGTCTTTCTTTTTCCAAATTCTTGATATTATTCTCTTATCATATATATTAAATATATATAGAGAGAAAGTATTGGAGTCATGTCAAAAATTTGATGTTAAGATTTTGATGGATTGTTTTGAGGTCCCCTTAGTCCAAAAAAGTGGGTTCCGGAAATTGGTCTGTCTGTGTGTAACGATTTTTAGCATGAAGGAATTGAGCTACCGGATTGAAATTTTATGTTTAATTTAGGTACCCTCCCGGACACTCAAAATAAGCTTTTGAACAAAATCGGCCAAAAAGTACTAGTACTTTACTTATGTATTTTATCAGTTTTTTTCTATTTTCTCAATATTCTCTTCACCAAATTTGTTTAAAATTCAAAAATCAATTATTTTTTAGATGCTCTTTAAAAAGTATATCAGTGAAATCTTTCGTGAAAATTGCTTGAAGTACACTTTACTGATGTAGTAGTTTAGATTTTTCAAATTCATTTTCCAGCTCTTCCTCCATAGACCCAATGTTAAATCCCTATGGGGATTTGCATGTTAATTTCGATTCAAAAGGGGGTCCCCTTTGGAACTTTTTACACATTTTAAACAATTTTTTCCAATTCTTATGAAATTTTATATTTATTTAGGATTCTCTATTGTATATAAAATATCCAAATCTGAGATTAAAATTTTGAAAAATAACCATAGTTTATTTCAAGCAGTCAACATTTAAAACGCAAGTTTGAAACTAAGGTGCTATGGGAAACTAAATATATCTCGACACAAAAAATCTGGTGTGTCCAGCACGGTGCACAACTTTCTCTTATCGAAGTGCAAGTGAAAGTTGTGTGATGTCCCTCAGTATTAATACAAGTAATTAAAGCCAATAGTAATATTTTCTTAAATTTTATATGAATTACCTTAAAAAGGAGAAATTGTATTTTTGTCACATTCCCACAAAAGGATAAAAATTCAAATTTTTGTTTGATCTTTAGGAAAGAAAGGGTTGAAAGTGGTGTTTACATTAGAGGCCTTTAATGATTGCTGAGACACGAAAATGCATAAATAAATCCCCTCCCTCTATTCGCCTTTTCTTTATTTTCATATCTTTCTCAAATTATACTCCTGGTACATTCTTTTAACGTAATTGGTACTGCATATTTATGCGTCAACTCTTCCTCATTTTAAGTAAATTGAATATATTTAATAATATTATATTTTAGTCACGTAACGAGGATTACCGGATTGGACGATTTTTTTTTTACTTAAATAAAATATTTTTTTAAGAAAGGGAGTGGTAGAATAAATAACCAATTATTACACTAGGGCTAACAAGAGAAACTCACTTAGCAATCCTTAAAAGAACAAATATTTAATTTATTTTTCTAAATAATAAGCAAATAAAAATTATCCATTTTTCAGCATTCAGAATCATTCATTTAAAAAATAAAGTTAATATCCACATTCTATATTAAATAATTTATTAATGTTTTTTTTTTCTTTGTAGAACGATGTCCTGCTGGTAAATACTTCGACGATGAAGCTGGTCTCTGTAGAAGTTGTGGACATGGTTTCTACCAGCCGATTGAAGGAAGTTTCGGCTGTCTTTTGTGTGGACTTGGAAAAACAACCAGAACCAACGAAGCCTTCTCGCAAGAGGTAACTAAGACATTTAAAAAAAAAAAAAAAAATTTCACTCAAATTATATCTTAGAGTTTTGGTTATTTTAATATTTCTAAATAACAAACAATTTTTTTTATATATTCAACAGCAAAAAGACGGACTGGGGGTCCAATATACAATTTCTATACAGTAGAACCTCGCTTAGCGAGTATCTCTCATAACGAGTAATTCGCATAACGATCAAAACAAATTGTAAAAAAAATGACTTGCTTAACGAGCGACGTTTCGCATAAAGAGTGGCGAGAAGAGGGGAAGTCCCTGATTGTGCGCATGTTACATTCAGTCTGGGTCATGGGAGGGAGGCAGCAAAATGTTTTTATTAATACAGTATAACCACTCATAGTTTAGCTTTTTTAAGGCTTTCTGTTAATATTTCAATCTGTATTTATAATATACATTTTATACTATTTTTCAGGAATGTCGAGATGAATGTGGTTCAGGTCTACAACTTGCTGTCGAAGGCAAATGTGAACCTTGTCCTCGAGGAACATACCGATCCCAAGGAATCCAAGCCGCTTGTCAAGGATGTCCTTCCGGAATGACAACACCGAAAATAGGAGCAGCTACTATCGAAGAATGCTCGTTACCTGTCTGCCCACCTGGATCATATCTAAATGGAACTCAAAATAGCTGCCTACCATGCGGCAAAGCAACGTACCAACCAGAATCACAACAAACACAATGTGTGCCATGTCCACTGAACACAAGTACTAAATCAACAGGAGCAGTAAGTACTGGACTTGGAAAAATTTAATTTTTTTTAGTTGTTTATTTTTGGTCTATCTGATATGGTTTCCAATGGCGCCAGGGGCCAGGATTTGGTTCTGGGGCCGGGGTTTGATTGTTTTTAACGGTCTCTTAGTTTGGCATTAAGCAGGAACTTTCGGGGGTTTTATAATTAAAAATATTTAAAATAAATAAAATAGCCAAACAGGATATCGAATGAAAATCCCAGTAAAAGAAAACATTTCAACTTTAATTAAATAACGCCATCATCAGTTCTTCTGAGCTGAAACGAGCACAAATTCAAATTATAATACAACAATATAAACATTATTAACTAGGTAGATAGAGCCTTGTTTGAAAAAGATGGAATTTTTTCAATCAATGCTCAAATAGACCAGTCAATATATCGTTTAAGATAGCAAATTTGCGAGATATGTTTGTGCTTGAGATTGGGCAAAATTGCTCCCCCTGGTGTCGAACCAGGACCTCCAGGCTTTCGCGGCGGGTGCACTACCCTTATCCTAGGGCGTCGATCCAATTAACATTATTATAAAATTATAATTTTATAATAATTTTTCATTCGATAGATGCTAACCTGTTTGGTTGACACATTATTTATTTAATCATTAGAGAGCCTCTTCTCTCTCAACGACATTATTTAAAACAAATACAAAATTTTTTTTAATGAAAAATAACAAAGATTTAAAGGCCTTAAAATTATCTGAATATAATAAAAAACATTATAAGTAAAGTAGGCCTACAAGCACTCTTTTATTCAAAATCATTGAGACGCCTACTAAAATATAAGGGGAGGGGGGCGAGGGGGCCCGGGCCCGGGCCCCTCCCGAAATTTTTCAAATCTATATACATATATACGGGTATATAGCTAATATCTATATTTTTGTTTGAAAAAGTGCGTTACATAAATATTAATAAAATAAATTTTTAAAAAATATTAATATATAAGTAATTTTTTAATAAAACTTTTATCTTTGAGGGTCGGACCCCTTGGGGCTCAGGTATAAATAAGAAAAAATTTGGATTAAAAAAAAAATTTAATGAAAATTTAGCTTTCAGGCTCCTCGGGGCTGAGGTGTATCCGGTATTTTAAAAATATTTTTGTGTATGGGGGGGGATTTAAAAATTAGTTCCCCCCCCCCGAAAGAATTTCTATATACGCTCCTGCTTAGCTTAAAATGACACACTGAGTCACGATATATTTTATTTGATATTAGTTATATTAATATTAATTTTTAAATATTTTTCAAACAAAAAATTATAATAATTTATTTAATAAAATCAATGAAAATTAAATTTTTTTTTAAAATATAGTAGTAATAGTAATAATTAATGAGGATTAAAACTTTATTAAATAAAAATTATTATATTTTTATTATTTTATTTTTTTACAGACAAGTGTACTCGAATGTACTAATCCCTGCGAGATGAACGGACCAGATATGCGCTGCGATGCTAACGCTTATTGTTTACTCAATCCTGTTACCAATGACTTTAGATGTGAATGCAAACCTGGTTATAATGGTACCGGGGAAATATGTACAGGTATGTCAGTTAAAATAAACTGAATTTAAATTGAATTTATTATTTTAAGTAACGCTCTTGAAATTCTTTTTATTTTTATTTTATAGATGTATGTCTTGAATACTGCGATAACGAAGGCGTTTGTGTGAAAGACTCGAGAGGTCAACCCTCTTGCCGGTGCATCGGCAGTTTTACTGGAAAACACTGTAAAGAAAAATCAGAATTTGCATATATTGCTGGAGGAATCGCCGGAGGAGTCATTTGCATAATTCTTATTGTTTTACTGGTTTGGATGATCTGTGTCAGGTGGGTTTTACTGAAATTTTTCTTTTCTAAATTTACTATAAATAAATCATAAAATGATGTGACTTTAGGTAAGAGAAAGTAAAATGATGTGCTGTCTCACATTTTATTTCCTTTCTTTGGTATCAACACTCAACTGGTACCATAACATTTTTCATTAGAGTAAAAAAAAAAAGATACTAGCTTGCTTTATTGAAAATTTTTGGAGACAAAAGGGGTATATTAGATAAACTATCTTAACTGCTCTACCCTTGCAAGCTGTCTGGTGCGCATGCGTGGTAACTAGAAACAAACGATAGACAATGATGTTGGAGTGGGAAGAGCCTCCCTCCAACATATTCCCTATCTCTCTCGCGCAAAACGACACCATTTATCTAATTTGAGCGTCCTCCGGTTTTTTTTTTTTTTTGTTCTAGAATTATTTTTTTAACAAGACTGTATGTATTAGTGTGAGGTGGGAAGCTGAGTAGATCTTGTAGTAAGGAATAAAGAAAGAGCGAATGCAGCTATTTTTATTTCATTTATTAGGCACTTCAAGCTGACGTTTCGGTCAGATTTGCGACCAAAAGAGGATGGTCGAAAATCTGACCGAAACGTCGGCTTGAATTGTCTAATAAACGAAATAAAAGTAGCTGCTTTCGCTCTTTCTTTATTCCTTACTACAAGACTACGTTTTTTGTTGGTGGGCCAACCCCCCATTGCTCCCGAGAATCTAACCCAGGATCCCCAGGTCTTCCCGGGGCATCGGTGTGCTATCCCACCAACAAAAAACATACTCAGTCTTGTTAAATATATCTATGACTAGTTAAGTCCGAATCGAGATATATTGAATACAAATGTATATATATTTTTTTTAACAGACATCAATTTTCTTTACACTGGGTGGACGTCAAAATATTTTTGTTAAAATGCCGACATTTTTGCATAGCACTAATTTAAAAAATATAAAAATTTTATCATAGTAGTTTTTTTTTTTTAATTAAAAAAATGAATTTGTAACAAAGGGCCGGTTGCTTCACTTCTAATTAACTAGATATCTCTCAGATAAGCTAGTTGACTATAACTTTCGAGTCTTTTCACATCCTAAGACCCAAAGTTCGGTATAAGACTTAACTAAGGTAAAATTAGGAGCACAAGCCTGTTTTATTTATTTATTTTTTTTTTTTTGGAAATTTTTAAATTTTGTTAAAAATTTATTTAGCTTTAATTAATTATTTTAATTTATAATATTTATTTTAATTAATTTTAATTACTTTCACTTACCCTATATATGAAATATATATAGAGAGAAAGTATTTTTAATAATTTTTAAAAATTATGCTTTTATTAAGTTGCCAACTTAATGAAACTTTACTTAGACTACAGGTTATATGTGAAAAAACTCATTTTTTTTTAACTCGAAGGTTAAGCGTATTCTTATTTACTCTATCGATGATTTACTATAGGTCGGATAAGTTTGCTAGCTAACTAGAAGTGTAGCAACAAATTTTCTTAACTAATTAGATAAGTCTCTGCTGAAAATGATAAATAAACCCTGCAGAGTTATAATTATGATAATTTCCTTACCGTCATTAAATATTAATGCCAAAATAAGTACTTGTTCTTTAGCAATTAAAAATAATCGATAAAGAATTTTTCATTTATAAAATTTGTTATTTATCTGTGGGTGGAGTTCGGGGGCGGAACTCATTACTTTCACAAATCTCATTTTCGATATTTTCGAGCTGTTAAACCTCGAATGTTTTTATTAATAGATTTAATTTTTATTTTAAAATAACACCAGGACCGTAGTCAGGGTGAGGATATGGAGGTCTAACCGCAACTCGCCCCGAAATCCGTATTAAAAATTTTTATAAACATTTAAGAACAAATATTTTTTTTTTTTAGATCGACCAAAAAGAAGGAACCAAAGAAGATTCTGGCAGCTGCAACCGAACAAAATGGATCCCAAGTGAACTTCTATTATGGAGCGACACCTTACGCTGAGTCAATTGCTCCATCTCATCATTCAACCTATGCGCATTATTATGATGATGAGGAAGATGGCTGGGAGATGCCCAATTTTTATAATGAAACCTATATGAAAGGTAATGATTAATTAAATATTAATCAATGGGGCTCTAGATACATCCCTGGCTTAGGGTGAAGTGAAAGTACACATACAAGAAAATATTTATTTTAATATTGTTTTTCCTGGCAAATAAGATATTCAAATCTTGACCCTCTTATTTTCAGGCCTTAAATTTAATGCGTATTTCGAAAATCGGATAGTTATAAATCTTTGAAACTTATAACATAGTTTTTTAAATTTAATTTTTAAATTTTTTAAATTTTCATATGTACAGCGAGCGCCACAATTAAGTCCCCACCTGGGAGCTAGAGCCTTGAGTATATGCAACCCAAACGCTAATGTCGAATGGGTTGTCTCAAAACACGGATGGCTCTTTCATTTCTTCCAAAAAGGAATCTCACTTAATATTTATTTATTTTATTTTCAATTTATGCATTCTATAATATTTGCACAATGAATAGATAAAATTTAAAATTTTTCTTTTTAATTGCTATAAAAATATTCCTATTAGCCTTGTCAAAAATAAATAAAAACAAGACTGAAAAGAATATTTTTATAGAAAGTAAAAAAAAGAAAAATTTTTAATTTTATCTATTCATTATGCAAATATTATAGAATGCATACATTAAATATAAAATAAATAAATATTGAGTGCGATTCCTTTTTGAAAGAAATGAAGGGTCCACGCGTGGTTTGAGACAACCCATTGAACATCTTGGCGTTTGGGTTGCATATACTCAAGGCTCTAACTCTCAGGTGGGGACTTTATTGTGGCGCTCGCTGTACATAATTTTTCTACTAGAGCCTACGGTTAATTATTTAAATTGAACTAAGATTATAACTCCAATAACACAGGCCAACAAAAATTTCATTAGTTTTGCTTTATTATTAAAGAAAATATAAACAAAATAGTTATCTAAGTCAAGTTTATATAATTAGATAATAGTTCATGTACCCGAAAAAAGATGTAAGGGGTGCCGCCGGGAGTCCAACCACGGATCCACCGATTTGCGCTCAGTGTGCCCTTACCTGAGCGCAAATCGGTGGATCCGTGGTTCGACTCCTGGCTGCACCCCTTACATCTTTTTTCGGGTACATGAAGTATTATCTAATTATATAAATTTCCGTTTCGCGGCTTATCTACGCGATATATATAATATCTTAAATATTATATATAATTTCTTATTTATAAATAAGTCAAGTTTGTTAAAAGTCAAATATAAGAAAATTTTATGATAAAGATGGCGTATTTCTTAGAACATTTTCTATTAAAATATAATTTTCTTGGAATCAGCGCATATACCCAAGAATAGCTCAAAAGTCCCCACCAAAATCACTGTTGGCCTGAGTAATTGTCTTGTCATTTAAAAACTAAATACTTTTCAGTCATGTTTAGGAACTTTTCAGATTTTACCATAAAAAATTAAATTATTAGAAAGGGCTTTGTTAGAAATAGTTGGTAGTTTAGTATAATATAAATAAAAACTTAGACTGTCAAATACCAACGTTTAATATTTAACTTCCTCTATTATATACAAAATTATAGAAACGGCAGGGCCGCAGACAGGGGGGGGCAGGGGGGCTATATCCCCGGGGCCCGGGCCCTCCGAGGGGGCCCGGGCCCATTGCGCTCCAACCTGAAAATTCTAATAAAAAATAATTTTCATGGTTAAAATTTCAATTAGAAAAAATCATTTCTTGAAATTTTTTCCCTCAGAGGGCCCGGGCCCTTTAAGCTCAAATCTTAAAATTTCAATTAGAAAAAATCATTTCTTGAAATTTTTTCCCTCAGAGGGCCCGGGCCCTTTAAGCTCAAATCTTAAAATTTCAATTAGAAAAAATAATTTTCTTGAAATTTTTTTTCTCAGGGGCCTCGAGCCCTTAAAGCTCAATATTTTATCTTAAAATTTCAATTAGAAAAAATCATTTCTTGAAATTTTTTCCCTCAGAGGGCCCGGGTCCTTTAAGCTCAAATCTTAAAATTTCAATTAGAAAAAATAATTTTCTTGAAATTTTTTCCCTCAGAGGGCCCGGGCCCTTTAAGCTCAAATCTTAAAATTTCAATTAGAAAAAATAATTTTCTTGAAATTTTTTTCCCTCAGGGGCCTCGAGCCCTTAAAGCTCAATATTTTATCTTAAAATTTCAATTAGAAAAAATCATTTCTTGAAATTTTTTTCCCTCAGAGGGCCCGGGCCCTTTGAGCTCAAATCTTAAAATTTCAATTAGAAAAAATAATTTTCTTGAAATTTTTTTCCCTCAGAGGGCCCGGGCCCTTTAAGCTCAAATCTTAAAATTTCAATTAGAAAAAATAATTTTCTTGGAATTTTTTCCCTCAGAGGCCCCGGGCTCTTTAAGCTCAAATCTTAAAATTTCAATTAGAAAAAATAATTTTCTTGAAATTTTTTTCCCTCAGGGGCCCCGGGCCCTTTAAGCTCAATATTTTATCTTAAAATTTCAATTAGAAAAAATAATTTTCTTGAAATTTTTTCCCTCAGGGGCCCCGGGCCCTTTAAGCTCAATATTTTATCTTAAAATTTCAATTAGAAAAAATAATTTTCTTGAAATTTTTTTTCTCAGGGGCCCGGGCCCTTTAAGCTCAAATCAAGTTTCAATCATCTTTTCACGACTCAGGATAGCTAAAAACGCAGATTTCAGTGGCTAATTTTCAAAATTTTCCATACCCCCAGATTCCCCCGGAAAACCACTGTCCGGGTCTGGCCTCGATAAATTATTGTAACTCTATTTTTTAGGAAATTTTGAAAAATTTTTAAATAACTTTATTTAAATAAATATTGTAAGCTATGTATAACTATTTCAAAAGTTGTGTCAAAAACTGTGTAAAAAATTGTTGGCATGAAGGCCACAATAGCCTTTTACCTAAGTTCTATTTTTTTTTTTTTTGTGGGGGAGGGGGGCCGTATTAGTAAGTAGCCCCGGGGCCCGTAAAGTCTGTCTGCGGCCCTGAGAAACGGGAAAGTATTATTTTCGAATAAAACCCAACTTAATAACTTATTGTATTATAATTTATTTAATGACGTTTTCTCTTTTATAGAAAGCTTACACAATGGAGCCAAAATGAACAGCCTGGCCAGATCAAATGCTAGCATTTATGGAAATAAGGATGACCTTTATGATCGACTGAAACGTCATGCGTATCCTGGGAAAAAAGGTAAGAGAACGAATTTCATTTTTTACTTTCTCTTACCTATATATATGTTAATATTAATATATAGAGAGAAAGTATTGGTTTCATGTAAAAAATGTCGAGATTTTGATGAATTTGGTCTGAGTGTGTGTGTCTGTGTGGACATTTTTAAGCATGAAGGAATTGAGCTAGGAGGTTGGAATTTTATATTTAAACTAGGCACCCCTCTGAGGAGTGAAGATAAGCTTTTGAAAAAAATCGGCCAAAAAGCATTAGTACTTTACTGATGTACTTTTTCAGTTTTTTCGATTTTCTCAAAATTCGCTCCAACGATTTTTGATTAAAATTCAAAAATCAATTATTTTTTAGCTACTCTTTAAAATGTATATTCTCATTTTGCCCTTGAAATCTTATGAAGCACATTTTACTCACAGGTTTATTAACTTTGCCTATCAACCGTAGGTTGGACAGGTAAAGTTAATGTAATTTTTCTATAGTTTTATTTAATCTTAAAATGAGTAAATGTTATTACACAACCGAAGTGCAAATAATATCTTTCACATTTTATCCATCAAGCGGAAATTTTTGTTTACCCAATCTTTACAAAGATTTTATAAGTAAGAGAAAGTTGTCTGCTGTGCGACCAGTCACACCACATTTTTTTTAGGGAGACGGAATTTTTTCCAGCGAGCGGAAAATTTTTTCCCTTCTTTGGAAATCATTTTAAATCATTTTACCTTTTTTATGAGAGACTAAATTTTTTTCTCTTCTGTGGAAATCATTTGACTTTTTTTTTTCGTGCGTGTCTCAACCCATCTTTTCAAATTCAGGTTTCGGCTGGTTTTTGGCCGAAACCGAAACCAGGATTTTTAGCTGAAGCTGCAACCGAAACCGAACCGAATAATTTAGGAATCGGTCGGTTCCTACTTTTGACCTGTTTTTTCAGGGAGTTGATTTTTTATAGTTTTTTACATCGGCCTGGTTTTATCCATGGTAGTTTCAACCATGTATAAAACCGTGAATTATACTCGGCGGGATAAAACTTGCCAACTCTGATCTCCACACAAAAAAACCTAGGTATGACAGCACAGTACAGAACTTTCGAATACCGAAAATAAGAGAAAGTCATGTGGTGTGCGAAAAGTCACACCAGATTTTTTCTATTCATCCGTTCCCACACTTTTTCTTATTCATATTCATCTAATATTTAAATTATAAAATTTAACTTATGTAAACTTCTTTTTGCAGATAAAAGCGACAGTGACAGCGAAGGCCAGTGAACAAATTTCCATGATTTCTTGTCAAACCTAGTATAATGCTCAAGCTGATTTGAAATTAGAATCAATTAAGTTTCATTCATTAAATGTATTATTATTAGTTATCGTGAGCTGATTGCCGAAATGGAGTTTATTTATTATTTTTTATTTGTAATTTGTTCCAAATAAGGTTGTTATTTAAGGAAATTAAACTTCATCTTTGCATTTAGCTTCAAGTCTTGTACAGCGAATTTGAGAATAATATGTAAAAATATGTCGATACTTTATAAATTATTATTATCAATATAATTTAATATTTTACATTAAGAAGAATGAAATAATGCAATCTAAGTCTTTACTACCTTAAAAAATTTATAATTATTCTCTTTCTCTCCTCTCTTTTACTCTTTTATTTCTCTCTTTTGGGATTTTGAAATTCTTGGTGATTATTTAAGAAAAATTTCTAAATTTAGAAATGAATATTTGGGAGGTGAATAAGGCTTATAATTTTATTTATTCTAGGGAACTCTTGAGCTTATTAGATTATAATTTCTTTTAATTTTTTTATACAAACCAAAGGTTGTTTAAAGATGAATATAAATAATTATTCCAGGATTCTGGACGAACTTTTTTATTATTATTTCTATCTAGAAAATACGTACAATAAATAAATATTTTGAATAGCTTCCCGTCTTTTAGTCAGAACTTCTTTTGCGCATACGCTTAAATGATTTTGTTTTTAGGTCTAGGAAATTAACGACGCGTGTGTATTAATTTAATTTCGTTCTTTGTATTACATCAAAAGAAGATTCAAAAATTAGCTTAATTCTATAAATATATATTTACTATATTACTATCACTAACATAATAAAATAGATAAAATTAGAGTGAAATTAAAAAAAAATTTAAGAATAATTAATTATTGACATTAAATTCAGTTTAAACAAGAAAATCATTTGTTTGTTTGTTTTTTCTTTTGTATTTATTAAAATACGTTGATTTTTCACAACTTCATTTTAAACGGGTAATTAATTTTCTTGTCGATCTCATTTAGCGTCCATTGTTTTTTTATTCTTTAGATAGGCCTATATACGTAAAGGAAGATCGAAACGTTAGTAAAATTTAAACAATTTCTTTGATTCGTTTCGCCTCAACTTATTTTTATCGTATTATTAACAATTTTACTTAAATCTTTCTATTTTATTGTCTTAGTGATAGTTGGTATATACCAATATAAATATAGAAATAGATTTCAATATCTCATTCATTAAAATTTAGAATATTTATTTTTTTCAACTTATAGTTTTTTTTTTTTAATATTATAGATAATTTTTGTTATAAATATTACCGCCATATTATCCATATAAATTCATTTCATCATTAAAACTCTTATATAACAAAATGGATATATATATATATTTATATATATCTAGTTAATTACGTGCTGTATCGACTCTATAATCATCAAATAAATTTATTATACCTCTAACTTGGTTAGGTTTTAATTATCCTTTTGTCATTTATAATTAATTAGTCAGTATTTGTTTACTGATATAAATAACAAATGTAAGCGTGATAAGATTGAGTGTGCCCAAAAATTATATATATACATATATATATATATATATATAATAAAAGAAAGGATGAATCTTAATGTTTAAGTTTATTTATTAATTGTCGATTTTTGTTTTGTAATAATAAAGAATTTCCAATATTGTACACAAATATATATTAATATATATATATATATATATATATATATATATATATATATATATTTCTATATATCAATAATAAATGATTTATCCATGAAAATATTATTAAATAAATATAATTCTGCCTGATTTAAATTTGTTTTCTATAACAATCAGGGTATTGATCAATTTAGTTATAGGAAAACCTTGTATAGTGTGGAAGTTTTTGTAAGAAGTTTTTAAATCTTCGATTATGGGTATGGTTCCATATTGAGGCCAGATCCATACAGACCTTTTTTTTAGTAAATTTTAGCCAATTTTTTACTTTTTTCTACTTAATCCATTTCATTTTACCTTTTTTTTTTTTTTTTAGTGGAATATTTTTTAATATATACCAAAAGTCCTTACAAAATAAGGAATTCAAAAAATATGTAAAATTATTAAAACTTTTTTTTAAATACGTATGTATATCAAGGGCGGATACAAGAGGGGGGGGTAAAGGGGGTAATTACCCCCCCCCCCCGAGATTCGAAAAAAATACGTTTTTTTCGCAAAAAAATTTATTTTTAATGTAAAATTTTTAAAATTAATACTTAAAAATTTGATGTGTATTTATATTCTGGCAAAGAAGTACAGAATGCGCTTTTAAATTACCGAAATTAAAAAAAAATTGTGTGCTGTGCGACGAGTCACACCAGATTACCCCCCCCCCCCCGAGAAACACCTCTGGATCCGCCCTTGATGTATATGAGACGCGAGAGAGAGAGAGAGAGAGAGAGAGAGAGGTGGCCTCGCTCCCCTCTTCTCTTTCTCTCTGGTCTCTGAGGTCTGGCGCTCGGGCGGCAAGCAATAAAAAATTTATTATATTAATATATATTAGGACTATATACTTTGTTTTTTTCTTCTAAAAAAAATAAAAAGATACATTTTGACCTTTTGATATTCAAATTTAATTTTATTTAAATATATTTAGATAAATCAAATATATGTTCTATATAGCATTGAAATCAGAAAAAAATAATCGATTATGAAAAATAATCGATTAATCGATTGTTTTGCACAGCCCTACTCCGAATATGATGAAGAATTTTTTATTTTCTATTTGAAAGATTTGATAATTTAAATTAATTAATATTTTTCGTAAAGCGAGTCAGTCCTGCTTTCGTATGGGACATTTCTGAGCCGCTGAGAAGGAGGTCACCTATCCAAAATTTGATATAATGAATGCCGAAAACTCCCCTCCGAACATTTCTACTTATTAAAAAAAACTCCGTGAAATTCGGACCAGTAGTTTCGGAGTCAATACGTTGCAAAGAGACCGACAGACAGACAGACTTTGTCTTTTATAATATATAGTAAGTATAGATTTTATTATAATACTAAAACAAAAAAAGAACTTGAAGCTATTAATTGAAATTATTGAAAATTCAAATTTATAAGAGTAAATTATATGCTCGGGTCATCTATTATGAGAAAATATACAAAAAATGTATTGAAAAATAAAATTTATAAGAGTAAATTATATGCTGAGGCCATCTATTATGAGAAAATATACTAATCCAAATTTATTGTGAGTAAAAAATACCATACCGCCATCTTTTAGTGAGAATATATACTAACTCTAATTTATTGAGTGTAAAAATTACAATAGCGACATCTTTTATTAAAAAAATATACTAAAAATTACTAGAAATAGGTTCGGTTATATTCGGAACATTTCGGAAATGTTCGGGAATGTGGCGACCGCCGAATCCATTTATAAAGAATGATATATTCTGGGATTAATTAGTATCTCACCGGCAGCCGGTGAGTGATTATAAGGGGGGTATATGTCACTTTTGTATTATTTTTTCATTAAAAAAAAAAAAAAAATCTTAGCTTTTAATAGGGAAGAATTCTTAAATTATTGTGATTACATGATATTATTTTCATTTTGAATGAATTATTGAATCTTAATGGGGAATTGGAGGTCTTGGATTGTTATAGGCTGATGAATTGTATGATGAGATGTTGCTTCGATGACGGTCAGCATCCCGCCCACCCACCCAATATAGATACATTTCTTATATAGTAATTCAATTACCCGAAGCAATCGTCGCCGCATACCGAAAATACCCGATGACTACCGGAGGTTTATTCTTCGGAAGTCATCGGGTATTTTCGGTATGCGGCGACGATTGCTTCGGGTAATTGAATTACTATATAAGAAATGTATCTATATTGGGTGGGTGGGCGGGATGCTGACCGTCATCGAAGCAACATCTCATCATACAATTCATCAGCCTATAACAATCCAAGACCTCCAATTCCCCATTAAGATTCAATAATTCATTCAAAATGAAAATAATATCATGTATTCACAATAATTTAAGAATTCTTCCCTATTAAAAGCTAAGATTTTTTTTTTTTTAATGAAAAAATAATACAAAAATGACATATACCCCCCCTTGTAATCACTCACCGGCTGCCGGTGAGATACTAATTAATCCCAGAATATATCATTCTTTATAAATGGATTCGGCGGTCGCCACATTCCCGAACATTTCCGAAATGTTCCGAATATAACCGAACCTATTTCTAATAATCTTTAGTTTATTTTTTTTACAAAAGATGTCGCCATTGTAATTTTTACACTCAATAAATTTGGATTAGTATATTTTCTCACTAAAAGATGGCGGTATGGTATTTTTTACTCACAATAAATTTGGATTAGTATATTTTCTCACTAAAAGATGGCGGTATGGTATTTTTTACTCACAATAAATTTGAATTAGTATATTTTCTCACTAAAAGATGGCGGTATGCTATTTTTTACTCACAATAAATTTGGATTAGTATATTTTCTCACTAAAAGATGGCGGTATGGTATTTTTTACTCACAAAAAATTTGGAATAGTATATTTTCTCATAATAGATGCCCCGAGCATATAATTTACTCTTATAAATTTTATTTTTCAATAATTTCAATTAATAGTTCCAAGTTCTTTTTTTGTTTTAGTATTATAATAAATTTAACAAGACATGTGAGTGTTCTTTATTGATGAGGCCAAACATCCCATGGCCCCCGGGAATCGAACCCAGGATCTCCGCCTTTCCGGGGCATAGGCGGAGATCCTGGGTTCGATTCCCGGGGGCCATGGGATGTTTGGCCTCATCAATAAAGAACACTCACATGTCTTGTTAAATATATCTATGACTCAGTTAAAGTCCGAATCGAGGTATTTTGAATACTATTATCTTTTTCAAATAATAGATCTCGAAAAATATTTAGCTATTATAATAAAGTCTATACTTACTATATTATATAAAAGACAAAGTCTGTCTGTCTGTCTGCCTCTTTGCAACACATTGACTCCAAAACTACTGGTCCGAATTTCACGGAGTTTTTTTTAATAAGTAGAAATTTTCGGAGGGGAGTTTTCGGCTTTCATTATATTAAATTAGGGATAGGGAACCCTCCTTATCAGGGGGTTCACAAATCTCTCATAGGAAAGCAGGACTGACTCGATTTACGAAAAATATTAATTAATTTAAATTATCAAATTTTTCAAATAGAAAATAAAAACTCTTCCTCCACCTAAAATTCGAAATTTCAAAAGGTTTTTTTTTTCCGCTTTAAGCCCCCTTCCCCCTCCCCCTAAAATTATTATTTTTTTTAATTTTTCACTCTATTTTAATCAATTTTAAAATGCCCCTTCTCTAGCGTGTAAATAATTGAAAAATGGTATTCCAGACCCCAGAAAGTTTTATTCCCCCCACCAGGGGGGACCTGCACCCCTAAAATTTATCTTTCACTCCATTTTAATAAAATTTAAAATGCCGCTTCTCTAGTGTGTAAATAATTGAAAAATGGTATTCCAGACCCCAGAAAGTTTTATTCCCCCCACCAGGGGGGACCTGCACCCCTAAAATTTATCTTTCACTCCATTTTAATAAAATTTAAAATGTCGCTTCTCTAGCGTGTAAATAATTGAAAAATGGTATTCCAGATCCCAGAAAGTTTTTTTGCCCCCGCCAGGGGGGACCTCCACCCCTAAAATTTATCTATCACTCGATTTGAATAAAATTTAAAATGTCTCTTCTCTAGGGTGTAAATAATTGAAAACTGGTATACTAGACTTCAGAAAGTTCTATTTGCCGCGCCAGGGGGGGCCTCCTCCCCTAAAATTTATCTTTCACTTGATTTTAATAACATTTAAAATAAGGTGTAAATAATTTAAAAATGGTATTTCAGACCTCAAAAAGTTATATCGGCCCTACTCCTCATACCTGCCCCTCTAAAATTTATTTTTTCTTATTTCATATTTTTGTTATGGTGCAAAAATATTGACCATGGTAGCTGTTCGCCCTAAGTATTAATAAATAAATAAATAAAAATATTGACAAATATTTTTTTATATTTATTTATTTTTTTTTTTTGGGAGAACGACAACATTCTTTGTACCTGCGGAGGGCGCATTGGCGTAAGTAGTAAGTAGTTAAGCCCCTGGGTTGGCTACTGGCTCATTGTTATGCCTAATCTAGTCCAAGGAGCAGAAGTATAATAGTAAAATAATCTGTCTTATATTCAACAATTTATTTAATAGAATATAAAATAAGTGTTTCGGCGCAAAAATTAATTATGCATTTTATGCATTGCATAACGACCTCTCCGTTTTTGATCTCCTAGATCAGCGGTTCCCAACCCATGGGCCGCGGCCCAGTTGTGGGCCGCGGGCTGATTGGAACTGGGCCGCGGACGTCTAATGAAAGATAAAAATTTATACTTATAATTAGAGAGCGGAAAAAAAAGTCTTTCGACTTTTGTCAATTTTGAGACTTTTCTAGATTTTCTTCACTGATCTCACAAAAAGAAACGTTTTTTGAGATTTTCAAAACGACTTTTGCGCTTCCCGGTCCCTATTTATTCCAATTGATATGTATTCAAATTAATTAGGGTTGACATTATCCATAGAGGTCATATTTTTTCCATCGCCTTTGAACTTTGAGAATTTTCAAGATTTTCCTTAAACTTTAAGCATTCCCATTGTTTTCGTCCAAAAGGGACAAAATTAATTTCAAATTGCAATAAAACTAGAAATTTATTATTTAGAATCTTTTATTGCTTAAAATTCCCTCAAATAATACATAATTAATAGAACGAATAGGAATAGATTAGATTGTTTCATCTGTCAAAGTTCCTCAGCATAAATCTGTTCATATTTCTTTTTCATTTCATATTTATTTGTCAATCTTTCTGTTCGATTATATAAAATTATATTTAACAAATAGTAGTTAAGTCAAATCTAAAAATTTATAATAATAAAAATAAAAGAGATTTTTCAACTTTAGTTTTTTTGAAAAATAATACAAAGATAAACTGAAGGTTTAGTGCGATTTAAGGCTATCCAGTATTCTTCAAAAATCCAGTTTTCATCAAAAATAGCATTGACTTTTTTCAAACCTGACCCAACTAATTTTGTACCAATCCATTTTACTTACACATACACGGACACATTTATACCCAGTATACCCTAGTATGGGCCTCAGCGTTTTTTTTTACGGCAAAAGTGGGCCGCACATCAAAAAAGGTTGGGAACTGTTGTCCTAGATGATTACCCGAACAATCGCTAATTATATTTTTAATTGATCTGGATAATCAAACAACGAAAATTTAATTTTTTAAAGTTTGTATAATGAACAATTAAATTTATTTTTTCGGTGATCGATTATCCGAACACTAAAAGTTAAAGCACAAATACCATACTAAAAAAAGAAAACAAAATTCTTAATCCCAACACCGCTAGACCGCACGAGGGTAGGTTTCACCCACCCCCCAACCTGCTTGGAACATATGCCACTTTGCCCCCCCCCCCCCCTTTCTTAATAATTGTTAACTTCTTGATAGTGATTAAATTTTCAAAACAAATATACACAATAATAATTTTAAAATTCTTCCAGGAGATCAAAATCTACGGGGAATGTTATTAGCATATGTAAAACCCGGGTCGTATCACACTAGTAGATCACTCGCTTCTTGTGCTACGGGTCTAGGGATTGCTCCCTGTTCCAAGCGATGAAAATTTTTCTAAATTACATTGGATACAAATTAATTTTGTAAGCTGGGGACGATGCCAAAAATGAATTTAAAAAAAAATGATTTAATTTAATTTGATAATAAATAAAAATTACCAATGATAATAATTTTTACGCCCTGGATTTTCTTGAAATAATAAGTTAGTTATTATGAGATGTAAGAAAAGGCAACGCCCCCCCCCCCCCCGAGGAAAAGTTTTCTATAGATAAATCTATGAGGTTCATTTAGAAAAAAAGGACTCCATTCGTACCTCATTGTCATCTATGAATCGCGTGGTCAAGTTTGGAACTTAGGTGCTAAGGGCACTAAATATATCTCGATACAAAAAAATCTGGTGTGACAAGCACAGTACACTACTTTCTCTTGCCGAAGGGTAAGAGAAAGTTTTGTGCTGTGCGACCAGTCACACCAGATTTTTTTCAGTAAAGATGAAAAAGAAGAAATTTATCTCACATGAGTTTTCAGTAAAATATTCATTTTTTATCATAATAAAACAAAACAAAAGAGATAATTTTAAAATAATTTACTTTCTTTTAAAGAGAATATTTTTTTTTCCATTTATTTAATAATAAAAAAAAATTATCTCGAATTTCTCATTCCATTTGCTTCATTCTCTCATCTGTGTTTGTTAAGCTTGAAAAGGCGTTTTATTACAATATATTAAATCAATCGTTGATTACATTTTTCTTATTAAAGTTATTTTTATTTAATAACTTCTAGCCTTCAGACTTTTATAACAGCAATAAACTTATTGTGATATTGATTTTATCCGTGAACAAGACATGGCGCCTCCAGTTGTGGTGTTGGGATTCTTTCCCATTCTATCTTTTATATATATATATAGGGTGACAACAAAAACGTCATAGATTCGTTTATGCCTTCATAGTTTCAACTTGAAAAATATATTTACTTTTCCTAGACAATGGAATTTATAATACAATGAATTTTATTTTTTACTCCCTCTTCTTTTTTGTCTTCTTCAAACGTGGATGGCAACGACGAGTTACCCTAATAGCGACATTTCTTCTTCTTCATTTATGTCCGCCTTACTTTCATAAGAAGAATTTGTCAAAAAATATATAAGGGTAAGGAACAACTCATTAAAATCTTAAGCAAGGCCAATTTGTTCCTATTTCGTATTAAAATTGAAGGCCGATCTTAAAGAAGCAAAGATAAATTTTTAAATGAAACTGTTTCATTCCTCAGGTACAAGAAATCAAACACAAAAAACTCAATTAATTTTTTTTTTTTTTAAGTTTACCTTCCCCCCCCCCCCCCCACCCTGGAAATTTTTGAGAAATCGCAATCCGCTCAGTTAATTAATGATCTAATTTCTGATTTTTTTAAAATGGCTCAGATTCTGAATTAAATGAGATTTGTGGACGCTTATTTGCAAGTCGATACCTGATGCACGTTTTCAGTTTTTTGAATTGAACTATTCAAAATTTTAATCTCATATTTGGATATTTTATATACAATAGAAAATCCTAAACAAATACAAAATTACATAAGAATTGGAGAATATTTTTTAAAATGTGTAAAATGTTCCAAAGGGTACCCCCTTTTGAATTGAAATTAACATGCAAATCCCCATAGGGATTTAACATTGGGTCTATGGAAGAAAGATCCGGAAAATAAATTTGAAAAAACTGTATTACTACATCAATAAAGTGTGCTTGAAACAATTTTCAAGGTAAAATGAGAATATACATTTTAAAGAGGATCTAAAAAATGATTGATTTATGAATTTTAATCAAAATCGTTTAGCCAATTTTGAGAAAATCGAAAAAAACTTCAGTAAAGTATTAGTCAGCGGCGGATCCAGAGGAGTTTCTCGGGGGAGAGGGAGTAATCTGGTGTGACTGGTCGCACAGCACACAATTTTTTCTTATTATCGGTAATTTAAAGGTGCATTCTGTAGTTGTTTACCAGAATATATAACAAATCAAATTTTTAAGTATTAGTTTTTAAGATTTTATATTAAAAAAATATATTTTTCTCAAGTCTCGGGGGAGGGGGGGTAATTACCCCCTTTACCTCTCCCCTTGGTATTAGTACTTTTTGGCTGATTATGATAATAAGCTTATTTTCACGTCTCAGGGGGAGGGAGCCTAACTTATTTATAAAATTTCAACCTCCTAGCTCATTTCCTTTATGCTTAAAAATGTCCACACACAGACAGACACACAAACCAATTTTCGGGACCCACTTTTTTTGGACTCCTGGCACATCTAAACGTGTATATCCATCAATATCTCGACATCGAATTTTCGACATGATCGCAATACTTGAGAAAGTAAAAAAGAAACCTAAAAGGCCATTAAGTTAATCTAAAGGGGTTTTCAAAGAAAAGAATTGCCCCTCTTTAAAAACTAAAATGCACTTTTTAAGAGTTCTATAAGCATACTCTAAAGGCAGGTATAATAATCAAAAATTATTTTTGAAATTAATGATTGAAATAAAAAGCTTTTTATAATTAATATTTCCAAAACGAGAACGAAAGAAAACAAGGGAAAAAAAATATTTTTTTTTATCAAAGCTCGTATCCATTGTAATTGAGTTAATTAATGGTTTCAACTTTGCTCATTATTTTTGTGGCTTTCTATATATTGCGACAAATAAGTTTAATTTATTATGTCTTTTAAAAAATCTAATAAAAAAGTCCAATTTGAAAAAATGACTCCTAGAGGCATATGTTACTTTCATAACGAAACTCTTTAATTTTTTATAGTTGTGAAAAGATTGTTTTTTTTTTCCTTTTTTTTTCTTTTTTTTTTTACTCCCATATGAAAGCACATTCCGGCGTAAGGCGCCTTTATCTGCGTTCCTACGGCTTTTATTATAGGCTGGACATTGCCAAAGCGGAAAAATGATAAAAAAAAATCAAATCATTTATGTTATGGTTTTTATTTATGACATGGTAAAAAGTGATTAGCCCGATGCTATTAAGCCTGTCCAATGGGATAATTTAAAAAAAAAAGTATCAAAAATATTTGATATTGGAAGAAAAAAAAGTGAAATCACCTTTTATTAGGAATTTTTTTTTTCACTTTAATTAAATTTATGAATAGGGGGTAATGCAATTTTTTTTTTTTTTTTTTGATTTTTTTTAGGATTATAATAAATAATAAATTAGAATAAAAAATGAGGTGATGGGAGACAGCTGAAGCCGACCCCACTAAAGACGAGGGTCAATCACAAACATCTATCCCCTCTCCTCTTTTGATTGACCGAAAATTGATTTTATTTACTTCTTTTGTAGTCTAGAAATTAAAAAAAAAAAATTATTGATTTTTTTTACTAGTGTTTGAAATTTTTCATAATCCTGTTTATCAAACTTTTAATAAATGAAAGTTCATTTTTAGTATATGAACTTTTTCATATACACTGTTAAAAAACTTCCTATACAAGAACTCTGTTTCATAACTGTTTATGAATAGTATATGAGAAAATTCAATTTGTAGCCAACCAAACAAATTTCTTGTATATTTTAAAATTAATTATTTTGGTAAAAATTGTTAAATTTAATTTTTATAGCTATTTAGTTGAATTACCTTATAAAAATTATTTAATTAGTATGATTGTAATATACTTCATAAATATTTAAATAGCTTAGAGCGCGAATTTCGAACCACAATTTAATAAATTTAGATTTGTGAAATAAATTTTAAAAGAATAATTTCAAGTTTCCTTAAAATAATTATAAAATAATATTAATAAAAATTCCTTGAGGTAGTCGAGTTATTTGAGAACGTTTAAACCAGTGATTCTCTACTTGTCGCTGTACACTTTTAACGATTTCAAAATTTGGCGACACACAAAGAAAAAGATAAGTTTAAAAGTTGGGAATTTGTTCATAAACTTTTATATTAATTTTATTTCAAACCTAGGTATTTTAAAATTAAACCACGAAAGTATATGAAAAGTGATTGAATATTCATATTTTTTTTTTAAAGTAAAATTCATAAACAGTTTGTGTAACAGACTTCATATACAAGTTGAATATTTTTAACAGTGTATATATTAACAGATATATAGGTGAGAAAAAGTAAAAATTAAATCAAAACTGTGTCAAAAAATGACAATCTTTATATTTATATAAAAAAAACATTTTTTTATTACATTTTCTGTTACAGAATTATAAAATATTTATTTACTTATCTGTTTCAAATATCGTGTAGACCAGTTATTATTAACAAATTAAAGAAAATTCATTTTCGTTACATAGTCATTATATTTTTATCTTTTATTATTATATACTTATTTTGGAATATTAGTTTGATGATATTATTATTATATAAATTTACCTAAAAAAGATAAAAATGAATAGACGATTTTTGATAAGCAGTAGATTAATTTTCTGATTGTTTTTAATGCATTATTTAATAATTCCAACATATAGAAAGATAAATTGTCTTTTACGATTTGTTCATTAATACAATTTTTTTATTCCCTCTTTCTTTTTTTCTCCCACCTGACATGTTGAATTTATATTATATAATTTCATTTTAATAATGGATTTATAAAGAATAAATATTGATATTCGAAGGCCAATTCGAAATATTTGTTAAAGCATGCTTAAATGTAAGGTTAATTATTTTATCAATAAAATTTTCTAGGTGGGAAATATGGATTTCTAAGGTGATTATTGCGAAGCCTCCGCTGTAAGAAATCATAAGTTGACATCTACATATGATTTATAGATAAAAATACTATATTTTTCCTTATTTTTTTTTTATTACAATTAAAATAATAGCAAAAAAATAGTCGAATAGTCACTTAAAAATTAAAGGAAGTCATAAATTAAGCTGTCATATGTTCGTTGCCATATTGTTTTTTTTTTTTCTTCAAATTATCGTCATAGTGTACATGCAAACAAATCATTTGCCGGATATTTGTCTAATACAATTTGAGAAGTCTAACTAAATTTCTAAATGATTTTGAAATTATGATAAACATCGCTATATCGCAACCATCGATCAAATGGACGACGATGAATTGATCAGCGTGTAATCAATGTTTAAAAAAAAATTAGACAAAAAAAATAACTGAAATTTTAAAAGCCATGCTTGTCATTAGTGAAATGGATTTTTACTTTAGTCTTGTTAAAGAAATAAAAAAAAATATATATATGTATAAAATTCCGCCGGATGATTTTTAAGAAAATGTTTTCTCTGATAGAAATATTGTTTTCATTAAAAAAATTAATATAAAGATTTCAAGTTAATTAATGACTGATCCCCCCTCCCCCCCTCCCCAATCCTTTAGGGGTTTGTTACGCCTCCGCTTATTAATTACGGTGGATAAAAACGGCCCACGATTTGCTTATTAATAAGCGAAAACTCCAAGAGCGCCTGTAGAGAGGCAACCCAAACTCCCCCATCTTTTTATTATTCATTTATAAAAATGTCTTACATAAATTCATAAAATTCGTTACTTAATAAATCTTTTGCTCTTACCTATATAGTAAAGAGTTTTTTTTTAGTTGGTTATAGCTGCCGAGAGATTATTCAAATCAAAAGAAGTAATTATTGAATACTTAGGGCCAGTTGCTTCACTTCTAATCATCTAGCAAATTGATCAGACTGATGATAAGAAATCATCGATTTAGTAAACAAGAACATGACTAACCTTCGAGTTAAAGAATGAGTTTTTTCACATATAAATAGCGATCTGATGTATAAAGTTTTGTGAAG
This sequence comes from Euborellia annulipes, assembly GCA_023213315.1. Lineage (NCBI taxonomy): Eukaryota > Metazoa > Arthropoda > Insecta > Dermaptera > Anisolabididae > Euborellia > Euborellia annulipes. The sequence goes on from JAKCPI010031143.1 coordinate 208,278, forward strand.
TTAGATACTTAAAATGTCAAGCTCAATCAGACACGTTTCTAGGATTTTTACTTTCTCTTACCTATATTATTATTTTAATTTTATTATTTATTTAATTAACTGCACATAGGGCTATATGCCCCTCTTAGTGTACGTGAGTTAAAATTAGCCAACTCAGAGGCAAAACGCGAGCCGCCGATCATCAGTCGCATACGCGTCGTATATACAGTATGGAAATATATATAGAAAGTATTGCGATCATGTCAAAAATTCGATGTCGAGATTTTGATGGATATACACGTTTTGAGGTACCCTGAGTCCAAAAAAGTGGGTCCCGGAAATTTGTCTGTGTGTATATGTGTCTCTGTCTGTGAACAAAATACCTCAGGAACGAAAAGAGCTAGGAGGTTGGAATTTTATATTTGGGGTGAAAATAAGCTTTTGAACAAAATCGGTCAAAAAGTATTAGTACTTTACTGATGTACTTTTTCAGTTTTTTCGATTTTCTTAAAATTTGCTCCAACGATTTTGTTTAAAATTCATAAATCAATTATTTTTTACGTGCTCTTTAAAATGTATATTCTCATTTTGCCCTGGAAGTCTTTTGAAGCACACTTTACTCGTGTACTTCATAGGGAAAAGGTAGAAGAAATGGTTGCCATGGTAACAGAATATAAATCTTTTTCTTTTTAGATTAAAATTCATATACCATAAATCAACCATTTTTTAGATGCTCTTTAAAAAGTATATCAGTAAAACTTTTAGTGAAAATTGTTTGAAGTAAAATTTAGTGATGTATTTCAGATTTTTCAAATTCACTTTCCGGCTCTTCCTCCATAGACCCAATGTTAAATCCCTATGGGGATTTGCATGTTAATTTCGATTCAAAAGGGGGTCCCCTTTGGAACTTTTTACACATTAAAAAAATTATTTTCCAATTATCATGAAATTTTGTATTTATTTAGGATTCTCTATTGTATATAACATATTCAAATATGAGATTAAAATTTTGAAAAATAACCATAGTTTATTTGAAGCAGTCAACTTTTAAAATACACACAGCAATGGAAATTTTGAATCAATTGTCTTTTTTACTTTTTAATTATGAAACGCAATTGGTCAAGTTTTAACCAAGTTGCTCTGGGAAAGTAAATATATCTCGACACAAAAAATCTGGTGTGACAAGCACGGTACACAACTTTCTTTTACCGATGGGTAGTGGTGTCCTGTGCTCCAGTCATACCAGATTTTTTGAAATATTAAAATTTTTTTTTTTGAATTTTTACCCCATTATTAATTATTTATTTATACCGGAAAATAACCCCTATAAGTATTTGAAAGTGATTATTTATTAACTCCTCCCTCCTCCGGTAACTGGGTGGATTTAGCTGACTTTTCAAAGCTTACGTCCCTAACTGTGTCCCCCCTCCCCTTCCTTAAACACCCGCCCTTTTTAAGCTTTATTTATAAAAGGAATTTTAAATTCGAAATTCATTGCGTAGATCATTAAATTTTAATCGGTTGATGATTATTTGATCATCAAGTTAGTTTTATTGATGGTTTTAAACCCTCATTTTTATTTTCTATTATTCCATCTGATGATTTTTTATTTCATTCGATCCACCTCTGATCGATTTGAATAATAAATTTACTATTAAATAAAATAAAAATTGTCTAATATATTAATTCTTTTTGATTTTAAATTAATTAATAAAATGCATTTAAAGGTAAAATTTTTAATTTTATATGAGGAAATTAAAATTTTATCAAAATGTAAGGGAAAAAGTTCGATATTGTCTATTATAAATAATAAATGGATATATATTTAATTATTTATTTTTTTCAACCAATTATTCCTTTCTTTTTTAATCTATGAATTTGTATCAATTAATTTTTAAGATGTTCAAATTTAAAATTAAATTTGTTTAAATAAATTGCTAATCTATAATTGAAGATGTTTGAGAAATGTCACGTGTTCATTTCTCACCGAACAAAAGAATAGAAGGAGACTGAATTTTTAAAATTAAATTATTGTTTACATCGCTTTAGAAATACAAGCAATTGAATGTAAATTATTTTGTATTGTATATTTGCTTTTGTTATATTTAAATGATACACAAAAATATTCTCAATTTTGGATTGAGATTAAAAATAGAATGTCGTTGATATTGATATGCTTGGGTGGGGTAGAAGGCGGGGGGACATGCCAGTTTCACCACATTATATACCTTTTCAAGTTTAAATTGAGCTTAAACAAAAGCAAATAGAGAATTAACACTTTAAACTTGAAAGACTTTTTTTTAATTACCATTTTTGGAGTGTCCATTAGGGTTTTAATTTTTATATATTTTTTAAAATATAGAATCAGGGGACGTAAATCACGCTTGTTTCTCCGGACCAAGGTTCATACGTGCTCTTGGATTTGTTTAAGTTCTTAGTAACCCTCTTTGGGTCTGAGGGGATGGTCGAAAAACCACAATATGTAGGCCTAAAGGGTGTCTGCACTCTCTCTCTTCTACAGGTATTACCATGGTCAATGCTCTGCCGAATTAAAATCAATTATCCCACCCAATGCAACACAGAACACAAGAGAGCATCGCTATGCTGTTCAGATCACGACTAACAGAACAAAACAATTTCATTCTTCCTTTGTCCCCATGACCTCCCGTGATTGGAACAAGCTCCCTGCGTCTATCTTCCCCAAAACCTACAATCTTCAGACTTTCAAGTCTAATCTCAACAGGCATTTTCTCAGTTCCCTCAGTTGAGTTCCCCTTTTATGCTTCTCATTTTATTTTTATTTTCTTCCTGGCTGCCTGTGACCACTGGTCATTATAGGTCAAAAAAAGAGAGAGATGTAAGAAATGCCAGTCTTAGTTTGGACAACTCCTAATCGTCACCCACAATATGTGACCTTGTAAATAAATTTTTACTTTTTCTTACCCATATATGTAATATATAGTGAGAAAGTATTGTCGAGATTTGGATGGAAATGCATGTAATGAGGTCCACTGATTCCAAAAAAGTGGAACCCGTAAATTGATCTGACGGTGTGTGTGTGGGGGGGGGGGGGGTATGTAATGATTTTAAGCATGATGGAAGTGAGCTACGAGGTTGAAACTTTATATTAGGTACTCTCTCGGACAGTTAAAAAAAAATAAGCTTTTTAAAAGCGGAGAAAAAGTACTAGTACTTTATTGATGTAATTTTTCAGTTTTTTTTTCTAGTTTCTCAAAATTAGCTTTAAAGATTTTGATTCAATTTCACATATTTTTTAGATGTTCTTTAAAAAGTAAATTAGTAATATTGTTCGTGAAAATTGTTTGAAGTACACTTTGCTGATGTAATTCAGTTTTTTTTTTTTTTCAAATTCACTTTCAGGCTCTTCCTTCCTTAGAGCCAATATTAAACCCCTATGGGGATTTGTATGTTAATTTTGATTCAAAAGGGGGTTGGAACTTTTTACTTATTAAAAAAAAAATTTCCAATTCTCATGAAATTTTTTTATTTATTTTTCTCTTTTGTGTATAAAATATCCAAATAAGAGATTAAAATTTAAAAAAATAACCATAGTTTATAACGAGATTGTGGATAGCTATCACGAGTTGCTCAAGCTAAGATCACTTCTCCTATAAGTCACCTTCTTCGACCATCAAGCGTCTGGCTGTGAAAGGGACCGGGGTCCACTCAGGCCCTCACATATAGTGGATGGCGACTTGCCCGAGCTAAGACTGTCATTTCTTCTATCTCCCATTGATACCCTTTAGATATTATGGATCGTCGTCCATCAAGCGTCTGGCTGTGAGTCGAGCCGGATAACAATCAGGGACTGATGTGGACGACGAGAATGAGTTACCCGAGCAAAGACTTGCATCTGCCTTTTGTCATCCTTCTCCGACCATCAAGAGTCAAGTTGTTGAGTTGAACCTGAGTCCATTAAGAGGTTAAAATATTGTAAATGGTGACCACAAATTCTCCGAGCTAAAACTGACATTTCTTCTATCTCTCTTTATGACACAATTTACTTTTCATGTTTAAGGTCCACGAGTTGCCTAAGCTAAAATCGGCATATTTTCCACCCCATCCCTTCCGACTCTATATAAATATTCTATCAAAATTTTTGAATTCTACCGGGAGAACAGAAACGGAGGGGTGTTATTAACTTTTGTTTTTTTGTCCTTTAGATAATAAAGATAGAATTTTCAATAAAAATGTACACACTTTCAAGAGAAATGATAATAGCTACAGAAAAATTAAAAACGAAGAGGCGGCGAGAAGTCTTATCAATTGTTTCAGCGCCAAATTTATTTTCTAATGTTCTGAATCTTGATAATAAGTTTAAAATATTCAATACGGGGTCACAAATTGTGGCTGGCGACTAAGAGTTACCCGTGCTAAGACTGGTAATTCATCCTCATCTCCCCTTTATGTTAACTTTCATATTTTGTCGATATCGACCACGAGTTGCCCAAGCTGGGATTTACATATTTTCCACTTCTCTTTTAAGTCACTCTTCTGTGAAAGGGGCCAGAGTCCATTTAGGGCCTCGCGTATTGTGGACGGTGAAAATAGAAGACAAAAAAAATTCAAGGCATATATTGAATATTAAATTTTAATTCAGAAGAATTATGGATATTATTTTTAAAGATTAATTGAAAAATATTATAAATAAAAAATCTCAACATAGAATTTTTAACATGATCGCAATAGAGAAAGTAGAAAGCATATAATCAATATGTAATGATATTCTATTATAATATTTTGATATAACAATCAATTATTTTGAGTAAGAAAATAATTTCTCAAACATCTGACACACAGATCCACTTTTTTATAAAATAAATTATAGATCTTTACATTCAAATCCTGATTTTTTGAGGTTACAATTCTTTTCACTAAAAATTTTTAGCTAAGAAATAGTAAAAATTTATACAATTAATAATGCATAGGGTTGTTAATAATAAAATATATAAACAAATGAGATTTAGATTTAACTTAGTATATTCAGAATATCGATTTATAATTAACGTTAAATTAAATCAAACATGATAACAACTTGGGATAATTTAGAAAAATTAATAATAAATTTATAAAATCTATTTTATTAGTAAATACGATCGTGTTGAGTGGGCTGGACTGTTGAGCATGAATTTTTTTCCCTTTCCCGCATTTGTTTTATTTTTAACTAAAAGTAATCAAATTATCGGACAAAATAAAATATCATTTTATTCAAATTTTAAGCTTATGTTCTAGGAAAAATAAAAAGCATTCAAACTAAACAAAATTAATTTTTAAATATTTTTTAATTTTTTAAATTATTAATTATTTTTAACATTTCCATATCCATTTTCAAACCAATTTATCCACGCCAGATACTTTTATTTAATTATAAATTATTTTATTAAATATATATATATATATATATATATATATATATATATATATAACAGTTATAAACAGTATATACCAATATTCATATTAACTCCTAAGCTTTACTGATTTATCCTTTTGGCTACTCGCCTCTTCATAAATATGTAGCCTATAGTAAGTAGTAAATATAATTTTTTACAATTTAATATTTATTAATTTAAATAGCAGACAAAAGTTAGGGTGCCATCGGAAGTTGAACCCCGGATCCACCGATTTGTACTCCGTGTGCCCACACAAAGCACGCTGAGTACAAATCGGTGGATCCGTGGTTCAACTCCCGGCGGCACTCTAACTTGTCTGCTATTTAAATTAATAAATATTAAATTGTATGATTTTTCTTCACGGATCTGAAAGTGACTATATATAATATCTTAAATATTATGTATATAATTTCTTATTTATAATTATTTACTTACCTTAAGGTGAATTTATGAACAAGGATTCTTAATGATGATCTATTAATTAAAAATTAAAAAAAAAGAGGCTGATAGGATATATTAATTTAGAATGAGGTGGTGAAATTTTGATAAATAAATTAAATAAATATAATGGAGCCTAATTTAAATTTATTATTATCACTCTCCGATCAAGTAGGTAACCGGAAAAATTTTTCTTATTGAAAAGGGAGAACCAGGCATGAAATTGTGTTAATTGAACAATTCATCGGGCCCCGTTGATGTTGAAAAATAAAGTTAGATCAGATATGAATTTCAATTAAAAAATTATATAAATAAAAATTTTGTATATTGAAATATTTGATACTGTTACGATTTTCCACGGTAATATTTGGTCCATTTTGATACTAGTCTTCCTCAGTGAGGATCGGAACTAAATGACAAGTGAAAATTAATTAATTATATTAGTAATAAATAAAATTTCTTGAGTTGAATGCTGTAGAAATTTAATTAGAATAAAGTGACGGGAGCCTTCCTGGGAAGAGCAGCCAGGTGAAATAAAAAGCTTTATATTTTTTGCATACGTTTCGAGCACTAGCCACACTCATCCTCAGGGCAAGCAAAGATGAGTGTGACAAGCACTCGAAACGTTGGCAACAAAATATAAAGCTTTTTATTTCACCTGTCTGCTCTTCCCGGGAAGGCTCCCGTCACTTTCTTCTAATTAGTTAATTAATTTTTAAGTTTATATTCACCTATAAGGTGACTAATAAAAAATTGGCATCACAATAAATAAACATTTTGAGAGCAAAAGCACAAAAAACACAATATATTACCTTAGTATAAAGGGATTGCCCCCCCCCCTGGGCCCCCTTGCATGCCATCGACGAGCAATTGCAAAATTTTAAAAATTTAAATTTCCCCCTTTGACTCAACTTCCTTTTATTCTGGACAATCAGCGTTCTGATAGGCACATACGCACAGGGACAGGAAGTCACCCTCTAGCGCTTTATATTATAGTAGGATGATAAATCTAAAGCCCTCGGGTCTTGTTTTAGTGGTTAGCGTGCTGGCCATTTAGAACAGAAGCCTAAAAAGAATTTTTGTTGACGTTATTTATTAAAAATATAAATAATTAATACAAAATATAGTCTATAATAATTAAAAACTTAAAGTGTCTTAGGCTTAGCCCTATATGTGACCGAAACGTCACGGCTGTGGCGTTTCGGGTCTTCAGTCCTTCAAAACTTAAAAATCCAGGAGTTGGTCAATAGGGCAATACATGTAAATTTATGTATCATCAATAAATATATAATTGAAATATTATTCGCTGCTTGCTCATTAAAAATCCAGAACACCTAAAATAATAAATTACTAATTATTAAAATAGTCTGAAATTTTAAAACACTAAACTTTTGTAAATTAAAATTAAATATACAAATTAAACACTAGGTTATTTGTTTCAAAGGTTTTATTAATTAAAAAATTAACACTTGATACGTTGAATTCCTTGTCATCATCAGAAGTGATTACATTCTAATACATGATGATGAAAAGTAATTGTCGAAATACGTATAAAGTGTTAATTTTTTAATTAATAAAACCTTTGAAACAAATAACCTAGTGTTTAATTTGTATATTTAATTTTAATTTACAAAATGTTTCAACGAGAACCAACGGTCGAAAGTTTAAATCTTACTAAACTTTTGACTATGATTATTAATTTAAAAAAAAATATAGTTATGTAAATAAAATTACAATATAGGCCTAATTCAAATAAATTATCAGATAAAAAAGAAAACATTTTTGACAACAATGAGATTATAATCAAATAAATTCTACAGAAATTCAATTGAAGAAATGAATATTTTTTTTTTTTATAAAATGGTATTATATTAAATGATTTAGGTATTACGAATATATTGAAAACCGGAACAATAGAAGAATTTAAATAGATTGATACCCATAAATAAATCTCGGACAAAAATGTCAAAAAAGGGAACTCAAATTTATTATTATTATTTTTTTTTTTCTCTAATTTTCTTGTCCATTCTCGTTGATTGAAATGCATAAAGATGGCCATGTGCCATTTGCAATGCGAAATTCTCATTATTATTTTGAATAAACATAATATCTAATGTAGCCATTTGTTCAATTGTGTAAAAATGTTATATTGTGTATTGTATTGAAAAAAAAAAACTAGAATTCGAATAAATAAAACGATCAATGATCAATAGGAACAGTCGGAGGTCGTTTTTCATAAAAATTAGGAATTCAGGGATTGGCTATGGATGTCAATAAAAAATTTGCATATTTTTATCGTTATTATAAGATTTATTGTGAATAATACATATATTTATATGCATATATAAATATATATATTTATCCATTGCTAGTACATTGCTGATACTGATTGATGCGGTTGAACAAAGCAATTGATAAACTATAGGCACTGATATCAAGAAAATTATCTTAAAAATTAAGAAAATAATCAAGGATTATTTTAGTCTAAAAATATTATACATGGCCAGTACTTCCATTGGCCTGAAGCATGAATAAATAAAAGAAAAATAAAATTTTTTGTTGACCATACATGTTGTTGTTTATAGATTTAGATATACATACAATACATAGCAAATACAACATAAACACTTTGTAATACATAAATATGAATCATAATAATTATTATGAATATTATAATTATAAATATTTATATTAAAACTGTACAAATATATTTTTCCTGTACCTGCCGCTTTTTATCATTTTTTTTTCATTTTTTTTTTTTATTTTTTTAATTTTTGCTAGAAGTTACAATTATACGCTCTCAATTTCTCGAAATTGGTCCAGATTACTTATTTATTTATTTTTAACAATCTAACTCCAACATGATTTATATTTACCATAGGCGGATGATTAACTCTTTAATTTTATTCTTTGATTAGAATATTAACAAACTTCCTAACAAATGTCCAAAGCGAAAATGTAAAAGGGAGGGGGAAAGAAGGAAATAACATTTTTTTGTAAACTGCTCTCTCTCTCCCCTATTTTATAATCTCGAGCAGCTGCTAGTTTTGTCAACAAGACCTAACATATTCAATATATATAATTTCGAATAGAATTTCTTCACCAAAATGAAATAAATAAACAACTCTATAAATATTAAATATGATTAATGATATTATTTAGAAATTCACCATCACAGATAGTTATTAAAATGCTTATCATTAATTTTGATTGATACTCAAGTGTTAGGAGAAATAAAAAAAGAAATTTAAAATAGCACTAAGCTATCAAATTTAGAATATTCGTGCATCAACATCGCCAATTATTCTGATCACTGAATGTTTACTCAAATTAAATTAATTAATTTATAATTACAAAAATTTAATTAACTGGTTACATTTCTAAGAATTGTAAGTCATTATAAAAAAAAAAACTTTTCATTAATTCAACAATTTTTTTTATATTTATATTAAATAAAAATTTCAGAAATAAAAAATATATTTATTTATGAAATTTTTTTAGAGGATTAAAATAAAAAATTTTTTTAAACACCAGAAATAAATGGGAGAGAAAATAAAACAGTCTTGGTCATTATCCATAAACCCTATTTGAATATAACAGTTTAAGCAAAAAATTTACCAAAAATAATAAAATTTCAAAGATTAAAAAGAAAAAAAATTAAAATCATAGAGAAGAAAGTAAATAGTTTTTTTTTTTTTTTTTTGGTTAGATATTTATTGATCGCTAATATCGAAATTGATTTGAATTTTATTTATAAAAAAAAAAAATATATACATGTATTTATTGAAAAAATTTGCATATAAAGAGGAGGGAAGAATCTGACCAAATGTCCACTCATTTTTATGAATATAAATGTAAGAAAAAATAACTTATTCATAAATCTTTCAAACATCTTTCAATTCAATTTAAAAATTAAAAATAATATATACAAAATGAAAGAAAAGAAAAAGAATCAATTTTTTTTTAATATATTTTTTTTTTAATAATAGAATTAAATAACAATATTTTAAATTTTGGACATTTTGGAGATTTTTAAAATCAAATTTAATACTTCGGACTTCCCCTTAATTCAAGTTTTTGTTGATATACTCTAACTTTAACTTATTATTATATTTATTTTTCCAAATTAGTAATGTTTGTCATTAAATGGCAATATTGATGCACGTCAGAGATATTTCTCTTCACAAATTAAATTAATATATATAAGGTATAGTGAGAATAAAAAGTTATTCCCATTTTGTACCCTTTATTGGCTTGATTTGTCCTTTTGAAATTTTTGTAAAGATAAGTTTTAGAAATCTAATTTCATTAATAATATGAAATTATATTTCAAAAGCTTGTTTTTTTACCAAAAATTCCAGGCCTTTTGGGATTAATTTTCTACCCTTATTGTACCTTTAATTATCTTAAATTGACATGAATAAAGGAATATATTTCTATGATTATATCATTATACCTATAATCTACAATCTAAATATCCGCTTTTGGAAATATATAGATCAACGATCGATTTTTCTCCAAAAAAAGTCTTTTCATCCGAATTCCGCGGTCGCCAACATGGAACAACAACGCGACTGGCGGCTATCGGATGAATTAATCTGACCAATTTCGATGAGAGGACTCTAGTGTTTTGGTACATTAAAATAAATGAACACTCTCATTATTTATAATATAAAAAATATTTTGAATTTTATCAAGCTTTGACGATATACCACTGATAGGACTAGTATCCCTCACTAGAAATAAGTTCTTATTATTATTATTATTTTCTTGTTTCTTTGCCATGAACTCATGAAGAAGTGAGTTAGCGTATATATATATATAGAGATACATATATAGAAATATATATATATATACATACATATATATTCACCAATATAACGTGTATATAAATGGTGACATGGAGCGAGATTCCATCTAAATTTCTTTTTTATCGCATTCAGTGATAGTAAATATAATAAGTTGAAAAAATCATTATTATTATTATTATTATTAATTAATGAACATTTCAAACAAAACATTAATTATAATATTCATTCAATATTTTATTTTTTTTCCTAAAACTAATTTTGATTATAATTTCAGACATGAATAATTATTAAAATAAGTTTTGGATTATTTGAATTGTTAAATTTTTTTAAAATTTTCTTTATAAATTTTAACGCCATTGTGACAAGTGTCATTCAATTTATATAAGGCACCTGGTTGACACTCGTCACAAAATTGACGCAAATTCAAAAAAAATCCTAAACTCATATTAAAAATATCCATTATCTTACTTATGTTATTTTTTTTTAATTATTATTTTAAAACATAAATATATATTTTTCTTCTTGTATTTATTATTAAATAGTACTATGATTAATATTTTTTTTTTACTATATAAATAACTAAAGCCAACTGAATGGTTTTACCGTCAGATAAGGCACCTTGGGTATTATTCTCTGAACGGATAACCTATAACTCAAACAAAATGATAGATTATATATTTATTTAACCAACCAAATCACTTGAGCTAAGTGTTATAAGTATTTTTTTTATTTTATACGATAATGTCGACCATGCCACCTATTAAACTATTAAATCCAAAGAGCTGAGTGTATTTAAATTAAAAGAAAAATAAATGTATAAATAATTAAATGGCCACATTTAAGAATAGATAAAATTTGATTAAGAATTTTATTAACCAATTCGTGTAATAGTTTATTTGAAGGAAAATTTGACTAATAATAATTTAGCATTTCCTCAAAAAATTTAGAAGTTAAATTCCATATTTATTGAGTAAAATTCTTATTCAAATTTGAACATCTCCATGATTTTCACTTGTTTGGAATTTTGTATACACTTAGCCCTTGGAACTTAAATTATTTGTCAATGAGTTCTCTTACTGTGGCGCATACAACTTTTGGACTCATGCAACAGTAAAAGTATGAGCACATAATTCATTGGGGCAAAATATTTTAAATTTGTATTTTTTTTTTTTTATCTTGGACCTTTACAAAAATACACATTCTTTTTTTATTGGTATTTTTTTTCTTTTATAATATTATAAATAGGAAATAAGCTATTAGTTAGTCTAATTATCAAGTTACATCTAAATTAAGATTTAACCATTCTTGATGGCATATTCATTTATTTTTTATTTAAATTAATAAATTTTTTAAATTTTTTTAAAATTTTAATTTTGCATTAAAAATAGTTTAACTGTTATAATTAAATAGGAATTATACACATATAAATATATTTTGTGTATATAGAGATATATTCATTTATTTTCTATATAGGAACTTTATTTTTCACTTTAATTTGAGAAAAAAAAATTATAAATATATATATATTTATATGAATAACTAAGATTGCTTTAAATATAAAAATGTGTAATAATTAAATTAAAAAAAAAGCAAAGCATGTTTTTATGATGTGATTTAATTAGAATACATTTAATTTGAATAAAATTAATCTTTCTTGATAATATACAATATATTCAGAATTGGAAATATTTATTTAATGGGTTTTTAATGAGATGTTAGACTGAAAAAGTTGAGGAAGGGGTGCGTCTTCCTTCCATTGGTCAAAACCTTTCCTAGGCAACTTGAATAACAAAATATATAATCATCTGCATAATTGAGAAAGGACAAATTTGTCCAAAAAACAACACCTGTCTAGAGACAACGAAACAAAACTAAGCATTTAATGTCAATCCCATTTGGATGTTTAGAATTTTTATTTATGTAAATAATGATATATAACACTTTATATTGATTATTAAAAAAAAAAACTTTCTTCGAATAAAAATAAAAAATTTTTTTTTAACGAAATTGTAGCTATTCGTATCAAAATAAATATTTTTGTTATTTAATATAATTAAATGTATGTATTGTTAATATTTCTTTATACAAGATTTTGTCTTCATTTTCAATTGAGTGCGTTGTAATAAAATTTTAGGGATGAGTTTTATTTAAGTAAAAATGTTAATAAGTTTATTAAACCTTTTGTGGTTTGTATTATTATTATTATTATTGTTATGGGAGTTTTCAATTATAGATATATTTTTGTATTAATTATTTATAAAAAATATAAATACTGTACAACGACAACGTTTCGACTACTTATTCTGCAGTCGTTTTCAAGTACTGTGCAATTACTCCAACTCAAGGGACACCTACGTGAATCAAATTCAAAAAGCTTATTGTAGCAATCATGCTTTTTATGTAAACACTTGCTTTGATGATGGTGTCTAACTTCATGGTTGTATATGTTGCTAACTTCATTGCATATAAAATGCTACTAACTTCACGTGCTGTAGGTATATACGAGGTATACCCTAGGTTAGTTCACTTGAGTAACCAGTGCGCAGTACTTGAAAACAACTGCAGAATAAGTAGTCGAAACGTTGCACAGTATTTATATTTTTAATAAATAATTAATAACAGCATATGGTCCATAATTAAAATTTTTGAAGTGAAACTTCATTAAGCACTTAATATATCAAAAAAGTTTTTTACTTATTGAAAATTATTTGAATCGATCCCATCAATATTCTACAGTGAATATGAATTTTAAGAAGTGAAGTTTTGTAGAATTTTCATTTTTTTTTTAAATCTCCTTTCAAGGGTGAATTTAGAGAGTGAATTTAATAAAAACGAAAAAAAAAAACATAATATTGGGAAATGTGCAATTATATCTGTTAATTAAAATTTTACTAATAAAATTGTTATATTAAAAGGAAATAATAAAATCTGATAATAAAAAAAAGTTGAGTTAATATCTGATCATAAAAAAAATGGTCTCTTACTCTCCCCAAACTTTGACTTGGAGTTCTTAATTTTTTTTTTTTTTTTTTTTTTTTAGGTGCATTAATTAAAATACTGAAAACTAAGATCCTAATGAAATTTTTTTTTCAATATCTATAGATTAATTCATTAATATATAAATTATATAATTTATAAATTTTTTGAAAATTAAAATTACCAGAAAATAAAGGACACAATAAAGACAAAAAAAATTATTTATTTTGATGAAACTTTGGAATTTAAGGGGGTGCAACACAGCCAGACAAAATTTTGTGATTGTTGTATTGGTATTTTTATTATAAAATTTAATTGTTAAAAAAAATATCTTTTTCAAATCTCGGAAGGGGGGTAAATACCCCCTTACCCCCCTTGTATTCGCCCTTGATTGGGGGTTTTAAGACGAAAAAATTGGTCCGTTTGAATTTGATAGTTATAAAACTTTGTTTGGGACCAATTACTGTAGTAATAATAAACCGGTATAACCGATCTATCGGTTAGAAATCATTTAAGTAATAAAAATAAATCATTAAAAAAAAAATTGTGCCAATGACAGACGACTAAGTCGAAAGCTTGTTCCGGATTGGCTAAGGTCATGTCTTAGTAAAAACCTCCTAAAGCGAAATACTAAGAAAAAACCCTTGGGATAGGCAATTTTAAACAAAACAAAATTTAAATACAGTGGAACCTGGAACAAGCATAAATCGTTACAGAATCATATTCATAAAGCGAAACACTCGTTATCCGGAACAATTTTTCTTCTCCCGGGGTCCTCGCGGGTTCATGGATATTTTAAAAATATTTTTGTGTATGGAGAAGAGGGATATTTAAAAATGAGCCCCCCCCCCACGAAAAAATTCAATATACACCTCTGGTACAAAATGTATATAGACCCCCACTTCTAGTGACGCCCCAGGCCCCCAAATGTCTCGGTACGCCTTTGATGAAAGAAAATACATTGCATTAACACCTGCAACAAAAATTGAGCAAACCTCCTGATCTTCATTGAATTTAATTAAGTTAATTAAAAGTGACATATTTTAATAAAGGTTTTTCCTTAAAAAATATTTTTTAATTAATATTAAGGGTAAAGTATGAAATAATTTTTTTTTATCTAATAGAATAATTGTCGTTGAATCGATCGAACTGGTAATCCGAAAAAGGCGAATACTATAATTTCTTTTTTTGGCTTTCGGCATTAAAACCAATAAGTCATCTTGTAACTTGGAATGTAGTGAACGCGCCGTTAGCATTGGGCCCCGGTTGCCCTGGCAACGGCGATTCTGGTCGCCTCAAATGTGCTTTCATATTTCCCAAAGCATTCCATCCACAGGCGACACTAAGAAATATCTAATTTTGATATGGTCTTGACTATTTTTATATCCTGCGATATCTAAGAATGACCGCCTTGCATGATATTCTTATATTAAAAATATATTTATAAATTCACTTTAATAAAATGTAGCTAATACATATATGCTTTAATTCATTGAAGAGGAGGAGAAAGAGAAAAAAAATTTGATTTGAAATTGTTTTATTGTTTTTTTTTTTTTTTTTTTTTTGTCTGATAATTCCGTAGATTTTATCTATAGGGTGTTCGCGATTAACACACGCTATTCGAAAATCAACGCTTTTTTGTGAAACGCAGTAAAATTTAATTAATATCCTTTGTTCGAATCTAAATTCATAATGATACTCTGACTAAAAAAAAAAAATTTAATAAAAAAAATAACTTAAAAGCCAATGAATGTAATTAAGGGTCTGCTGCCACCAAGAGTCAAATTTGTAAGGTACACTTGTTGTTATTGTTCTTTTTAGTTATTTCTGAGTTTTTTAGTATTTATGCCTTTCTTTTATTTAAATAATTGTACCAATGAGATATTTATATTCAAATTCAGATATCTACAATTTTGAATTGGAAAGTTTACTTAACAGGTTTTTAATGCAAATTATTTTTTATTATAAAGGGTGGACATCATTTTTCGATATCTATTAATTGGCCTTTAAGTTTTCTTAGAAATTGATGAAATTCTGAATTTTTCTTTTTAAGATACGACTTATTGAAATCGATGTTATATTTATATATATAAAGTGTAAGCTTGCGTCAAATTTGTGACAACAATGCTTATTTGTATGTGTCAGGAGCTAAGGATTTATGATAGGTTGATGATAAAATTGCGAGTTAAAAAATGATAAAAAAAAAAAAAAAATGTTAATTAATATGAATGTTGATGTTTGTGAATATAATTATAAAAAGAAATATATGATTTTTCAATATACATATATATGTATCTTTGTGTTCGATTTTTTGTTTCTTTTTGACTTGTGTCAGCACATGTTGTTTTGCAGATCTAATCATTTGAGTGACCGAAATTAGTGGTAAATGTGCATATACAGTCATCAAATGAATAAAATCCTGAAAATGAAAAATATTTATATTTTTTATTGAAATATTTGCATGAATAACCTGCTATCCATTAAGGAGGAAACCTCCCAATTCAAAATTACATATGATCCTCTTAAAATTTCCTGTGTTTCATATGTTCAATGATTTCGCAAATAATACTTAACACAAAACAATCAAATTTTCACATCAAAACATTTTAAAGTTTTTCTTATTTCAATTTAAAATTGTTTTGTGGAAATGACAATGGTAATCAAAGATTCTGGTTGAATTGGTTATTCGATAACATAACCAAAAACATTCACATTTATTGTTTTAATTTTTAATTTTTTTTTTTTTTTAATTTCACTGAAATATATACTGTGCGGTTTGGAATAAAATAGAGGGTAAATTATGTGGGTCGATAAATAAATTCTTTTAATTGTTTTAATTCAAAAGATTTTTATTTTTAAGAATAGAATATTCTTAATTAATTAAAAATGTGTTTGTTGCTGTAGGCTTTTATTAAAAAAAATATTTATTTTGATACGAATAGTGTATTCATTAAAAAAAAAATTCAAATCAAATTCATTTTTTTAAATTTTTGTAAAAAAAAAAAAAAATATAAGTGTAAAAAATTTTTTTAAGTGTGACATTGCAGATTTAATAAATTTTTAAGCAAAGAAAAAGTTTCAATTATTTTTACTTTTGTGCATAATATTTTTAAGAGCAAAAAGTTTATGATAAAAAATAAATAAATATTGCTTGAAGATCAGTATTAAGGAATGTTTTTTTTTTTTTTTTTGTGCATATGTCACGTAAATGTCAAATAGGAACCGCCTATATTTTAGTTAGTGACGTGTTGCACTAAAAAGCTGTCGGTTTATTGAAAATTGACCTTGTAGATATATAGTATATCAGATTTACAATTTTAAGAGACAAGTAAACATGGACGCTGGGCAAGCTGTCTGAAATGATGACGTGGCCACCCCATTCCATTTTTTCCCCTGTTTTTACCCTCTTTTGCGCGCTTCAAAATTGACCTTTTCTGCAAATTTGTGAGCTTGAAACGGGGGATGATTGTGGATGAGTAATACTCGTTGGGAAAACAGCTTTTTGGGGGGCGATCTTCGAGTTTTAGGGAAGCGAGGGGGAAATATAAGGGCGGCGGCCATCGGCGACAGGGAATAGGGAATGGGGAACAGGGAACAGAAACCCTCCAACGCCTGGCCACCAATCAATGCCCAGCCTACTTACTGTTTCCGTAATTTACCAAAATTCGAATGCATCTGGTTACTCTTACAGCTGTGAAGCAAGGGTTTATATTTATATATAAGTTATATTATTATTGAAAACGATGATTTTAGGGGAAAAATAGAAAAATGCGAGAGGGTTGAATAAATAAAATAGGGTAAATGAAGGTGTTGTCGTCTAATAGGATGACGAGTATTGTACTGGAAGGATTTTGACAGTGACACAAATCAATAGAAGGTTATTTAAGAAGAAAAAAAAAACAAATTCAAAACATCTGCTTCATTCTGAAATGGTTTAATTTAGAACCCCGAGAGTAATGGTATCGTTAATGATTTAATCGATTCCAGAAAAATTAATAAATAAATAAAATTTTAAAAGCTTATATTTATTTATAAGATTAATTCGACGCATAATCATAAGATTATTTTCATTTTCTAATAATAATTAGTTGAAATGGTTAACTCACAGTTGAAATTGTAAACAATAGCAACTCTAATGAGATTCCGAGTAAGAGAACATTATTTTCTTATAAATCATTTTAATGGAACTTAGCATTCACCAGGAACAATAGATAGATATGTTTCTGGTTCTCTGTAATCAGAAATTAATTAACTCTAGCAAAACATTAGAGAAAATGACACAACCGGCATCATTTCAACATTAAAAAAATTATCTAGATCAAAACTATACATTTAAAACTCGTGTTTAACGATTTTCGTGTGAGTAAGATCATTTATATACAATTAAATTACAAAGGAAGTGAGGTAGTTTAGATCTGTTAGCAGGAGATATGTGTGGAGCTACTAATTCCTCTATTCTTTTAATTCTAAATTAATTTAGAATCTTTTGTTTACATTTAGAGGATCAATAAAATAGATTAAAAATTTAAATTATTATTTTTTATTATAATGAAACCGATTTGGTTTTTAATATGAACGGAATTTTACTGTCGGAGTGAAGCTATCATTAAACAAGGTAAAGTGGTGGTGCTACTACTTTTATATTCATAAGCAAGAGTTTTTTTTTTTGTAAACAAAAGACATTTTATTTAGTAATTAATAATATAAAAAACCGTTACTAACTACGATAAATTACAACGGTTCAATCATTATTTATGCATTCCTAATAAATAGAGTTGGAATTGAATTGGGTCTTATCTTCAGTCCGAAAAAAATATATAGTTTTATTTAAATCTTTTTTTAAATCTCAGTTTAGCGTTTGGTTTCTGCAAGCACGCCTGAAAGTTAGGCAAACTCGATAGCAGCATGCTCTTTGTGAACCTTTTATTTAAAAAAAAAAACTATTAATTGATTTAATTTTTCACTTTAAAATGATTTAAAAGACAAATTGGCATTAATCGTGTTTTATTATAATTAATAATACAAAAAATGTTATTATTATTATTGTTTTAACTCACTGTGTATGTAAAAATTGAAATTTTCAATCCGAATGAAATATATAAATAGTGATTTAAATCTATTTTATATCTCAGTCCGCAGGGTTTCGACCACTTCGTTGTTAGCCTCCCTCAGTGAGGGTAGGATCTAAATGAAAAGATGTAATAAAAATTAAACTTAGTGGTTTTTATTTTTAATTAAATATTAAATTTGAAATATAGGCTACTAATAATATTTAATTAAAAATAAAAACCGCTCAATTTTGACATCTTGTCATTTAGATTCAACCCTCACTAAGGAAGGCTAACAGCGAAGTGGTTGAAACCCTGCGGACTGAGATCTAAAATAGATTTAAATTACTATTTATTTTCGGATTGAAGATTTCATTTCAACCATTACATACATAGTCCTGGTGAGTTGAAATAATTATAAATAATAATAAAATAATAGCTTTTTTTGTATTATTAATTAAAATAAAACACGATTAATGCCAAATTGTCCTTTATTTTAAATAATTTTAAATTGAAAAATAAGATTAACAAAGAGCAAAGCATTGAACGCTGCTCTCGAGTTTGCCTAACCTTCAGGCGCGCTTGCAGAAACCGAACGCTATTTAAAAAGGGATACAAAGACACGCAGAAATCGCTCAAATTGATTCATGAACCTCAAAACATAATTTTGTTGTATACAATTCTAATTTTTAAAATTCTTTATGTAAATTTTACAGTAGAAGCAAAATGTATTTTATTCTATTTTTATTGGCTGGCAATTACTTCTTCAGTTTCGGTTAATGTAACTGACCTAGGCCTATAACGATGCATTTATTGTATAAAGTGAGAATAATTTTTTTTATAATGAACCCATCACGAATCTATTAATATTGTTGCGAAATTTTTACTTTAAAAGGTATTAATAAATATTGATCATTCTCTAATGTAGTCACATAAGGAAAGGGATCATTAGAAATACGTATATATTTTTGTATTATTCAAATAATGACATTTCTATGTGAATTTTAAGACCCGAATATAAATTTCAGACTTATTAATAAGATTTTGTCTTAACCAGGGGTTATATAGGTTCTGAATTGTATTTCACGATGTCAGTTTGTTTTTTTTTATATATATATAAAGAAAAAATACTTTTTTTTTAATATTGAGTTTATTAATCAAATGATGGGCTATATAGTTTTGTCTTAATGATGATCATCTCAGAATATGAAACTTTTTATTAAATTTTTAATATAAATTTTGTAAAAATTAAATAACTTATTATTATTTTTTTTTAATTTTTATAAAATAAAATAAAAATTATAATAAACAGGAAAATAGTTGAATTATGGTCACTATAAATTTAATTTAATTTAATTTAATAATATTGATAAAAATTAATTTAATTTTATAAAAAAATTATAGAATTTATCTTGAAAATTAACATGTTAAAAAAAATTAAACATTCTGAAGACGATCATCGAAACTGCTTAGCATCAGGTGGCCAAATTAAAAAAAATTTCGGCAGGTTAGATCTCTTTTTATATAAAAAAAAAAAAAAAAAAAAAAAAAACTTTGAGAGACATATGGAAATAAGTGTATTTAGTCTTTTACCCATAAAAAATGCAGGATTTGTATTAATGATTTAAATATCTAAAAGTTTGTAGTTGGATAAGAATAAAAAAAAAAATATTGATTAATTTAAACGTAATAAAATAAGACTATAGTAAATCCCCCTCTATGGAAATTTGCTTTTATTGTAACAATCACGTTATGAATTCAATGTCCGTCAGAAATATAATACTTCTATATAAATTATATATAAGTTGTCACCCGAGTTATCTGGATCTGATAGTTGTTATTGGCCATTAATATATATTTACACGAGTAGTTACACACAATAAAAAGTAGATTTATGAGTCTTACTTTAATTTTTTTACATCACTATAAATATTTTTGCACTCCCTGAAAATAGTCCTCTCTAAATAACTATAAAAGAAATTATTTTTAATTTATTTTAATATATTTATGATAATAATATGATCTAAATAAAAATTAGAATATTTTAGTTATAACCAGATAAATTTTTTATAGGTGGTCATTTTCATTATGACTATTTTTATTTTGTCTCTTTGATATAATATTAGAAATAAAATATGTTAAATTATCAATAAGATTATTTAAAATAAATTCAGTTTTACTATGAAATGTTTTTTTTTTGTTAAAAACATGATAGTAAAAATTTAATATTTATTTTGTAATATTCTTAATAATGAATATTAGAATTTATTATCACGCACTATCATCTGAAATTTTAAGTATAAATTAAGAATTTTTATTTAATCTTTCTATTTTATTAAAATTTGTGAAAATTTAACCAGTTGCGTAGCTGTTGAAGGGTTGCCCATAAAAAGAACCGGGTGGAACCAAAAATAAGGATTGGTTCAAGAACTAGAAACGAACGCAGGAGGAGTTAGAGATAGGAAATAATGTAACTTGACGGCGTGCCGGTAGATGGCTACGGCCAGAGGCCGGCTGGGTTTGAGGTGTGTGTCTTCGTGCACAGAAGCACCTCGGGTAAATAAACGTGGATCCCGATAGGAATTTCAAATAATAATAATAATATATAAAAAAAAGTTTAATAAGTTAAATTCTGTTCCTAATTTATATTTACTTTTCATAAGTTCCTGGTGTAATAAATAAATTTTGGAAATTAAATGTACAACAAATTTTTAAAACAAAAATATTTTTGATAAGTAGAATTCGTGTAAATTGAGGGTTTACTTATAATAATAATAAAATCAATTTCCTCTCCAAATTGATTGAGAGTAAGATTGTTAATTGGTAAAAATCCTTTTTTTTTTTAACTATTTCGTCAATTTATGCAATTTTGACGCGGTTCATTTTTGATTAGAGGACAGGAAGCAAACCACTGATCCCTAAAGCAAGAGCTGCACTTCTGCTAGGGACAGCGAGTTTTTGAATAATAAAATAAATTGTGATTTTATTTGAATTATTAAAAAAAAAAATTTATTAATGGGAAAAGCCTCTCCCTTTTACAACCCACATCATTATTTATTCGGGGAAGTCTCAGTCAAAATGCAGCTCCCTAAAGCGTCATTAAAAATAGATGAAGACATGGCGTTTGTAGATAAATGAATATTATTAAATAATTATTAAGGAATAATTTGATTGGTTTTTTTTTTTCGCTAGATTCGTCAACCTTCATTGATTTGTTAATTCGGAAAAAAGGAAAGATCTATTCTTAAGAGGAGATATTGGGTACTTGTATAATATAATAGAGTAGGAAGTGTCTGAAGGCTTCCAACAGGTGCTGGAAAAAGGAAGAAACGAGAAAGTGAGAGAGGGAGAGCGTGGGGTGTTTATGTGGCTGGTCCAGAAGGTGTCTGCATGGCACGTGGCTCTGAAGGAGGACCCAGGTAAAAAAGGGGGGCACGTGTTTAGAGACCCCCCTTTTTAAACGCGTGCCAATGAATTAAGTCTTGAAAGATCGTCAATTATCCGGAACAGAACGATTCAACTTGCTCCGCCTGTCGAATAAATAAAAGCAACCAGACGTTGGCCCAAAAACTACGAAAAAAGTATTTTAATTATTCTAACAGATGTTACTCACTTCGCTTTTGTTTTGGATTTAGATATGACTAGAATGAGATTTTTTGGCCTTTAGAGCCATTTGTCATATTTCTTTTCATTTTGGGGTGAAAATCCTTTTTTTTCCATCAAATGACCAATTGGTGAGGATTTATTTGTTAGCTTGTGATCAAGGAGTTCAACGTCATTTTATTTTTTTTTTTTGTTCGCCAATTTAAATTTCCAAACATTGAATAGAATCTGATAGAATCTATTTTCTAAATTTTTACATAAAAAAGTCTATTTTTGACAAAAGGCTTTGTGCAATTGGAGGGGGTTGGCTCGAACTCACTGACAGATGTTTTACACAAAATTGGGGAAAAAAAAAATCAGAATGCACAATAGTTTCAAAAAGGGTCGAATGTACACAGATTTTAACAAAGGATATGAATTATTTTGAATTTATTGTGCTTTCCGTGTTATTGGAAAAAAAAGTATGTCTGTCCCCTGAATGCTTCCCAGCAGTCGGTTTTCTTAACTATTAATTAATTATAGTTATTTTAGGAACTAATGACCATATTTATAAAGACATATAAAATTAATTAAATTTAACAAATGTCATTAACTCGGCATGTAGTACGTAAAAATTCTATCTATAATGACCATGCGAGCACACATTTTAAATTTCGTTAGTCGCTACTTGAAAATATATATATATATATATATTTTAATAATTATAGTCATCTGCTCAAAGTCTTAATTTTGACTTTTAAAGCAGGTAGAGGGACAATCTGATAATATAAAAGCTGGTAAGAAGTGAAATCAAGCAAAATTTTATATTTTTTGTGATAGATCGAGTCTTTGTGCAATGTCTTGAAGAAGTTGGAGAACCTGAGTTCGATACCCAGGAGCTCACAAATGATTAAATTAGAAAACAAAAATGAAGAGGGAAATTTTTTGTTTACATAAAAATATTTTTTTGTTTTTAACTAAAATATTGCGAAACGAACGAGACTTAGATATTCTTTTTTTTTCTTGTGTGTTAAAAAGAAAATGCAAAGTGATTTGGTTTTATTAAAAGAAAGACGAGGGGGAAGTTTACTTTTTATTGACTATATATAGAATGTGTAATAACATGGTCGTCATTAAATTGGGAAAAACGCCCTAAGAAGTGTTTGTCAATTCAATGACAGCCATCTATATATCACCGAGGAAATAAACTTTCTTTTAATGGACTCTAATCACAAAACAGTTTCTTTTAAATTCTCACTAGGACAAAAAAATATTATATGTGAATCTTAACATAAAAACTCATCAAGTGTAAAAAAAATTTTTCGCTCATTTTTGTGATAAAATTTCAATAAAGTGAGAGCACACAAATTTCATTTTGAGTTTTTGTTTGCGAAAAGAAATTTGAAGGGTATTGAGGGAAAGAAATCATTAACTTCCTGTCCAGACTAGGACTACGACCCTTGGAGGGGAATTAATGATTCGTTCCCTATATCTCGAATTATTATTGGTTATTAAAGGGGAATTGAGGAATTGAGTTAAATAAAAATCATAACCAAAAATTCAAATTTTTAACTGATTATTTCAGAGAATATTAGTATACTGAGAAATTGAATTAATTCTATATTAATTAATAAAATAATTTTATTAAAATTTTTTTTAAAAAACAATGAATTTTGTTTCTAAAAAATTAAATTTTGATCATATGAAGCCTATTTTAAAATATTATTCATATCAAATGAATTTTTTTTTAAACAGCACCAGTAGTTGACCATGTACAGTGAGGGACAATATTAAGTCCCGCCCATGGGTTTTCTACTTGTGATTATTTCATTGTTTTAATTAAAGAAAATAAAAATCTTTAATGGAAATTTTCTAGGTTTGTACCATGAAAGTATCCATTAAAAAATATAAAACAATGAAATAATCACACGTAGAAAACGCATGGGTGGGACTTAATATTGTCCCTCACTGTACTAGTAGATGACTATTTCAAGAATAGTTTGCCGATCATTTTTATTAAATAAGGAATTATATATATCATGTGTTGGTCCATAAGGTAATTATGAAAAACATATAACCAAGTATTTATTAATTTAAATACTTGGTTATATGTTTTTGATCATTTTTATTATAGAGTTTGTTACATTTTAGCGTAATTATAAATCTATTTAGAGTAAAGTCAACTACTAGTACATTGCCAACTATTAGTCTCGGTTAAGCTTCAAGGGATAATTTTTCCTTAAAAAAAAAATTTCTTAACGAGTTTGGAAAAAAATACTCCCAATTCTGGGGTTGCATTTTTTTGATATCAAATATTTAATTCATAAGAAAGTTTTATTTTTTGTTATACTTTTAGAAAATATAACGATTAGGACAATTTGTATGGCCTAAAAAACACACCTGTCTCCCCGGAAATAAAAAACAATATTATTTTTATGTAAACAAAATTTTTCCCGAAATTTTTAAGCAACTAAATATAAATAAAAAAAAAAAAAGTAAAAAACTACAAATCAATTTTAACGTTAAAGAATATATTTGAATAATAAATATGTTATTGATTAGAGATTAATATGATAAATTAAATAAAAATGTATCTTATCATTTAATGAAATCTTAGATTAAAGGAACTCTTTATGTTTGTGTATGTAAGTATGTATGTTCGGTTCTCTCTCTTGGGTTCTCCTTCTATAAATTCCGCAAAAGAATGAGCATCATTGGTTATCTATGCTTTTCCATTTTTCTATGTTGCTAGTCGGCTGCGCCGTTGTTTGTTAGGGTGGGAGTTTGTAGTTAATATCGATTGAGGGTGGTTGCAGTGGCAGTCAAGTTATGAGGGCTGTGACTGAGAGAGTGAATGCGAGAGAGAAAGAGAGAGAGAGAGTGAGTGGGAGTGAGAGAGAAGAAAGAAAAAGAGAGAGAGAGTGAGAGTGGTCGGGGCGGAGCCCCCTACCAAAAGGGGGGCGCCACAGCGCACAAGCTGTCCGGCAGGAGGGGTGGGTGGTTCAGCTGTGGGTGGGGGATCGCATGGAGGGAGAGAAAGAGAGAGAGACCAGGGCTGGGCTGGACAACCGGAGAGGCCTAAGCCAAGAGAGCCGGTCTCCGCCACCGTCGACGCCATTACGACCACATTACGACAAATTACTTGTCGTTCATTAGCAACTTATTAAAAAAAAAAAGAGGGAAGAAAAAAAAATAAGGAAAAAAAAAAATTCACCTCACCACCCCCTATGTAACCGACCAATATTCAATGACGTCAGAGAGAGAGTTTGTGACAAACAAACAGAATATTATACTACTTTCTTAAAATTAATAAAATAAATTTGATAAAAATAGATAATCCGTTTAATAAAATTTGTTTTTTATTTATATTGGATTGAAATATGGGATTTGTATTGAAGATGATTCTGTGAAAGGAAAATTAATTTTCCTTCTTTGGATTAATAAAATAAAATTAGAGCAATTTTTTTTTTTTTTTTTTGTGAGAAATATTATTTTCTTGTGAAAGCTTTCATTCCAAAAATTTAACTAAATTATCTAAAAAATTGAATATATTTTTGGGCGAGGGGGAATTTAATCTCTCGCCCCCTCCCCCCCTCCCTCTCAAAAAAACATACGACATATATGAGTGGTTCAAAGCAAAAGTGGACCAAGTCCAAAAGTAAACAATTTTTCCCTTTTTGGTAGGTAGTTAGGTAGGTAATCTTCAAATTTCAATACTAATCCTCCAGGGTGCAGCAGTTCCTTAATGCAAAAAAAAATCTGAATATAAAATTTAAAATGTGTACTTAGATAAAGTATAATTTCTATTCTTAACGATTGCTGAGATGTAAAATAAATAAATGTCGTATATTTTAAGAGAAATTAAATATAAGGCTCCAACTTTGATTCATTTTTTCTCAAAAAAGTAAAAAGTGGACTTGGTTCACTTTTGCTCTGAACCCCCCTCATATATCCTCGCCTGTTGGTAAGTTTGCACCCTTTCCCCTTTCTCACTAGCCACCGTAACTTTGTAATTTAAACATTTTGTTGGAATAAAAATGAGCAAAACTTCTAAATCCCCAAATGGGAACCTAAAATAATAAATTTGAAAAACTCACTCCCGGAACTATAACTATAACACTCCAATTTTTTATATATAAATAAAATAAAACAATTTATTATATTAAGTTTTAAATGAGAAAATTAGTATTAAATATCTTCTCTAATAATTAAAAAATTTTATTTTGTTTATTACCTTTCGATCACTTTTTCAATATAATAAATTTTTTATATATGCTTATTACCATACCCTGGTTATTATTATCATATTATCAGTAATAAAAATGTCATGAAAGTGTAAGCACATTGGTTATAATACAATATGTTTCATATCTGATGCCAACTACAAAGTGACCAAAAATAAAAACAAATAATTTAATAAAAAAAAAAAACTTTTTTTGGAAATGATTTCATCAAATTCATTAAGTAATATGAATCGAAATCAGAGAAATATTAAAAATTTCAAATGGCTTTTATTTATAATTAGGCCTAAATAAAAAAAAAAAAAAAAAAAAAAAAACTTGAATAATCGATCCGTTATAATCCAGGGCCTCATTCCTATTTACGTATGTGATTTAGGTTATTATTCTTAAAAGAGAACTTCTCAAAGTTCACGTTAAAAAAGAGAAAGTAAAAATATAGAGTAAGAGAAAATAAAAAATGATAGATTTAAAAAAAAAAACAAGGCGACTCCTTAATGAACGCCACCACAACACCCAACGAGTGTTGCGGGTCTCTCTACTTTAAGGGGCTAATTTCTAATTTTAAAAATTTCTATCATACGAAAATGAAAATTTTTATTTAGGGTATTTAGAAACAAATTACAGATACTTTTAGAAATAATAGTTCAAAACCAAATATAAAAAATATTCTTACTAGTTGAGAGGTTCACTTATAAATTTTTTTTTTTTTTTTTTTTGTGTTTAAATTGGACTTTTAAAAAAATCGTTATTCAACAAAAGTACATAACTTTTACTATTTCTTGTTAATTGAAGCTTTTTACTCCCTATCACTGAAAATAATGCTTTTAAAAATTGGTTATTAACGAGTTATTATTTTTTTAAGGGCTTTTCTAGTGAATTTAGAAATAAATTTTCTTGA
This sequence comes from Euborellia annulipes, assembly GCA_023213315.1. Taxonomy (NCBI): domain Eukaryota; kingdom Metazoa; phylum Arthropoda; class Insecta; order Dermaptera; family Anisolabididae; genus Euborellia; species Euborellia annulipes. The sequence goes on from JAKCPI010031143.1 coordinate 235,662, forward strand.
ACTATTATTAAATTCATTAGATTTAAAGCTTTTTGTAGAAAGGTTATAAAAAGAACTTTAGATTTATTATTATAAAATAAAAAAGAGACCAAATCAATTTTCTAACATTATTATTTTTTATTTTTAAATTTATCTTATCTATTGATTTCTATCTTAAAGCTTGATGTTTACAGTAAAATTGCCATAATTTAAATATCTCACTCCTTTTTTTTTTGTCAGAGCCTAACGACTATGACAATAAAAATAAAATCTATTTCTAAATTATTGTAATTATAGGAAAATGGAAAAGATGACCCAATGATACTCAAAAGCCATTAAAAATATCATGTTTGAAAAATGATTGAAATGTGATAACAAATGGAATTTTAGAATTAATGGGAGAGATAGAGAATAAAAAATGACTTCGAATAGAAAAATTGCTTTGAATTAAAATATTTTTTTTTTTTTTAAATCAAAGAAATTCTTCTTTTATCTTTGTTTGAAGCAAATTAGTGTTCGTATACTCTCCAGTTGTGTGTATTTTTAAGGTTTCAAAGGCTATGTTTTAAAAATATGTAAAAATTAACATAATTAATATTTTAAAATTGTAACACGTCGATTTTTTATTAATTAATAAATTATAATATATTTTTTTCCTATGAAAAATTTTAAATAATATTGTCTATATATTTGTTTTGTTTTAGTAACATATAATATACGAAAATATGTAAAAGAGAAAAGGAGAGTGGGAGAGAGAGAGAGAGAGAAAATAAAAATTAATTGGAAAATAAACTGAAAAGATTTTTCAATTTCTTTTGACTTGGATGGCGAATGGCCTTTGGCCAGCATCCATCTGCGAATAAAATTTCTATCTACCAGATCAGTTTATTCCCTTTTCTTGAGTAAAAATATGATAAAAATATAAAATTTAATATATACTCAATAAATATTGATTCATCTTAATACTGTTATGGTCACTAATTTAGAATCTAGGTAAAATTAAATAATTATAAATGAATAATAATTAAATAATTAAAAGAAATTTTTCGATTTAAACATCGTGAGCAAAAGTGCAACTTATGGTGTTTAAAAAGGCACACAAATATATATATTAATATAAAATAGAATTTGTACTTTAAAGATCAGGAACTTTGATTTGCGTTGAGATTTTAAGTGGCTCGGAAAGAAATTTTACCTATTTTTTTATTTATTTATTTATTTATTTATTTTAATTTAATAGGTATCTTATCAGTTCCAAATTGATGTTTGAATAAACAAAGGTTGATTTAAAAAAAATCATCTAGGATTTCATTTAATGATGAATATGCCATTAAGAAATTGTTAATTATTTTATGTAAACTCTGCAAAATCTAACCCAAAACGCACAGCTCCAACTTTTTAGCTTTGAAATATCATCTCAATAACTTACTGGTATAATATTTACCATATTGGATTTATATATAAATACATGTATATATAAATATAAATACATATATTTATCTAAATATATACATGTATTTTTTATTTATTTTTTTTTTTTAATTAACATCGTTCAGAGAGAAGGAAGTTATACTATTCTAAAGACAATTTACATCACACACTCAAACTTATATACGAGATAATAACTTGTTTAAAGTCTGATTATAATAATTAAATCCATCGAAATCTTAGGAATTATATTTATATATATATTTTTATATTTATTTTTTCCTTTTTAGGCAGCTCATATTGAGGTAAAAGATGAGTTGCTTCTAATTCTAGTTACTGTTCTCAGAAGTAGATGGTGTGAAGTTGTGAGTGACCGGGGAAGGCCTCTGGACACCGTGGGACCCCGGTCCTCAACTTGGGCCCACCAAATAATCCGGTCCCCGAATATGACCCTCATAGCTGCCACGTTTAAGCCAGACATGAGGAAAAAAAAGAAGAAAGGAAAAAAAAAATAAAATAAAATTGTTTTCTTGATTTTGGTTCAATAAAAAAAAAAAAATAAATAAATAAATAAATAAATAAAAAAAATTCCCTAATTAAAATGTTATTTTTTAAAATATCTTTATACACTAAAATAAAAAAAATATTTATTGAGTTTTGGTTGAATTGAGATACTAATTTGGCAAAGGAGCGGTGGACTCATCTTGGGGTTGAGCAGCCAGGATGAAAAAAATAATTTTCGAGGGTTTGTCACGTTCGTCTTGAGGGCAAAACAAAATTGGAGACGATTCGGTCGTGAGGTCGAAAAATTTGTTTGGTATATACACATACGACGAAAAAAATGAATATCGTAAAAATATTCAGTACCCGGCATCTACACTTTTTTGACAATTTTGTTTTGTTCTGAAGATAAGCATGACGAACGTTCGAAAATATAAAATAAACAAATTTTTCATCCGGGCTAGTCAATTCCTAGAAGAGTACCGACTTACCCTTAAATAAAGTAAATATAAAATTTCTATTTTAGTGTAACCAATTCGATATATTAAAAAAAATATATATATCAAGTATAATCTGAATAAAAATTAAATAATAAAAATAAATAAATAAATAAATAAAAAAAATAAGAGATCTTTTCGGAAAATAAAAATATAGGGTAAGAGAAAGAAAGTAAGTATGTAAAATTTTTTAATCTTTATAATAGAAAATTGCCAATTGGCATTTGAGTATTATTAGGCGATGGCAAGCTTTTTTTTTGAAAATTATTTATTTTCTAGTCTTGCATTATATGTAAAGATTAGATATTTTGTTTCAAAAAATTTATAATTGACGCTTTCAGAGTTGATTAATAAATATTAGCTTGATGATATTAATATTAATATAAATTAGAACGGATCATCTTTAGGTCGAAATTTGTTTCTTCACCCCTTATTCCCTTTATTCCTATTCTTTGTATTTATATGTCAAAATAGGCCTTAGAACATTAAACTACCATTTCCCAAAAAAATTTACCTTTTTGATCTGTATAGTTAGATTTAAGATTTTTTTGAAAATTTTATTTCGCATTATTTATTAATCATTTTTAGTATTTTACAAGGAAAATAAAATAATTAGAGATTTTTTTGCAAAATGATGGAAATCTGAAATTTAAATTCTATCTTAAATTTGTAAACGTTTTAAAATATCATCGCCAGAAAGAGAAAGATATATCAAGTAGACTACAAATTTTATCAGTATATGTAAAATTTTTGTAGCTTAAAAAAAAAAAAAACAATAAATAAAATGAAAAATAATAAATAAATAAATAAAAGTTTTTCATTATAAAATTTTAGCTGACTTAAATTGGTGGGAGCTATTAGATACCTTCAATCATGAAAACGCAACCCATTACCCCTACCCGTACTCGAAAGCATATATCAGATTATAAACTGATATGTAGGCTTTAATTCTAAGCCAACTGGAGTATACAAAATATTACTCCAACTGATAATCGCGAGTCCTTCGAAATGATTTTATTAAAATTCTTTTTTAAATATAACATTTAATGTTAGGAACATTTGAAACTATGATTTATATAAATATCTAAATAATTTTTGTTTTTTTTTTTAATAAAGGGAGAGTTAGTTTGTTAATTCTCAAAGAGCATAATTAAAATTTTTTGATGGAATTCGTTTTCACATATAATTTATTTCATTTATATTTAATTAATTCTTTTGATTAATATTTAAAAGCAATTCATATGGGTAACAAAGCTTTTTCAAAGGAATATTGTAATCATTGAGGATATTATTTGTAACCATATACGTATTATATATATATATATATATATATATATATATATATATATATATTTGTTAATTGAATAATGGATCTTTTAAAGAAAAGGAAATTGGAATATTTAATAATATTAATTAAAATAGAGTGTCCATTAAGTTTTTTTTTTAATTTTCATGATATATTATATAATATACTTTTTTTTGGGAATGTCATGTTTGAAGATAAACTCTAATTATTAATATTTTATCGATCAATTAATTTGATGCATTTTCTGGAAATTTTGCTTTTGTTTTAATTTTTTTAATCTAATCAATTGAGGTTAATATATTTAATGGTCACATAAAAGGTAATATTCTTAGCAATATTTAAATAAATACAAAAGCTTTTATAGGGTATCTGATTATAATAACTGAATGAAGCCTTAAATTTAAAGATAAATTAAGGTTAATTTAAGTTCAATTTGAAAACAAGATATTTTTAGAGAAAAAAAAAACTATTATAAGTCAGAATCTCTCCCTTTTTTACTGATATATTTAGAAATTTATATAAATGATATTGGAACCAATTTTCTCACGGAAGGACCAACTACAATGTTAAGTCAACATCCTGTCTTTTCTTGGGCAAAACCGCCTGTAAATTGGATGCGAGGAAATTTATATATTTTTTTAATTAGCGAGGCATTTCTTGAGGAGGCCGGGCCTCCTTGCGACGGGGCCCCGTTCTCAAATTGTACTCAAATGTATTAAACCCTGAGATTAAGATAAAGACAGTTTGGAAGTCATTTTGGAATGATTTATGGAGTAGCAATTAAAAAATTGTTAGCCCAACGTAAAAAGTCTATGAATCGTTTCCAAAGCGTTATGACATTTATATATTAACGGGGACATAATTAAGGGGACAAATGTACCAATTAATTATTCCCGCGTCAACATATCTTGATATAAAAACATAATTATTCAGTAAGTTAAGTTTAACGATATTTCATAAAAAATATGAATTATTTATACAAGGATTATTAATATATATATATATATATATATATATATATATATATATAGTTAAAAGTATTAAATGGATATTGAAGTTGTGCGAATATATCAAATCTAGATATAAATTAAAACCGGTTAAAAAAATTTCTAGTTTATAAAATTCCCTGTGTGCAAAAAGTTGTATAATGGTCTATAAGATTCTAAAATTTGTTTTTTTTATACCTTTAATTAGATTGGTTCTAAAGATCTAGATCATGTAAATGATTGATTGATTCAGTATTATTACTATTTTTTTTTTTTTTTTTTTGAGGGTCATTATGACCCAATTCTTGAATGCCGTTCGCTGTTCGAAAATTCGTACTAGATTAGAAAAGAATAGTATAATATAGTAACAGATTAATATAATAGTAAATCAGTGATAAGCTTTTTTAGAATCATAAAACATTTATAAAATGAAGAAAAATAAAATAAAAAAAATAAATCAATCAAATTCAAAGAATAATATCGGTATTAACGTGGTAGATTCATACGAAAGATAAAAGAGAGAAAGGATTTTATTTATGGTAAAAAAAAGTATTTTTTTAGGATTCGCAAACGATATCAAGCCTATGGTTTTATGATCCAAAAAGTTTATAAAGAATAATACATATCACATGTCCATCTAGAAATGAGAATGATTTTTTGTATTATTATTATTATTATATATATATACTGTTTGAATATCAGAAATAAAAAATGATACATTCCTTTGTCAGGGAGAGAGTTTATAAAAAATAAATGCTAATCTTAGATTTCGCTAAGTCATAGCGCTCTGATAACGAGTTGACTGATCATATTTCATAAGCTAAGCCACAAAACCGTTTGTAGACCAGGTTCCAAAGATCTCATAGTACTATAGGAACTTCTTTAACCTCATCTTATATATTAATTTATTTCTAATAACTTTAAATTTAATCTGTTTTTTTATTTTCTTTTTTTAGAAACGCTAGGAACCATGTATTGACAAATTAAACTCAGTCTTCTAAAACGTTTCACTGTGCATTTAAGTGCAATTGTGTTTAAAAATCGGTCCATTGTATATACATATACACACACACACACACATATACATATATATATATATATAGTCTATATATATATATATATATATATATTCAAATACTAGTATATATATATATAAATGTATAAGTATATGTATATATTAGTTTATTATTTAGTCTTTATCATTGGTTTCTCTTTTTCTCAAGCTCATAAGCGAGTTACAAAAGGCTCGATTGGTCCGCCCTGCACTTTGGACGCCGCTCCATTTTTATTTCATTTTTCAAAAAAATTTTCGCGTGGCGAACAGTTAATCAACCAAGAATTTGTAGTTTATTATGCTAAGAGATTATTATAGTTTTTTTTTTTTTTTTTTTATTTAAAATAAATAAAATAATTGAAAAATGAAATAAAATAATTTTTTCCTTATTAGTTTTTTGAAGACAGATGATTGGTCAGTCTATGGATAAAGACATTAATTTGTGTGGAAGATAGGATCAAAATTAGATAAATTTATATGATATGGTGTATCAGTCAGTATTATAAATAATAGAATAGATTTAATAATAATAATAAACAAAGTAGTAAGTAATAAAATCCCGGATATGTAAGATCTGTTAAAGATGACTTTTCAATAAATATAGTTGTATATCTATATACATATAATATATATAAACTAACTACTTTATATTAATCTTTTTTTTTTAAATAAATATGTTATTTCCGGGTAAAGTTATAACGCAAATGATTAAATAAATAATATTTGGTCTCCTAGCTAGCCACATATGGGGAGCTGACGATATGTGTGCGGGGAAAAGGGTCAGGAAATTTTAAGCTGGAGTTAATGAAAAAGAGACAGTAAGCGGCGCAGAAAGACGTTCTGTTACCGGAAGGAAAACTAATGATGGTACAAAGTGGCGAGCTGCATCTGGTTCACGTAATACAAACGGCTGCATCACAAATCGAGCTGTTTGTGCACTCCCATTTGGTACAGCAAATACTGCAGGCATTTGTCTTTGTTTGGCTAATCGACCCAATTGTACTTCAAGCTGATCTCCAGAGACATCATTTTGCCCAGGTATCGAGGAAATATTCATTGGAGTTATTTGATCACTATTTGTGTCTTCAGTTGTTCCATCTTTTGTAGATTTAATTAATTCTTCTTGATCGCGAATATTTCCATTCTCTATTTCAGCAATATCAGATGAATTCTGTCTACTTTTTATTTTAGGCTTTTTCTCTGTTTGTTTTGATGAATTCCACAACGGATTTACGATTCTAGAAAATTGATGAGTAAGTAAATGATGTTGAAACAGCTCAAGTTTACTAAATGTTTGTAGGCAAACTGGGCAAGTAAGTGATCTTGTAGATTCAGGAACAGTTGGGATGGAAATGCCAGTATGAGAACGTTCGTGTACATAAAGATAGGAAAGTACGGGCGTTGAAAAAGGACAATAAGTGCATTGATACGATTGTAATGGCGACCCTCCTGAACCAAAAACATTTCCTAAAGAATTTGCTACAGATTGTGCAGGTGGTTGAGATTGTTGAGAATTTATATTCGATTCTTCGTTATGACTTGCGTTAGGAATTTTTAAAGGACAAATGTCTTGAGAAGGTTTAACATCATTTTCAGACCAATCATTCAAAGAATTTATATCTGTATTACCATGCTCATTGATTAAATGTGCTTTAAGCCATTTGCCACTTCGAAATCTTCTGCTACATATTGGACAAACTTCAGTAAAATGAGTAAAATAACGATGACTTAAGTCCCCACTTTCAGAGGATATAAGGGAATGTGGATCACCATTTGAAGTATTAGCTGAAATTGAATTTGAAACTATATTAGATGCAGTAGCAGCTGTACTTGATGGAATTGTGGCAGCTGCAGCGGCTGCGGCTGCAGCAGCAGCCGCTGCAGCCGAAGCAGCTTCATCAATAATACCATGCGAATTTTGCTTATGAACTCTTAAAAAATATTTGCTGCAAAGTTCCTTGTTACAAATATCACAAACTACTCCTCCTATCTGAGCCCCATTTTCAATTTCAATACCGTGCATCCGTTGCATATGTGTCTTCATGAAATATTTGTTGCATAGTTCTTTATTACAAATTTCACAATAACTACTTGTAGGAGTAATAGTAACTCGTTTTTCTCCCCGATTTGCGGCTGGACTTTGGCTTGGAGTTTTGACACTACTACAGGGTGTTACAATGACGCTTTCTTTGTTATCCACCTTTGGCACCTCACGAGTGGATTCTATACATCCAAGTCCATGACTTTCTTCCATGTGCTGTTTTAAAATATTTTTACCTGAAAATTCTCGCTTACAAATAAAACAATGAAATGGTGTAACTATGAGCTGAGTGCTCGAGGAACCTTGATTAATTGGAAGCTCTTGAGGCTTGATGTCTTTAAGAGGTGTACCTCCATGCTCTGTTAAAAGATGAGCTCGTAAAAGAAACGGATTATCAAATTCTTTTTTGCATCTACTACACACGGCGGGTTGTTTGGGAGTCCCTTCGTTTAATTGTAAAATCATAGTGTGCAATTTTTTTAAATCATGACTAACATGTAAATCTGTTACTAACTCATTAGGAACTTGTGGGTTTTCATTTTCGAATGTAGATGGCACAGGGGAATTTCCCGAACTACTATCATGACCTTGATCATTTGAACCAAAAGTTGTCTCCAAAAGTTGAGCAGGGACATCTTCAGTATCGGAATTTGCGTGGTCAGCTGCTGTGAGGTTAAGAGGACTTGTTTGCTGAGCTGGAGGTCTTTGTTGATTCCACGCTACTGGAGTCGCTGAGCCCGAAGAAGTAGGTCTTCTTTCTCCAACATCTGCCATCAAAATACCATGTCTTTTCAACATATGTGTGCGCAAAAAATATTTATTACAATACTCTTTACAACAGATGTCACAAAAAGCATCTGCATTAATTACTCCTAACTTACGCAATCTCTCGGTGCCTGGATAATGCTCCTTAATGTCATCCGTAAACATTGTATCGTCGGAATCTTGTTCTGCTTTTATATGAACACCAGCTTCAACCATTGCAGCAGCAAGAACATGTGCTTCTGGAGGTCTTGAAGGTTCTTCAGCTGCATCAGAACCAGCATCGGAGCCCAAACCAAGTTCAGGTTCACCATCACAGCCATTGCCAAGGTTTGCGGCGCTTGGAACTGGATAAAGACATGTAGGTGCTGATGCAGCCGTTTCAACCGATGTATATGGTGACTCGGGATTAAGTGGCGCTGTGCCGGTACTTGGACAATCACTGTACACACCATGTTTATTCGCTTTGTGTGTTTTCAAAAAATATTTATTACAAAACTCCTTGTTACATAATTCACAATAGGCTTCGGGGTTAAATATGCGAATCGGTGTATGACCCAACTGCTCGTTAGCGACCATAGGCGCTGTATTGGAAGAAACGAGTTGAGGGCTGATGGTAGTTGGAGCAGCAGGTAGTGATGGACCATGGGCCACTGATTGCGGCGATAAAGGTTGTTGGCCTGATTCCGGAGTTAAGAGACGTGCCATCCAAGCATCCACAAAGACATCTGCTCCAGATGGTTCTCCGCCCACAATACGTACCGGTTTAGATTGTTTCCGTCGTTTTTTAGCTGCAGCTGCTGCTGCTGCAGCGGCGGCTGCGGCTGCTGCTGCGGCAGCAACGGCCGTATCGGGACATGGTCTTTTGCCCGGAGAGGCTTCGTCGTGGCCAGCTGCGCCGAATGCATTTCCGGAATCCAGGATGGTAGAGGCCATGGTAAAAAAAGGCCTCTTAGCGTCGCCTGGTGGCTGCAACACAAAGACATTTGATTTGTTAGATATATCACATTTGTAAATTAAATAGTCAAATTTCATTCAAAAAATTGGACTTGGATTCTTCCTCTGAAATGCCCAGATATTAATATGCTCTCACTTGAAACATTATTTTGGGTTCTTGTCCTACAATATTGAAAATTTTTTGATGAAATTACTTTTTAAATACTATTATTATTTAAAAAAAAAAAAAAAACTGTCAAGTGTCCCAAAGTTAAAGTATATGAAAGTTCAGATGTTTGAAAAAAGAGAAATATTAAGCTGTAAAATAAAAACCCTTATTTATATTCATTTGGGTGTTTATGTATCAATAGACCATTAATGCCATATTGACATTGGAAAGAAAAAGAAAGCATAATGAAGTGAGTATTGAATTTGTTAGCAAACCAAAGTGAATAAAAATAAAAATAGTAAAAGTTGTTTTGATTTTTTTAAGTAATCAATTTCATTTAATCTTAACATTGATTATAAATTAAGAATATTTTTTTGATATTAATCATATCCCAATCCAAGGGGGAATAAAAAATAGCTAAGATGTTATAAAAATAAATATTGATTTAAAGGTAATATTCGTTAGGAATATATGTGAAAGTAAACTTAATAAGAAAAAAAAAGAAAGGAAATTTTCAAAAGAAGTATAGGAGAAGTTTTTAATAAAGTAAAATATGAATGTATAAAAATTAATTAAAAAATTATTTGGAATTAGATTAGGTTTCACTTAACAAAAAATCAAACAGTTACATGTACTAAAAAAAAATTATTAATATAAAATATTTTATCTGATTTTCTGTATACACATACATGGTGAAAGCTCTGAGTCGGGCAAAAAAGTCTCTACCTAAAATAAGCTGTTTTGACCAAAATATACTTTTTAATTTTTTCGCCATCTTTTATTTTCATGCGGTTGTCGCATCTCCATTTCATTGTCTATGTTGAGATTCCGGAAGTCATTCTTTCCTAATTCAACTTCCGGTGAATCAAGAAGCATCACCGAATCGAGAGACTTATTTTTTTATTTTGAGTTCGGTTTGCCTGGATTTGGTCCAGCTCCGGTGAATTTTAGGATCGCATTTCGCGTTATTCCAATATCATTTTGGAATTGTCTTCATATCTATTACGTATTCTTTCTGCTCATCATTGTTGGGTTTTACTGAGCCATCGCAGTAGGCAGTGGACCGTCGACGTTGGTCATTTATGGCCCGCGTGGTCTTCCAGCTAAGTGCTTCTTCACCCAACTTTTTCTTAAATGAACTCTACCTTTAAAAGTCAACATAAAGTGGCCGAAAAGTTAAAACTTTTACAAATAAACCACAGTTGAACCAAAAACAAAATTATTTTAATATATTTATACCAAACAGTTTGAAAAATTGGTGACCCCTTCATTGTTATACTAAAATATAGGCTAAAATTTACTACCATCTGACTCACCCCCCTTGGGGCATATATGGTCAACCATAAGTCATAATAAAAGGAATAAATTTTAATAATTTTGGTTTACTATTATTATTATTTTTATTTATTTACTAGACGCTAAGCCTGACTGCTCCGTCCTCAGCGGCCTCCTTATTCGCTATGATTGATGATATATTCGATACATAAGTTTCAACAACATTATATTCATGCATCCCTCTATATGTTGTCATACTATCTCAAAAAAATTTAATCTTTAGCTCTTCTAGTTTGTGAGATCATTTTATCATGGGGTTTTAGAATACCGCAGATATATTGGATATCGCGGAGTTATTCGTAACGAAATTATATAAGAATCCCGCACATGGTGGGGGTACAGCAGTGATTTTCGTAACGAAATTATAATCGTGCAGCCTTTTGAATGATGTTTTAAAACCTCAAAACTCTGTTAGGCGCATGGATAGTCGCTATGAAACTGAGAGATCTATATGAGGAAAAGTTGAAAATTTTGAAAAATATCAGAGCATATCTCATTCATTTGGTGGATTAAGATAAATCTTCTTCTTCTTCTGTCCTCGTCTTTATTCCCGCGATGCGGGGTTGGCGGACTTCAACTTTCCCCTCCAGCCCTAACATGCCTTTTTTGCGACCGGAAGAAATAGGACAGGCCGGCCCGTCGCACGGTCTGACGCCTGCTGAAAAGAGGAAGGAAGAGACAGACATACAAATAACTTAAGAACTGCCTGTCCCAGCTCGGGTAGCTCGTGGTCGCCATCCACGTACCCACAAGATGTGGGCCCCTGAGCAATGGATTAAGATAAATATAAACATTATTGATATTGGTGTTTATTGAAGGTGACATATACTGCCTAGGTGCGTTAGGGATCTGTGAGATCTTCAGCAACCAAATTTGTAAGTATTTGTTATTTGGGATTTTTTTGGATATTATTGTACATCTACAGCAGAGAACCACCAAATAATAAAAAATAACAAATACAAATTTGGAAGCTGTGAACCTCACAGATTCTTAACCCACCTTGGCAGTATGTACCTTTCGAAAAGTCAAATCAACACTAAAGTGTGACTCCGGTCAAGCTAGGAGGATACTCTGATGGATATTCTCCCACTCCAAAACACTATACGGCTATATATGAGGCTAGTGTATCTCACAGATCCAGCGGGACTAACCTAGTGTTAATTAAACACCGTATATATATTTATATTTTTTTTTTTTAAATATGAGCCCACAAAATTTCTAAAGTCATTTTTAATTTTCATTTAATCATAAGTATAACAAAACGCAATAAAGATGGTGGATCTCCTCTCTAATTACTCGTTTGTCTTTGTCTAAACTTCTGACAAATAAATAAATTCATTTATCAATCAAATTTGGACAAACTGCGACATTCAAATGTTAATTTGAGTTCTTATCTATGAAAAGAAAAAAATTAATCATTCATCTATAAGATTTTCAACATTGTTTTGTGTTAACTCAATGAATAATAAAGAGGGATATAAAATTGGAATGACGTTACATTAATAAACATCAACTATTTTCACACAAATTCTTTAATTCTTATTTAAATTGAAGGATGGGAGAGTCATTTTTCTTTAATAAGTGAGATAGATGAATAGAAAGTTTGGATATCACTATTTTAAGATATAAAAAGTAATAATTTAAATTATAGTAAAAGTTTAAAATTAAATCAATAACAAAAGACATTTTAGTAATAAATTTAACAATCTGGTGTACCATTTTTTTATTGTTTTTACTATACAGGGTGTTCCAGAACTCATTCATTAAAAGTTTTTTCTAATGGAAGAAGTTGAGAGAAAATTTTGAACTTTGCCATATTTATGTTTTAGAATATGTACTTTTTAAATAAATGATTAACAACTTTGGGACAATTTTTTTTTTTTGACAACTTTTTAGGGAACACCCCAAATAATTTTGCATCATTTGGAAATTTTTACACATTTAAAAATATTTTTTCCAAGCTAATACTAAAGTCTTACGAGTACTTCCAGCAAACTACATTGAAATCGTAAATCGTAAACTATTTGCTAGAAATGTTCTTCATTAAGAGATAATCTTGACTAAGGTAGCCTCAAAAGGTGTATTCCTCGATATAGATGCTTTTTTTGCATCACAAAACTTTCTCGCTGCTGACTTATTTACGTATCGTTGTAGAAGTGTGTAAGAAAAACTATAAATAAATACAAATTGACTTTTGTATTAATATTTAAAAAAAAATTAATGAATAAAAGCATATTATTTTTTATAATTTAGATTTATAAAGATTATATATTTAGATATAGTTAAATAGATTTCTCTATTATTGTTACTATTCGTAAAATATAAAAGTCAGTTAATGACATATGATAACTATATGTTTTCATAAAGTTGTATTGAGTTATAATTCATCATAATGAAATTTTGTTGATATTTCCTATAAACAAACCACTCTTATAAATATAGACTTGAAGAAATTTCGATTGATTTTAACAAAAGAATTGAAAATACAATAATTTGCGCCAGCATAATATTATTAACTTCCAATTTTAGCATATTAAATTGTAATTTATAAAAGGAAAAATAAAAAAATTATAACATATATAAAACTCTGAATAATGGGATGTTTGTTAAAAACTTGTTTGTGATTTATCGATGTAAACAAATAGAGAAAAAAATGAGATAGGTAGCAAAATTATTATCAAATCGTATATCATTCAGGAAGACGCGAAGACATTTTATAAAGAAAAAAAACTGTGAATGGAAATTCTCTTTAGTAAAAATTTAATAAACCTTTTCTATACTGAAGGTTACAAAAATAGACCCTCTTGGAAGTTGAGAGTGGATTATTAAGAAAATTGTACAATAAATAACGAGTTAGTTAGTCATTTTAATTTTATAGTATTGTGTCTAATCACAGGACTTCACATCCCCTGGGCCCCCTTGCCGGAGGGGGGGGGGGGGGGTAAGTTCTTGGACGAAATTCTCGGAAAGTATGGCAACTATCCCTCCCTCTCAGGTTCTTCTTGTGAGAAATTTCACATTTCAGGTCTGAGTGACAAATTTAAGAAAATATTATATCATTAAATCAAGAGAACTATTTTATTTATTTAAATTTTCCAGCTTCAAATTCGTTTCGAGATATTCAATAAATTTTTTGTCGAAACCCAAAGATTAGTGGATCGTTCCTTTAACTTACTGGAAGATAGGCAACCCAAAAGGTCAATTCTTCAATGGATTTTTTTCTTTTGTCCGCTAACTCTTCTATATTTCTCATATATATTATATGTTTGCTAATTTCTAGAAATATTTAAAACTTAACTATACAAGCCTAAAAGCTCAGAAGTAAAAGTTCTTGAAAAAGCATAAAAATCTTGAAAAAGTCAATAAGCATAAAATTAACAAAAAGCATCTCATAAGCAACTTTAGCAAAAAAGCTCAACTCATACCAATGGCGGATACAAGTGAAAAGGGGGGTAAAGTGGGTAATTACCCCCACCCCACCCCCACCCCGACATTCGAGAAAAAATTTTTTCTTGGAAATTAAATTTTATTTTTAATATAAGATTTTACAAATTAAAACTCTAATTATTAAAAAAAAAAAAATACAAATGAAAAAAAGAATGATAATATATAGTCTTTAGTCTAGTTTATTTCTTTTCTGGCGACCACAATTCACACAGAAAGAAATCTTCGAAAATAGTGCAGTCCTCATGTAGCCATCCATCTCTTACATGTAGCATAATCACATTTCTTGGAAGTAGAAGAGTTGTTTTTTTCGCATTCCTTGCACATATTATATATATGGGCATTATTAAATATGTTATGTTTTAAAAATAATAACTGAAATTAAAAGTGCGGCGTGTAACCCTGGCATCTCTCCCTTTGAGTACGGGTGAGATGTCATACTCCCACTTGCCGCCATTAGCAGGAAACAAACCAAACACCGACTCATAACCTCACTAGAGATCCACTTGTCACGAATATATTTGACTTCAATCGAATATTTAAAATATTGCCTCTTTATAAACTCATAAGTAAAGCTTAAGAAAAACTTTTGAGTGCGTAATGTAAGACTTTCCTTGGATTTTAAACTGTATCCAGTAAATATCCAAGATTAATAATTTGCCAATTAATACAATATAGACTCAAAAGTGAAACGCCTGTGCTACGATCTAGCTGATAAACTATGAACTACAAGGGGTGCGGCATCTCACCCGCATGTGGCATCTCTCCTCGATTTTCCCTATATCAAATTGCCTAATAATCAATTAAGCGCTTTTCTAAAACGTGTTGATAGTAGTTCTCGCTTTTCCAAATTATTAGCTTCCTGGCGATCGCTCGTAAAGAGGGAGTTAATTTCCTATAGACACTCCTTTTCATTTCCATCGGTTGAAAGGAAATTGGACAGACCAAACCGAGTCGACAAGACTAGTCTAAAACCTTTGTTTAAGAGTGAGAAAAATTTTAATTAATTAACTTTTAATTATCACACGTTAATTATTTATGTTTCCTCTTTAATTCATTTTAACTATTAGTCCTTTTATAGAAATTGACGTCAAATAGTTTTTGAATTTGCGCAAAGGGGTCATATTTTTTTTTTTTTTTTTTTAATTAAGAAACGTAAAAAAATTAAATCATTTGAGATAACTAATAAGTATTTCAAATAAATTGCTTAATCAATTATTTCACAAATAATATTATTTCAGAAAGATATTGGCCGACCTCTTGGTTCAAATATTACATTGGAAATTATTTGATGAAATGGATTACAAAGGGGTAAGAGGTAATAAAAAAATGTCAACTGCTCATTCGGTGTTGAGATTTACTGAGTGAATTCAGTAGTGATATATATTTAAAATTCTTTAAATTTTTTTTTTGCTCAACAGTCGACTCTTAACATTAACAAAAGAATTTTATGAAAAATTTATTTAATTATATACTCACTAAGGTGGGCCGAAAAAACTCATATTTTTATTTCGAAGTTGTAATAGCGCGGAAAAATTGCGAATTATAAAAACAAAAAAAAAAAAAAAATTAGAAAAAAATTATCAAAATCAGATGACATCTTCCATTCGCGCATAGGCCCTAGAGTTTGACAAAATATGAAAAAATTTTAAATTTTCTGATTATTTTTTTTTAATTTTTTAATTAGATGTTTTCGTAATGTAATAGTTTTTAAAGTCGTCAAAAAGAGCCTAAAAACATTGTTTAACATCGATTGCCAAAAATAATGAAAGAATTACATTTTTACGAGTTTTTTTTTATATCTACGTAATAGTTACAATATTTTTAATTTTGAACATAAAAACATTGTGTTTTACTATGCTGTCATTTCAAAAATTTAAAAAATAATCCCAAAAATGAAGTTTTTTCTAAATTTTGCAAAACTTTTGGGCCTATGCGCGACCGGAAGATGTCAACCGATTTTGATAATTTTTTTTCCCTTTTTTTTTTTTTTGACTATATCATTCGCAACTTTTTAGCGCTATTACAACTTCGAAATAAAAAATGAGTTTTTTCGGCCTCTTCTAGATCTAGTGATATTTATTTAAAGTATCTATTAAGCGAATTCATTTTATAAGAATTATTTTTCAAAATATTCTTTGTTTTAAATAAAATTTATTGACATTGTCTTTTTCTTATAATTATTTTCTTAAATTATTAATACCTATTTCTTTATTTAAATTATTGATTTCTTTTATTGAAATTATTTAATTCATTCTTAACATATTCTATAGACAAATATTACATGCTTTATTTATGTGCCATCAGCTTTATTGTGACGTAATTTTTTATACTAATTTATTTTAATAATTGTCCTTATAATTGGCAAGTATTAATAAAATATCAAAATTAAATCCCCAAATGGGATCATTAAAAAGAATTACTTAATTTAAAAAAAAAAATGGTGTTTTTGCAATTTAATAAATATTTGTTTTTATTAATATCAATAAAATCAGTTTTAAATTTTTAATTCGCAAGGGTGAATGAGATTTTTTTAATCCTAACCTTTTCTTAAAATATGTCTGTGTATTCGTGTCTGATTTTAAAAATCGTTTAAATACTTTCTAGGCAAGAGATTTTTTAACGTGTTGCTTTTAAAACATGTAAAAATAAAAGAATACAAATATTTGCCTTTTACAAATTGTTATTATTTGAAATTCCTACCGGGATTCTGGTTTATTTAATCGACGTGTACGCAGACACACCTCAAATCCGACCCGACCTCTGACCGTAGCTATCTACCGGCACCCCGTTAATATACATCATTTCCCAACTCTAACTCCTCCTCCTGCGTTAATATTTCTAGCTAATCAACTAATCCTTGTCTAGTTCCACATCGTTCATTTTAACCAATCAATGCATAAAGAAACCAAGCGCCATTATGATCTAAATTGAGTTAAGACCTCCATCTTGTAGGGGTCTCTTTATCTAAATCACAACATTATTACTCTGTGCACTTTTTAGTATAAAACAAGAAAAAATGTCATTGCCATTGGGTTTGTTTATAAGTGTGCAAATGAAATGAACTTTAACTCAGATTTAGGTTGATGTCGCTTGGTTCCTTTATGGGTAACATCGTCCATATGTCCTATTTCGAGGAGGGGCTCTCTCAGCATCAACTTACTTAGAATATATGTTTAAGATTATGAAATGGAATTTTATAAATATACACGATCTCTGCGCGAATACGAATGATAAATAAAAATAACTCTTCCGAAAAAGGCGTATCCGAAATGATATTTTATAAAAAATTTACTAAAAAACCTGTACAAGAGTATAATAGAAAAGATGAGGTAACTGCGATCTTAATATACTTTATTTCTCTTTATTAATTATTCTTTTTTAAATTATGAAATTTTATCAAATTCAATAAAAATTAGTGAAATAAAAATTCTCAATTCAAAATCAGTTACAAATTATTTTCAACCAAAAAAGCTTAATAACCATTTTGTTCGGATAGAAATCAGGTATATATTTTTAACTTTGCCCATCAACCGTAGGTTGGGCTGGTAAAGTTAATGTAATCGTAAAAAAATCGAAGTTTTTCTGAAGCTGCCAAAATGCGTTTTGAGGTCCCCTGAATCCATTTAAGTAGTTTTTGGAATGATGTATCTGTGTGTGTATGTATGTCTGACTTGATCCCGAGTAAAATGATATATAATATGTTAAAAAACATTGAACCATTAGGGGGTGCAATATTTTTTTCTTGAATAGTGGGTGGGCAAAGTTGTGCGCTCGGCTTAGTCCGACCCTTTATTTTCTATATATATTGGATCGGGAGGAAGGGAAAATTACCCCTTTCTCTCCTCACCTGGTAGAACTTATACCAGCCCCTCTTGGCTAAGGCTTGAAAACATCTTTGTTTCACAATACATGTTAGGGATTTTTGTCAAAATTTTATAGTAACCCAGAATCCATTTAATTTAAAATATATATCTAATATGAATTATTAGATTTTCATGGCGAGCATATCAAATGGATCGTCTTTCTTCAAAAAAAGAACTACGCAAACGTTTCTTCAAATTATATTTTACTATTATATATTCTTTTTAAACACCCACAAGTATCTTTCAAGAATAATCGATTTACTTTCTTATAAAAAAATTATTATACTACCAATAGAAATAAAAATTAACCAGATTCTTTTTTTTTACGGCTTTTTTTTATAATAAACATGCAAGTAAAATGCTTCTTTATTAAAATTTGGACTTCTTATTAGTTCTATTATTCTTGTTATCAGTTTTAAATAAAATAAAAAAAATAAGTTAATTTTTTTACGGTCCTTTCATAAGACAAAGTCGATCTATTTAGGTACTGCATCCTCCCTTAAGATTTCCATTAATCTCCACTTTTGTTCTTGAGATATAAGACTAACATATAGGCTTATAATAAATTCATAAGTGTTAAAGGAGAGTTGGAGTCAAAATTGTTTGAACGTTTTTGCCTTCAGCTGCGGTCGTCTGTTAGTCAATTTTCCATTTTTTTTTTTTTTTTTTTTTTTAATAATTTATTTTAAAATTTTTTTTAGTATTTTTACTTTCTCTTTCTCTATATATAGAGAGTATTGCGATGTCAAAAATTTCGAAGTCGAGATTTTGATGGAGGTCCCCGGAATCCAAAAAAGTGGGTCCCGCAAATTGGTCTGTGTGCTGTCTGTATGTATGTTTGTGGGGACCTTTTTAAGCATGAAGGAAATGAGCTACAAGGTTGAAATTTTATATTTAAGTTAGGCACCCCCCCCCCATAAGTCGTAAAAATCAGCTTTTAAACAAAATCTCAAAATGTGCTCCAACGATTTTGATTTAAATTAAAATTAAATCAATAATTTTTTACATGCTCTTTAAAATGTGTATTCTCATTTTGCCCTTGAAATCTTTTGAAGCACACTTTGCTCTTCATAGGAAAGATAGGAGAAATGGTTGCATTTGTAACAAAATATAAATCTTTTTCTTTTTAGATTAAAATTAATATAAATCTTTTATATGCCCTTTAAAAAGTATATCAGAATGAAAATTATTTGAAGTACACTTTACTGATGTACGATAATTTTTTCAAATAATTTTGTATTTATTTAGGATTCTCTATTGTATATAAAATATCCAAATAAGAGATTAAAATTTTGAAAAATAACCATAGTTTATTTCAAGCAGTCAACATTATTTTGAATCAATTGACTTTTTTACTTATGCAAGTGGTTAAGTTAACCAAGGTGCTATAGGATACTAAATATATCTCGACACAAAAAATCTGGTGCGATAGCACATCACAACTTTCAGAATTCCAAAGGAAATTTGTGCGGTAAGTCACACAATATTTTTTTCTTTGTGATCTATATTGTTTATTATTAAATTTAAAAGTATAATGCTTTTATAAATTACATGGTGGCTCCCTCCGGGTGCGCTGATCCTCTTGGGCACCCATTTATGCGCACCTGCCCTTAAGGCATTAAGGTCTCCCTTTCTATCTACACTTACAAATTTTTCAATGAAATAATAAAATACATTTTTATTAACAAAAATATTCATATGGTTTTATAACAAACTGAGTATCGATGATCCAAATTAAAAATTTAATTAAACTTCTCTGAAATTATGCTCTTCAAAAATCTGATATAAATCTTTTAATATTATATAGTCTATCGATTACTATAGCCTAATATCAGAAAAAATGGAGATTTAAGAAATATTTTATTTCAATCAAACGAATTCAGTTCAAATTTAATCCATGGGATTATATAAAATTTATGAAATAGATTTAAAGAAAAATTTTTTATAAGCAATTTCATATTAAAATTGAAATGAAAAATGAAAATGTTTTTTTTTTTTTAATTAAAGGGAAGAAATAAAATTTTTTTTTATAAAATAAAAAGTTTATATAAAAGTCCCAGAATATTTAATTATAAGTTTTTATCGTTGGTTATAGATTATATAATAAAGGATCTGATGAAGTCTTTAAAAAAGCTGAAACATCAAGATGAAAAATAAAAATATAATTAAAAAATATACTCAGTTTATAGCGCCTATATGAAAGATATGTGGTTTTCAAAAAAGATTTCTCCTTTAAATCAATATCATCAAACTCGTAGTCCTAAAGATATAAATTTATTTCCCGTCTCCAAACAGGTTTTTAAATAATCACGCAAAAATTTTATAGATTTTGTTCTGTGTTAACAAAGAGAGGATATGAAAATTTGGAGAAATTTATTTTGAGTGGGAAAGAAATAAGAAAGATCTTAATAATATTATACTTTAAAAATTTGAAAAAATAATAAATTCTAAGACTTTATAAATATCATATATAAATATTAAATAGTAATTTATTTATTTTTTTTTATATTAATATTAAAAAAATCAATGGGAAAATAGTAGAGTAGCGTGAGTTAAAAGTTGAGAATTTATTTCAAATTTACACCACTTGTTATAAAAAAATTTTCATTATTTTTTTATTACTGTATTTTTTTTAATTCATAAATCAACTATTTTTTAGATGCTCTTTAAAATGTATATTCTCATTTTGCCGTTGAAATCTTCTGAAGACCACTTTACTCTTGTTCTTCATCATGAAAGATAGGAGAAATGGTTGTCATTGTAACAGAATTTAAATCTACTTCTTTTTAATTTAATTTATTTCTGTCTTTAATTGTTTCCGAGAAAAATGGATGACGTCACTCATTGTTTGTTGCCTAGACGGACAGAAACCAGCTCCTTTAAGTGACTATCTCTATCTCACTTGCATTCATTATCTTCTCTCTCTTTCTAGGTCGTTTTAAATTCAATTTCCGGCTCTTCCTTCCATAGAGCCAATGGTAAATTCCAATAGGGATTTGTATGTTAATTTTGATTCAAAAGGGGGTCGGTCTCCTTTGAAACTTTTTACTCATTTTCCAATTCTTATGAAATTTTGTATATCTCGACCCAAAAAATCTGGTGTGACCAGTGTGCTGGGCACCAGTCACACCAGATTTTTTAGTATATGAACTTTTCATAGCAAAAATAGTTTGTGTAACAGACTTTTAATACTAGTTTATGAATATCAGTTTCTAACAGTGTAGTTTTCATTTTGTTTATATTTTATCTGGTCATTTCTATAATTTCACGATTAGAGATTTTTTTAAAACTATTTTCTGTTTGCATCAAATATGGACTTTATTGACTTAATATATTGGATAGCTCGCCTCCTCCTCTCCGTAACCCCGGCTGTCTAAAAAACATTTCATCAAAGATTAGATAGAATATTTTGAAATTTGATAGCTTTAGTAAAATAATAACTTTCATTCGAGACCCACCCTTTCATTTAATAAAGGTATAGATTTTTTTTTTCAAACTTATTTTCCATATTATAAAAAAAAAAAAGTAATTGCCTAAAAGAAAATAAAGATAATAATAGTTCAAGATCATTTAAATAGTATAATCTTATTAGAGTGGGAAACTCCAAAAAAATTAACGGGGGCGCAGTAGGAGATCATATACAGTCCAATTAGTTAATCAATAAGCTAAAAAATACTTTCTTTTTTTTTTAGTTTTTAAATTAGCTACTTGTTTTATTTTTCGTGTTATTGTAAGAGAATATTATAATAAAATGGGCGAATTGGGTTGCATATCATTCAGGCGAAAAAAAAGATTGGTTGGTTAAGCTTGACTGATTCTATTTTTTTTTTTTTAAGGAAACAAATTCCCCTCCATATGCCCTTATGCATATCATAACTCAATATTTGAACTAAATACTTAATTTACAACAATAATCTACTAAGTATAATAATTAAACTTTTTAAAATTTTTATAGATTTATCGTAATTACGTAAATTTAAATAAAATTACTAATTTAAGCAAATAGAAGAATAGAATAAAAAACTGTGATTATGTCTGACGTATCCAGGAAATGTAGAAAAATGGTGTGTTAGGGGTAGACTAATTACATGAGGGGCTACGAAAAATGTATAAATTTTATTTTTTGAAACTAAAATAATCAATATTATTTGGATCAAAATAAATTGTATGTTTAAGGGCCCGTTGTTTCATTTTTAGTCAACTAGCAAACTTATCATACCGATATCATCGACACTTGACCTTTGAGTTAAAATAAATAAATTTTTTTTTTTTACATATAATTATCTATTTGAGGCATAAGGAAAGTTTTATGAAGTTAGTAACTTAATATCGTCATCTGCCCCCGGGGCTTGGGGTAGTTGGTGGGGTGTCTGCCTTCTCTCCCGAACGTCGGGGGTTCGGCCCCCGGGCGGTGCGGTTATTTTTTTATGCCTTTTGGCTACTAAATATTTTAAAAAAAACCCGGGCCCCTTAATAATTATAATAATCATCAGCGGAGGGGGTTTATGGTTTTATGGGGGGGGGGAGGGGGGAGAGGGGGGTGTGAGAGGGGGGGGGGGAGGGGGGGGGGGAAAGAGAAAGAGTGGGAATATAAAAAAAAAAAAATATAGTCATCTATTATAAAAATTATTAAAAATTAAAATAATTAATTAAAGATAATTAATTTTAAAAAAAAATTAAAAAATAAAAAAAAAAATAAACACGACAAGTGGGATTTGAACTCGAGCTTATACAACCGACTTGGGCTCTTATTTTATCATATGATTAGTTTAACTAGATGTCAAAAGACTCAAAAGACTAAAGCAACTTATCTAAGGGATAGTTATTTAATTATAAATGAAGCAACCGGCCCTAAATTGTAAATTAATTAAATAATTAATTAACAAAATCAGCCTAATATCTCATGTCTTTTTACGTTGCTTAATTTATTTATATTTTTTCTTCTATTTCAGACTTTAAATATTTTAATCAGTCTTCTTTTTCTTTCCTAGTCTTATTTCTAATGTGGCGGGTTTTTTGAGATCGGAAGAAACAGAACAGGCCCGTCGCACGGCCTAATGCCTGTTGAAAATATAGAAGGAAGAGACAGACATGTAAAGAAGAGAAAGAATGCCAGTCCCAGCTCGGGTAGTTCGTGGTCGCCATTCACGTACTCTTAAGATGTGGGCCATGGCCAAATGGAGATTTTGCCATTGTCGGGCATCCGGGGCCAATTTATATATAAAAAAAAAAAAAATGTGGGCCTCTGAGCATAGATATTTTAATCAGTCCATTTTCAAATTTTTGTATTTCGTTTTAAGTTCGTAACATTATTAAAATTATATTTTGACAACTATATGAATGTTTTTTTTTTTTTTAATTGTCTATTTTAATAATATAAATATCTGGGGGAGATTTTAATTATAGACCACATTTTGTTATTAATTATTTATTAAAAAGATAAATACTGTACAACATTTCGACTAGTTATTCTGCAGTAGTTTTTAAGTACTGTGCACTTCCTCCGACCCAGTTTGCTTAAGTTGAAGCAAGTGCACAGTACTTGAACTGCAGAATAAACATTCGAAACGTTGTATAGTATTTATATTTTTAATAAATAATTAATAACAAAATTTGGTCTATAATTAAAAACTCTTATAATGATTATAATACAAACCATAAAAGCTTTAATAAACATATTCCTGATGAATTTAAATATAATAAAATAAAAATTATAATAATAATAAAAAAATTTTTTAACGCATATTGTCTTATATAATAATAAATTTTTAAATTTTTTAAAAAATTCTTTAATAATGAATTTTTAAGAAAAGTTGTAAAGTAAAAGTTATAGAGAATATTTATAGTAAAAAATAAAAGTTTAAGTCATTTG
Organism: Euborellia annulipes; assembly: GCA_023213315.1. NCBI lineage: Eukaryota > Metazoa > Arthropoda > Insecta > Dermaptera > Anisolabididae > Euborellia > Euborellia annulipes. The sequence continues at coordinate 259,838 of JAKCPI010031143.1, forward strand.
TTTTATTACTTCTATTCATTTTCCTTTCTCTTGAAAAATGTTATTTCCAATAAAAAATATCATTCGAATGATTTCGGTTTTTATTTCTTTTTAGAGAAACTGAAAATGCGATTTGTCCGAAATTTAGTTTACTTTCGGAACTGTGTTTATATATAAATAAGAATAAAATCGATTGGATATTTTAAATAATAGTTTTAACAATAGTTTTGTGTAAGATATCAAACCATTTTCAAATTTTGAATGACATACCCCCTTAGGGAGTGGTTCTCAATCTTTTGATTACGGAGCACTTTATTTTTTCCATAGGCTACATTAAAAAGAAAATTAAAAAATGTTATGTACCAGCAAGAAATTATAGTTATCTGGAGGTATTTTTTAGATATTTATTAATTTGACGTTTCAGAAAATAGAACTTTTCTCCTTTTATAATGTTCCGTCGTCTTTTTAGTAGTAATTAGTAAATGCCTGAAAAATTACATCCGGAATAAAAGGAATTTTTATTTTTATTCACCACCAGTGTAATTATTACACATAATTGTAAAGAAATTACGCATATGAATACTTAATTGCTCAGTATTTTAAGGAGGAGTTCAAAGTAAAAATACAGAATTTTTATGCTATTTTAAAATAATCTGAATAGGAGAGTGATAAGAAAAGGAGTATGATCTCTAAATAATAACAATAATAGTGAATTAATTATTATTATTTGTCACGGAACACTACCGTTGATCTGCGGAACACGCTCTGGTTCTCAATCTTTTTGGAACACTTTTCCGTTTGTTTATTTCCTGTTATAAGGGAAGAGACGGATTTTTAACAAAACTAGTTTAAATTATTTGATTTTATTTAGTATTAAAAAAAAAAAATTTTAAAGTTTTGTAATAATAGAAGGAAGCTCTCTCTTAAAATTGCAAATTTAAAAATTAAAATACATGTATTAAATTTGATAAGATATTTATTAAATTAATATATAAATATTAATATTTATTAAATTTTATTTCAATTAGAGTATGTGTTGAAAGTTTTTATAATCACAATTAAATCCAGAAATACGAGCCATTTGAAAAGAAATTTCGAATTTGACAGATTCGTTTGATTTTCTCTTCAATAAAAATCGCTTATATTCTTTTCACAAAAAACATTTAAGGCGATAAAAAATACAGAATTTTATGAATTAAATTCATTTCATATTATGAATATTTCACATTTGAAATAATATTAAAAATGAGAGAGAAAAAACGAATAAAGAAAAAAAAAAGAGAACGGAGGTTAATAAAATTGATGGTTTTGTCTACGTCCCCGTTTCAAAAAATCACATTTCATATAGTGAATAGAGAAAAAAATGGAATAATAAAGTCAAAAGAATATTTAAAGAAATAAATTGAATCGTTTCATGAGTAAATTTTACATTATGACGTTTCACAGCTTGAATATTGCCAGATGATGATCCCGAGTAACGGAAAAAAAATTCTAAACATTGTTTCAGTTGAATTTTTTCATCTTTTTCTTCTTTGCCTATTATTTCTCATTTTCGTTTCATTCTATGACTTAAACATTTTGAAAAAAAAATATGGTGTGACTGATCGCACAGCACACAACTTTCTCATACCATGGTAATCGAAAGTTGTGTTCTGTGCTTGTGACACCAGATTTTTTGCGTTGATATATATTTAGTTTCCGCCGATATATTAGAATGCAAGATGTAAAATTTATAAAGTAAGGAAAATATTTATATTTTGTGGTAACCAATTCTCATATCTTTCCCCTGAAGTACAAGAGTAAAGTGTTCTTCAAAAAATTTCAATGGCAAAATAGGAATATACATTTTAAATAGTATCTGAAAAATAATTGATTTTTGAATTTTAATCAAAAACGTTGGAGCGAATTTTGAGAAAATAAAAAAAAAAACTGAAAAAGTGCATCAGTAAAGTACAAGTACTCTTTGGCCAATTTTGTTCAAAAGCTTCGTGTCACGTCCCAGGGGGGTGACTTACTTAAATATAAAATTTCAACTTCCTATCTCTTTTAGTTCTTGAGATTATTTTGTTCACAGACACACACAAATACAGACCATGTTGCGAAACCATTTTGGACTCATGACACCTCAAAACATGTATATCCATCAAAATCTTGACATCGAATTTTTGACATGAATCCAATACTTTCTTTCTACATATATTAACATATATAGGTAAAAGAAAGTAATAAAATGAAAAGTTAAAAATTATCTCCGAAATTTAATAAATTATTATTAATCGTGTCAAAGTCTCAATTTGTTTTTTGTTTTTTACATTCTAATGAAAATTTCTCAAATAATTAAGAAGAAAAAGTTAATTAAACCCCGTCTTAATTTGTTTATAAGCCTTATTACACTGGAAGAAAAAAAAAGAAGAGCAAATGCGTGTAATTTTAAGAATCGTTGGCACGAAAATGATGATTACGGTCACTTCATTGAGGGAAGGAATTAAAGGGAAATAAGCGGCTTCTCACCCACATATACCGTATTACGATATTTATATATAATATTGTGTGGGTGGAAGTTTTTTTTTTTATTTTGGATGATTGACGTTTTGATGGCAGTAACAAATCCCGATTATCCATGTCGTATGAAAAGCGATAAATTTGACCCGGGATAAAAAGTAGAGATTTTCTTTTATTCCTCGAATACTTGAGAGAGACAACAGCATCCGGATTTATTTCTAATTCAATGTTTTGTCAATTTTATAAATTGAAATATTTATCAATTATTATCTCAAGAGAATGAGAATTCTCTAAAAAAAAAGTAGATGCTGCAAAAGTGATTAATTTATATTTGTAAATATCAATTGTATTGGAGTCTTTTTTTGGCAAGAAGAGGTAGGGTAGGCCACACGCTTCTTCTTCTAACTTGGTCTTATCACGGGGTCTGCATTTTATTTTTAATGAGGCGGTAAGAAAAAGCAAGCCGAACCCTTGCTCTTGATGTAAGGAAGGAAAAAAATCTGGTATGACTGGTCATATAGCACACAATTTTCGATTACCGAAGGTAAGAGAACTTGTCACACCAGATTTTTTGTGTCGAGATATATTTAGTTTCCGACAGTACCGTATATTTGAATTAAAGATGTAAAATTTATAAAAAAAAAATATTTATATTTTGTTACCATGACAACCATTTCTCCTATTTCCTATGAAGTACAAGAGTAAAGTGTGCTTCAAAAGATTTCAATTGCAAAATGAGAATATACATTTTAAAGAATATCTAAAAAATAATTGTTTTTTGAATTTTAATCAAAATCGTTGGATCACATTTTAAGAAAATCTAAAAAACCGAAAAAGTACATCAGTAAAGTACTAGCACTTTTTGGCCGATTTAGTTCAGAAGTTTATTTTCACGCCTTAGGGAGGTGCCTAACTTAAATATAATAATTTGAACTTCCTAATTTAATTGCTTCATGCTTTAAAATGAACAAACAGATAGACAATGTTACGAAAACCACTTTTTTGGACTCAGGGGACCTCAAAACGTGTATATTCATCAAAATATCGACTTCTACTTTTTGACATGAAACCAATACTTTCTCCGCATATATTAATAATAAGTAAAAGTCAATTGATTCAAAATTTTCATAAGCTTTGTGTATTTCAATTATATTTTAAATGTTGGTTATTTTTTTAAATTTTAATATCATATTTGGATATTTTATACAAAATAGAGAATCCTAAATATATACAAAATTTCGTAAGGATTGGAAAAAATTTTTTTAAATGTGTAAAATGTTCTTAAGGGGGCCCCCATTTGAATCGAAATTAACATGCAAATCCCCATAGAGATTTAATATTGGCTCTATGGAAAATAAACTATGGTTATTTTTCAAAATTTTAATCTCATTTTTGGACATTTTATACACAATATAGAATCGTAAATAAATACAAAATTTCATAAGAATTGGAAAAAAAAATTTTAAATGCGTAAAAAGTTCAAAAGGGGACCCCATTTTGAATCGAAATTAACATACAAATCCCTATAGGAAATTAACATTGGCCAAATGCGAAGATAAGGTGGAAAGGAATTTTAAAAAAAGAGTAGAGACAGACGATAATGTTTGCAAGTGTGTGTGGGGGGGAGAGAGAGAGAGAGAGAGAGATATGTTTTCTCGGAAACAATTAAAGACAGAAAAAAAAGCCGGAAAATGAATTTGAAAAAAAAGACTGGCATAAAGGAAAAGAAGAAATAGGAAGGGTAACTCGTGTTTGCTATCTAAATATAATAAAAAAAAAAACTTAAAGTGAAGTATAATTCAACTGAATGGATGTTGATAAAATTGAATTTGCCTTTCTAACCAATTACGAAGAAGTATTGTACCATTCTTGGAAAATTTGTTATTAAAAAATCCCTGGTCCAGGTAAGTGGATATCGATTTTATTTATTAAATCTACTCTTCTTGAACATGATCAATGGTCTATATATATATATATATATATATATATATATTTATTTATTTATATTATTTTATATTTTTTTTGTTGATAGAAAATTAAATTAAATTGTCCTTGGAATTTCTCTCCTCGATTATTGAATTTCGAATTTTATTTCGTTTGGTTGGTTCGATTAATATTTCCTTTTTTTTTTTGTCCTTCTTGTTGATTTTGTTGTTTATTGCAAATTTTTATTGACTCTATAATTAAAATGCCGTAGCCTCCCCCCTTTAGGGCCCATAATTGGATCAACGCCCGGTCGAAGAGGCGCCGCCTGAAATTAGCTTCACACTCTAACCAAGGACACAAAATGATTGATAATTTCAAGTGCCACGAGAACTCAGAAAATGTATTATAGTATTGATAGTTGATTTTTTTTTTTTTGTTTTATTTACAATTTATTAATTAAGAAATAAATTATCTAATAATTGTAACGAAATACAAACAGTTTTTTGCTAAAATAATACCATATGCCTGGGCCCCACTTGGGGATTTTGTCGACCGACAAAATTTCGCCTCTCGGGTCGGATCCAGAGGGGTTTTACGGGAGAGGGAGTGGTAATTTCTTTTTCGACTCAATATTACATATATAGGAAAGAAAAAGTAAAAATATATATACAAATCAAATTTTCAAGAATTCATTTTTAAAATTAAAATTTTATATTAAAATTAAAGGCGGAGTAAAAAAAAAAAATTGCAAGACATATGCAGCCAAAATTATTTCTTTTATTATGCCATTCCAGGCTAACGGCCACTGGTCTAGGCCATCTTCAGAGCTAAAATGCATATGTCTTGCAATTTTTTTTTTTCACTCCGCCTTAGAAATACTTCCAGCCACAAAGACATAATACCTCAATATTAAAATTAAAATTTAATTTCCAAGAAAAATATTTTTCTCAAATTTCAGGGTATGGGGTTAATTACCTCCTCAACCCCTCTCCTCCCTTGTGACCGCCCTTGCTCTTAAGTAATTAATGCCGGCTTGAAATAAAAAAAAAAATATTACAAAAATTTTAGCACTAGATTTTTATTTATTTTTTTTTTTTTTTGAGATCTCGGGGTAGGGGGCGGGAGGGTTAAACTCCCATACCCCCTGGGCCTGATGAGTACTATGTGTACGAAGTATTTAAAAAATACAACTATTAACTTTCTCTTTAAAAATAATATGGTAGGCTATTTAATTTAAAAAAATCTTGGTTGTTTTTGCTTTTAAAATAATGGACATTTTGCTAATCAAATAAAATTAAATATAGTGAAATTTGTTAGGAAGTTTTTTAATATAATGTTCAGAATTGGTGCCGATAGTCTATTTCTAATATGATCGATAGTTGAACATTGTGCAAATAGATGGTTTATCGGAGTATATAAAGTATATCAGTCTTAGCTCTGATTACTCGTAGTCATGGGCGTAACTAGGGGGTCCCGGGGAGGGCCCGGACCCCCCTCCCAGAAGGATCCCCGCCCAAAAAAAATTGAGTCAATATGAGGCCTTCCAGGCCCCCCGGAGGATCGCTGGTCACATGGCCCCCCCAGTCAAATTCCCTAGCTACGCTCATGTTCATAGTCGGCCTACTAAGTGACAGTAGAAACAATGATTATTTAATTTTTTAAATATTTAAAATTATATCAATTAATTAAAAACTTTTTTTATTGAAAGTGATATTTTAAAATCGATTAAAGACCAAGTAAGTATATTTAAAAACAAAAAGGATTGATTAAAATTTTAGAGTAATGTTAAAAATTTTATACTAATGGCTAAAGTGATTTAAAAATTCAATAAAAGAGTGAATTTCGAAGATAGTTAATATTTGACAGGACTCGTTAGTTGCGCTTGATTAAAATTCAATGAAAATGGATTTTTTTTTTTCTAAAGCACTAAATTATTCTAATAAACGATAATAAGGCTTATTTTAAACGTTTTAGTTAAAACTTATTTAATCGATTAAATAAGTGTTTTGAAAATTTCATTATATATTTACCATTTGAAACATTTAAAATTGGTAACCCCAAGATAATAAAAAATGCATACGAGTTTAGAACATTAAACTGCTTGCATTAAAATATAATCCTATTGATCCAATTAAGTAAATAAATTTTGTAAATAAAAGAGGAAGAGTGTTAGGTAAATATCGAAAATCAATTAGAATTTATATGAAAAAAAAAAAACAATAGAATAAAATAAAAATGAAAATAACATGTGTGGTAATTGAAATTCGTAAAATTTCAAAGAAGAGTTCATTAATATTTGATTAAATAAAGTCAATTTTAGGTAATTTGTGTTGATTAATATATAGTAAAATTAATGACTTACAAATGTTGTCCGTTAAAAAAAGCATATACTCCATTAAAAATATTCTTAAAGTTTCTTAAATCTTTAAATATTCACACTTCTCAACTAGAAATGTTTTTCTGCCCCCCCCCCCCAGAAAAACATTTCTAGTTCCCCCCCCCTCGGTGGGAGGGCTAAGGCCCCTGAGGCCTCTTAAGAGAAGATATTTCCATATAAAATTTCATGGGTAAATAAAGTTTTTTTTATGGCTTATTACAAAAATACATAAAAAAATGTGTAACAAATAACATTTATTTTAATAATGACATCAGTTTTTCTATGCAAATTTTTGTAAAACTTGCCTTTTTTTGAATTACCTAACAAACAGAAAGAAAGAGTAAAATTATAAAAAAATCCTCGATAAATATAAATGTTTTTGATAAACTCGCCCCTGGTCTTTAGCATGCTTGAAAAGGGCTATATCATAAGCACAACTAGAAATTTTTTTCTGGGGAGGGGGGAGGCTAAGGCCCCTGAGCCTTCTTTAGAGCAGATCTTTCTATAGAAAATGCCATGATTAAAGAAACTAAAGTTTTTTTTTTTAATAGTTTATTACAAAAATACATTAAAAAAATGGGTAACAAAAATACATGTAGGGGTCAGTGGTTCACATAACCCAGGCTCTGCTTTAACAAAAATTAAAAAGTACCTTCTGACCAAGTCCTGGGGGGGGAGTTTAGCTCCTCCCTAGTTCCGCCCAAGGACTATGTACAATTCTGTGAAATGTTTAAAATAAATTGTTCAAAAATTTTTGATCAGAGAAGTGCTGTCGAACAATTAGGAGAATTTATACGTATGAAGAGAGGATGTCAGCCAAACAGGAGAGCTTCTATCAAATGAAAATCTCTAAGAAGACGTTTCGGCTTTAATTACATAATGCCATCATCAGTTCTTATGAAAATATTGGCAATCACAAGGTATACACTATTGAGATGCAGATAGAGTTGTTATATAGAAAAATACAAAATTATTACAATAATATATAAAATACAAAATTAGTATCTTATATCCTCGCCTTATTCCCGCGGTGCGGGGTCGGCGGACCTCATTCTTTCCTCCATTTTCACCTATCATGTGATTTTGAGATCGGAAAAGATAGATCAGGCTGTTGGAAATATAGAAGGAAGTGAACAGACATGCAAAGAACAGAAGCTAGGGCAGCTCGTGGTCGCCATCCACGTACCCACAAGATCTGGGCCCCTGAGCGAAAATACAAAATTTGTATATAAGGTGATATATACTCATCAGTTTATATGGCGAATTCTCAAATGTATATGAATATATATTATTACACCAAGATAGAGTAATATATAACAATTCTCACTGCATCTCGATGTGTTATTCTTGGAAATTGCCTAAATTCTCAAAAGAACAGAATGGCATTATTTAATTAAAGCGGAAACATTTTCTTTTATTGGATTTTGGCTATCATGATTGGCTGTTTCATTTTATCTAATTGTTTGAAAATTATTTTAGACTGAAAACATAAATAAGCATTACAAAATGTAAATAGGCCGCTGATTGTGCACACTGATTTACGAATTCTAGAGAACTATCTTGCTTACATGTACATAAGCACAGACACATAAATGAAGAATGAGTTTTAGGTCCTAGTTGAAATAAGATGATATTTTCCAAAAAGTAAATTATTTATTGTAGGATAGAAGTGGATTTATCACAGCTGTAATTCAATTTTGAGCCTCCCTCTCTAAACATTTTCCCTATCCCTTTATGAAAATAAAAAATAATTTATTTTTAAATTTTAATTAACAGGGGGTGTGAGTTACAAACCTATTTCACGCTGTATGGTAAAATCTATTATATTTAAATCAATTTCATACTAAACTTATCGAAATAGAAATAAATAAATAAGGCAAGCATCATTGTATCCTAATAATTAAAATAGGCCTATATATTGGCTTTACTATCTTTTCAAGTCCATAAGTATAAAAAAAATTAACAATTTTATAATTTTTAATGTGGAGTAGTACTAATATAAATATTCAATAAAAATTCGTGGAAGAATTTTATAATTTTTCAGGTTTCTAAAATGTTTTGAGCTTCCCCAAAGATGGGTATTTGGGGACCAGACTATTTTTCTTGAACGCACACATATGCAGCTACTCTATAAGGGTGAAAAACTTAATTTTAAAATTAAAGCGAAAAGATGCTCAAATAGAGCGTGACAGGTTGACAGACTGACGGACACTCCGTTATAATAAATATAAAAGATTGCTTACGGAGTGAGGAAGGAGAGAAGGGGGGGGGGGGTATTCAAAAACTTTCGAAAAAAAAATTTCAACTTAAGTAGAATTTCTTGAGCAGTAGTTTCAACCAAAACGTCCCTTGTTTGTAATAATAAAAGACGAATTATTTGGCTTTAGAAAAAGGAATTTATTCATTTCATCGTATAAATAAAAATATAATATAAAATTTTATTTAAAAAGAGACATCAGCTTCTTAGGAGCGATACAGGCAAAATAAAAATATTTTGGTGGATAAAGTAAATTGTATTTATTAACGACTGAATATTTTACATGTATGATATATGAAATAAATAATAACGCAATAGAAGCACGTGGGGTCATACGAGATTTTTTTCTTGAGACTGTATATAAACATAGTTATCAACGTGTAAGTTTATAGGTTAATTAAATTGATATTAAAGGTAAATTGATGGCACACTAAAAGTAAGAATAAAATTGCCTTCTACAAAAAAAGGCCCGAAGAAATTTTCAGTGAGATTCCGACACCTTGAAGGTAAATAGGATAAAAATATTCCATTTACCTTCATTATTTATTTATTGATTCAGCAAAATAATAAATTGTAATTGTTTCGGTTACTATTCCTAAAGCCATCATCAGGTGATGCATTCACTTTGATATAAATAATCAGAAACAGAACTAAATTGATTATGTCTGCGGCCTCTTATTAAATTTTATCGAAAGTGACATAAATAAAACTAGCCGGGCCCCAGCCGAGGGTGGGGGTTAGGCCAAGGAGGGTGGCGTTTCTAGGAGAGCATTTCATTAGCATGCACTGACAATGCAAAGAATTCGTGAATGTCTTCTCAAGAAATAAAAGTAAATAAATACTAATATTAAAAAATATTATTAGTAAGCGAGATTATGATGTTTTTATTTTAAATTATTTAAAATAAAATTTGTTTTTTTAACATTCACTAATTTACTTCTTCTTTCCTGGGCCTTATTCCCGCAGTGCGGGGTCGGCGGAATGGGTGTTTTTGCTACCGGAAGAAATAGAACAGGCCGGTCTGACGCTTGGTGAAAATATTGAGGGACAGGACAAACATGTAAAGAACAACTGCCAGTACCAGCTCGGGTAGCTCGTCGTCCCCATCCACGTACCCACAAAATGTGGGCCTCTAAGCAATTCACTAATATTACAAAGAATACATAAATATCTTTTCATTTGTAATATCTTCATACATCTCTTGGGAGAAATTGCAAATTCAACAATTAATAACTTAAGAAATTAAGGACGAAAATAATTTTCCTGTAATCCTTAGAAGGTCCACTTTAAGCATATCAAATTTGGTTTCGAAATTCCAACGGGAAGCTTCCCAAATAGAGCGTGACAGACAGACGGATTTTAGCGAATTTTATATATATAGATATTGATATTTTTTCAGACATGTATTGTGTGGAATATTATGAACAAAAAGCTTCGAATATATTAAATAGCTAAAATAATAAATTCAACTATTGATAAATGGGATATTTTTTTTTTTTTTGAATGGGTGCATAAGGTCCGAAGACTTATAATGATCAGTGGTCACATGCAGCCAGGAAGAATCTCTTTAAAAAAGAAAAAAAGAAAAAGTAGAAGCATAAAGGGGGAAATCAATTGCGGGAACTGAGAAGATGCCTGTTGAGATTAGACTTCTCGGGATATGATTAGGTTTAGGTGGCCTATTAAGGTGTATCCTTAATAATATTAATAACTCATCTCGACACACACACCTACAACAAGCCTTGGTAGAAATTTGAAGCGATTTTTTGTCATCCCTCACAACTTGATTATTGATGAAAAACCTCTTTTTATATATCAACAAGCCGCACGAATCGGCTACGGCGGCCGGCCAGGAGGACCCTGGACCTGTTTTGGCGGTCAAGTTTCTAGCACGGGGCTCTTTGTCCCCCTGAAATTCCCGGTGAGTATAGCAATTAATTATTCGTCCCTATCATTTGTAAGAAGTTTCAAATGACAGGCCAGAGTGTCAAATTCATAAAATTCAAGGTGATAATTCACAAATTTATAAACACAAATTTTTTTCCTCTATTTCAAATTATACCCCAAAACGAGGGTTCGAGTTTGAATTTCAAAAAATTACTAAATGTGTTTTGAGATATCTAATTGATTTTTAAATAAAAAAGTAAAAAACATATGATTTTTAAGAAATTGAAAACTTTTACACCAAAAAAGGGTAAGAAAAAAAGTCGAAATCTGTCTCGAGATTTTGATTAAAATCCGATAAGAAATAAATCAAAAAACGAACCTCGTCCCCCAAAAGTTATGCCAATGTGCATATTTATATTACATAGTCTTAATTATTATGGTACTCTTTCAAGTTGAAAAGAAATTAAAGAAAAATATCAATAATTCATTTACCAGTGAATTAATATTTCCTATAACATAGTAGCTTTAATAAATAATCAACTAATCACTAATCTATTTAGAAAATTTAAAAAATGAAACCAGAGCATATAAGAAAATTTTCTTCTGATGATTTTCCACAAATCCTTAATAAGATTTGCTGACTCAATTAACAACTCTTAAAATTAGTATTTTCTACTTTCCATTAGAGAATTTTAAGACGTTTGTAATATAACTCACCTCTATTAAATTAATATAAGGTAGATATGATTCAGTCCCTATTGAACGAAGGTCAGATTCAATATTAAAAACAATCCGAATAATAACACGTCAACAACAAGAGAAAATAAACAGAATTTCGGGGAAAATAAAATTGAATGTCCGATGATCGCACATTAGAAAAAAAAATATTTATATTTTAGACCCCACCTGCTCTGAAATTTATTTTCGACCCAACTTTTTATTTAGAGGATAGATATTAAAAAAAATTCAATTAGAGTTTAGCTTCGAGAAATAAGAAAAAAAAAAAGAAAATTGAAACTAATCAATGTTTTATAAGGAGAAATGGAATAAAAGTCAGTCCTGATTACAACTTAAAAAAAAAATATATAGATATATATAAGAATGGGTGAATTGAGTCTGACAACAATTTAATATATAGAGTGGTAAAGGCCTAAAGCTATGAAAAAAGAAAATTTTACACGAGAGAAAAATCAATTTTGAAAAATTCCAAGCAAGAAGACGAAGAGAGACGAAATCTCCTTTTGCAAATATTATTGTATAGTCATAATATAATTACATAGCAACCTATTTGTAATTGTAACTTTACAAATGAGATACAATGACTTTGCATCATTATCAATCAAAAAATCCTAAAAAAAAATCCATTTTTAGGAGATTCTATTTTTTGTCCGTATTTTATTTTTTTCTATTCTCCGTATGATATTAATTATACGTTAACTAGATCCCTTCCTAAATAAATAAATAAATAAATTTATTAACGACCCGCTTAGAGGCACCAGTCCTCGCTGGCTAGGTCCAAACAAATACAATAACAAGAATCTGGTGTGACTGGTCGCAAAAGATTTTGTGTGTCGACACATATTTAGTTTCTGACAGGACGGTACATTTGATGTAAAATTTATAAATAATTATATTTAATTACCATGGTAACCATTTCTCCTATCTTTTCTATGACGTACAAGAGTAAAGTGTGCTTCAAAAGATTTCAAGAGAAAAATGAGAATAAACATTTTAAAGAGCATCTAATAAAGAATTGATTTATGAATTTTAATCAAAATCTTTGGAGCGTTTTTGAGAAAATCGAAAAAAACTGAAAAAGTACATCAGTAAAGTACTAGTACTTTTTTTTGATGATTTTAATCAAAAGCTTATTTTCAAGCCTCAGGGGGGTGCCTAACTTAAATATGACATTTCAACCACCTAAATCAATTCCTTCATGCTTTAAATTGAACACAGACATTTTTGACATGAATCCATTATTTTGCTCTATGTAGCTAAGAGAAAGTAACAAAATAAAATAAAAGAAAAAAATTGATGTGACTGGTTGCACAGTACATAACTCAGGGGGGTTCCTAATTTAAATATAAAATTTCAACCTCGTAGCTCTTTTCGTTTTTGAGATATTTTGTTTACAGATACACACACAGACAGACAGACCATGTTGCGAAAACCACTTTTTTGCATTCAGAGGACCTAAAAATCTCGACATTTAATTTTTGACATGAAACCAATATTTTCTCTCTCTACTATATATTAACATATATTGAGGTAAGAGAAAGTAAAAATAGAATGCTTAGAGATGTGACTAAAGAAAGATGATGTTAATTTATTTAATCTTTTTAAATGTTTTTTGATTAATTAATTTGGAAAAATTTTGCCTGTATAAACAAATATTCATATATCTGTGATGGTTGCATAGCTTAAAGGCATTTGCTTTCTTAAAGCTTTAGAATTGTTTTCACTAAGTCGATTATTATGGGGTATACTTTTGGATGGTACAGATCGTATATTATTATAGTAGGGTATAGAATAGCGTTTTCTAAATGCCGAGTTGCGAAGAAACTCTAAAAATTATTATGTAAATTTTTTGTTTTAATATTTTTACTTCTTTGAACAATTTATTTTTTTTGTTATTATAGTATAAAAACAACAAATTTTTGAAAATTAAAATTTTTTTATTTTACTGATAATAATTGCTTGAAGTTGTGTGATATAATTATAATGGATAATAGAGATATCAGCCAAATTGGAATGCTCGAGGTTCAATAAAACTCCCAGAATAAGACGTTTCGGTCTGAATTTATTCGGCCATCTTCAATTACTGGAAATTATTATAAACATATATTAAATATTTTTTTTGCTTCTAGCAAATAAATTTTATTATTGACAAATCCTGGTTCAATCATTTGTGCTCTGTGCATGAAATTTTATTATTGACAAATCCTGGTTCAATCATTTGTGCTCTGTGCATGTATGAATTTCCAATAACTGAAGATGGCTAAATAAATTCAGGCTGAAATGTCTTATTCTGGAAAATTTATTGAACCTTGAGCCATTTGGCATATATCTCTATCCCTCCATTATATTTTACTGATAATTAAAAAAAAAATTACTGTACACTGAAGAAAGTATTAAAATAACCTGAACACGAAAAAAATAAGTTTGAAAAACACATTAAGAGTTCAAGGGTTGGCGAGAAAATTTTATTTCGATTGTATTGGCTATCAATAAATAAACGAGGACTAAATCGCTTCATATGCCGAAAAAAAGCTTAAGCAAATTAAAAAAAAAAATCAAAGTTATCGATCTTAGAGAAAGAAAAATTTATTCTACTTAATTAATAAATAAAATCCACTCTTATACGAGTCGTATTCTTTGATAGCTAGATAGATATCTATTTAAAGACATGCTATTAAAATGTAATCTAAAAAATTAACCATTTTCTGATATGCAAATAGATTCCCTGCTACGAACGTTTTTTTTATTGTTTAAAAAAAAAAAAGAGAATTTCTACTAAAGATTATAGAAATTTTTTTCTGTTTTAGACAATCTAAAAATGTGGATAATTAAGAATCGATTGAGGGTTTGCATTATCAATTGTTTAAATAATTAGTCAGGAATTTTATACAATTTAGATAAGGATAAAAAATTGCCTGATAGAAACATAACAATACAACTTGAAAAATAACTTATTATCATTAAACACTTTATATATCTGTTTATACTGTATAAAATATATTTACTATACATATCTATGTACTATGAGTTTATCAAGTTTTAGACAAAGCATACATATCCGTTGCCTTAAAAGATTATTAGATGAACTTGAAAGAAAGTATTGGATCAATGTCAAAAAATTTTGTTGGAAATACACGTTTTGAATTCCAAAAAATTGGCTCTCACGAAATAGTGTCTGTGAAAAAAATACCTCAAGAAGGAAAAGACTAGTGTTGAAATTTTATATTTAAGTTAGGCACCCCACTGGCACGTAACACCAAACTTTTGAACAAAATCGGTCAAAAAGTACTAGTACCTTACTGATGTACTTTTTCAGTTTTTTCGATTTTCTCAAAATTCGCTCGAACGATTTTGATTAAAATTCAAAAATCAATTATTTTTTAGATGCTCTTTAAAAATAGAAGAAATAGTTGCCATGGTGTAACAAAATATAGGCTAAATATTTTTCTATGTTTATAAATTTTATATCTTTAAATGTAATGAATATATTTCGACACAAAAAATACTTTCAGTAAATGAAAGTTGTGTGTTGTGCGACCAGACACACTAGATTTTTTGGATATATATTTAAAATATGATGAAAAATATTTTAATAAACCTTTATAATTTTCGAGGTACGATACTTGAATAATAAAAGCTTCTGGTGTGAAATACCGGAAGAGATTATTGCTTTTATCCTTAAAATTTTTTAATCGATCAACGTAAAAAAATCATCTGATTAACCGATTAAAGTATTTCCTAGCTAATCGGTTTAAATTATTTGATAAAATTGGTAATATGATAAGATTCTTTTGTATAGGTCTATTGATAGAGCTAATAAATGTTAGTTTGTTGGTCTGATACCTATCAAAGTTCATCTCGTCTATGCTCTGAGGGTGGAGGTACTGATTCGTAATAACAATATATGAAAAGCCCATGCATAGACAATTTTGTCTGTCGCACGGTTTGACGCCTGAAATGAAAAGAGGAATGAAGAGACAGAAGACAGACATACAAAAAACTGAAGGACTGCCTGTCCCAGCTCGGGCAGCTCGTGGTCGCCATCCACGTACCCACAAGATGTGGGCCCCTGAGCGATATTAGTATACGTCGACGATTATGCCCCGATACTAACGGAAGAAAAATATTTTTTAATTTATTAATATTAAAAAATTCTGTATATGTTGGGCGGGGGGGAGGGGTGCACAATAATTTTAGAAACTCTTTGGGAAGGTATAGATATTTCTGAATTATTTAATTAAATATAGTTATTTTTTTTATCAAGTGTTAATGGCTATCGAAATTTTTTAATATAACTTAATTCAGGGCCGAATCTAGAGGGGTGGGGCATGTGCTCAGGGCAGCAGATATCAGGGGATGGCAAAATAGAAAAAGTGGTTCACAGAAACAAAATGAAATTAGCAGGTGCGGATTTAGGCAATTGCTGCCTCTAGGCAGTAGACTCTTTTTCTGCCCCCTCCCCTTCAACCATGCCAACACTGGGGACATAACCTAACAAACCGGCGGGCGGCCTTCTGATTACCTATACCTTTTCAACATCAAATACTTTTCAATTTGAAAAAAAAATGTATAGGTATGTAAATAAAGAGGTTTTTTCACAAATTTTGGTACCCCAAGCGCGTGGCTAGTTCGCCTCTTCGTAAATTCGGCCCTGGAAATTAGTTATTAAGAAACGTTTGAAAAGTGAATATATCGCAATCAAAGATATCCAAGAAATTAAGCAATAGTTAGGCGTGATTTCAAGGCCCAGGGCGCCAAAATCTTAGGGGCACCAAAATTTTAAAGGCGAGAAAATTTTAGACTCAGATTAAAATTTTAAAATCAATTTGACTTAGTTACAGTGACGTGACGGCGCGGGGGAAGGGAGGGGTGGTCAAATTAAATTTTGCCCCCCCCCTAACAAATCTCCTAGTTCCGGCCCGACTTAATTATTAAACAAATCTATTTATCTCAATTATTATTTTAGTTGAAAATCCTTCTTTATAATTTAAAAAATATAAACTTAAGAAATTTTATGCTTTATTTATTTTTTATCTTTTTAAGAAATTTTTTTATTTTGAAATATTCAAAAGATAATGTCTTTTATTTTTCGTCTTTTAGATTACTTAATTTATTGTATAATTAGGAAATTTTATATAACAAATAATTCAATAAGACCATTTAAATATTAATGTATGGGAGTGATAATTAATAAATGCGGCTACCCAAATTCTTGTTTCGTATATGAGATTTGATAATTCGTTTTACAGATTAATTTATTATAAAAAATTTTGGTGTGATTAACCAACCGCACATCATACCATTTGTGCCAACATATATTTAGTTTCAGGTAGTAAAAATAAAGAAAATTTCTAATTTATTAAAAATTGTTAACGATGATTATAAAAAAAAATTTTGTATATCATTTATATTTAAATACTTGAATGATATTCCAACTTTTATAATTGCTACTTATTTGTGTTACAGAGCTAGTAAAATTACTAAAAACAAAAAGAAAGAGGAGAAAAAAGTTCTTGGAGAAAATAAAATGTCGTTTGTTTTTCATTTGCCCCCTTATAAACTATAAAGGGATAGGTTCGTAAAATACTTGAACTCTTTAAGGTGTAGTTTTTTTAGACCCAACTACATGAGAATGGTTTTTTTTTTACTAACATCTCACTATCTCCTCGTCTTTTCAATCTTGTCCATAAAATTCAAGTGTCTTGTCTAGTTGAGATCCGTCGTCCCTTACGTATATTTTTATTACTTTTTCATCGCCCACCATCATTGACAATTACCCTGGATTACTTTTTAATTCTGAATCCAAATAGATATATTAAATTGATCGTTACGCTAACTTGTTGAAATAATAACAATAATTGTAATAAAAACATTGGGTTTAGAATTAATTTAGAGGTGAATTTTTTACTTTTTTCTTAGCCCATATAGAGACTGAGAAAGTAAAAGTAGAGATTTTATTGACTTTAGTAACAGACGCAAAAATATAGAATAAATGTTTTATTCTTTTAGAATGTAAACTTTTAAATTTAAATCATTTGATAACCAAATGATTTAAATAATCGATTTGAAAGAGAAACATATCTATGTTACTTGAATTATGTGAAAAGCCCAAAGCGTACTTTGAAAGGCTTAAAAAGTTCTTACAAATATATATTTTCAATGAAATTTCATATTTTAGTTGAAATATAATAAGGTGCAAATTTTTGTAGCATGAAAGTGATGAAGAAGAAAAATTTTATATTTCTTCAGATCGGTTAATCAAATTAATTTCTTCTAACTTTCATTCCTGATACAAACTCCACCAGCCATAAAATACCCTTATACTAATACTGGTATAAACAAATTAAAAAGCTAGACACATCCCACTAGCGGCATATGTAGTGAGACGGTTGGCTACTAAAAAAAAAAAAAAAAAAAAAATAGAATACTTTGCTTATGCTTTAAGCAAGTATTTAGTGCCCCAAACATTGTGTCATCATCAGAAGTAAGTGAGTTACATATTCTATGTATGTAACAGAATGTAACTCATTGAAACAAAAAAAAACCTTGTGTATCATACTTGAATTTAATTCTCCTACATCTGAAAAGTAATAGTACTCTTTTGTTCCGAAGCTCCTTGTTAGGTGCCAGTGGGACTTAAAAATCATTTTTCAACCTCCTAGCTCTTTATGTTCTTGAGATATTTTGTTCACAGATACACTATTTTAGAAAACTTTTTGGACTTAGGGTACCTCAAAACGTGTATAGCCTATCTATCAAAATCTCGAAATAGAATGAATCCAATACTTTCTATATATATATATATATTAATATATACATAGCTAATAGAAAGTAAAAACGTACTAGGATAGAGAAAAATGAAGAGGTGACAGTCTTAGCTTGGGTAAAGAAAATGGATTGTATGTATGTGTGAATTAAATTAAAATTTTATATTTATTTATAGATACATAAAATTTATTGATTTTTGAAAAATGATTTTTCATAAGAATTGGAAAAAAATTTTTGAAATGTGTAAAAAGTTCCAAAGGGGACCCCCTTTTGAATAGAAATTAACATGCAAATCCCCACAGGGATTTAACATTGTCTCTATGGAAGGAATAGCCGGAAAGTGAATTCGAAAAATCTAAAGTACATCAGTAGAGTATTAGTACTTTTTGGCCGATTTTGTTTAAAAGCTTATTTTCACGAGTTCGAGGGTTGCCTAATTTAATAATCAAATTTCAACCTGGTAGCTCATTTTCTTCATGGTTAAAATGTCCACACACACACAGAGACTCTCACACAGACAGACCAATTTGCGGGACCCACTTTTTTGGACTCAGGGGGCCTCAAAACATGAAATCTTGACATCGAATTTTTGACATGATCGCAGTACTTTCTCTCCCTATATATTTCATATATAGGGTAAGAGAAAGTAAAAAAAAAACTCGCGGATGTCTTCCGATACAGCCTAATCCGTTTTTTAGTTTATCCGATTATCGATTCACTTTTTATTAATAAAAAAAACTAAAAGACATAGGTCTTTTTTTACACACTTTATAACTTGTATATTAATCTACAAAAAGAAGATATTTTGACATCATGTGAATGATGCAGCTTTATAAAACTCCGATCATAGCATATAAACATTTTTATTACATGAGATACGTTTTAGGTAAATTTCATAATTCCGTTAACTGATTAAAAAAAAGGGTGGAAAAAATCATTTGAAAAATTGAAACGACACTTTTAAATAAATAAAAAAAAATTTTCATATTGATTATTAATAATCAATTATTTGGTTTGTTCGACAAAAAGAAATTATCAAATAATATCTTTAGGTTTCTATAATAAATGCTATGAATTTTTTATTATATAAATTATAAATAATTTTCTTTATTTAGATGTTAATCCAATTTCAATTTAATATATTTAGTGAAGCGCAGACAATTTCAAGAGGAGAGAGTAATTAATAATTTATAAAAAAATTTTTATGATTAAACTTGATATGGAAATTTTCAATTATTAAAAAATAATCGTAGTTGAATTTTCTTTTCTAATTTACGTGCATCCTTTTCTTATTGTTATTTATTTATTTTTAATAATAGATGACAAATGTTAGATATTGAATTTTATTCGTGTTTTTGAGAATAAAGTTTCTTCTACTAAACGAACAGTTCAAAAATTGGTGCGAAGCTGCAGATGAACTTCTTCATTATTAGAGTTGAGTTTCAAAGAATTTAATTCAAGAAAATCGTGGTTTTTAATAAATATTAATTTAGTGCCAAGTTACATTCTTATCCGATAAATAGTTCCAAACAAATTGATAATTCTTTTCAATTTTTGGGATCCTTCTGGCCTGATAATAATTATAAGAATAGTGTGGAAAAGCAAAATTAATTAAATATCTATTCCATTAGGATTTGATTTTTTTTTAATGTTGATAAATTAGGGTTTCATAAATAATTGTAATAAACCCTGGGCTTCGATAACACCAACAAATGTTTAATAAAAAAGAAAAAAATTACAAATAGTTTCTTTGAAGGGAACTTCCAAAAGTTAGAAAAAACTTCAACAAAGAAAAAAAGTAAAAAACGTATAAATCAAGAGGCATCTAGTGTTCTGCAGGTCATCAAATCAGCATTCCAGCTCTGGAAGTTCAATATGTCTAATTAATAGAAGTGAGAACATTAACAAATAATTTTACTTTCTCTTAACTATATATATATAGGGAGAGAGAAAGTAATGAATTCATGTCAAAAACCAGATGTCGAGATTTTGATAGAAATACACGGTTTGAGGTTCGCTGAGTTCAAAAAAGTGGGTCCCGCAAAAAGGTCTGTCCTTGAGTGTGTTCAATTTAAAAGCAAGAAGGAAATGAGCTACGAGGTTGAAACTTTATATTTAAGTTAAGCACCCCCACCCCCTGAGGCGTGAAAAAAACCTTTTGAATAAAATCAGTAAAAAGGACTAGTTCTTTCAGTACTATTTCAGTTTTTTCGTTTTTCTCAAAATTCGCTGTAATGATTTTGATTAAAATTCATAAATCAATTATTTTTTTAGCTACTCTTTAAAATGTATATTCTTATTTTATTCTCAAAATTGCTTGAATCATACTTTACTCTTGTACCTGTTAGGAAAGAATAAGAGAAATGGTTGCCATGGTAATAAAATATGTATAAATATTTTTCTGTTTATAAATCTTACATTTTCAATTCTAATATATTGACGGGAACTAAATATTTATCGACATAAAAAAATTTGGTGAACACAACTTTCAATTACCGAAGGTAAGGGAAAGTTGCCTACTGTGCCATCAGTCACACCAGATCTTTTCATAAAATATGATTTTATTTTAAAGAATATCTTAAAATAAAAATTCTGTATGCGTTTCGATGCACCGGGACCGAGTTTAGCGATAAACAGACAGCTAGTGAACCCTGATATGTTTAATCCTATATCTTGTTATTACTTTTCGTATGCTTCATATTCTATCATATATAGGCCTATTAAATATTATTTTAATTCATTGAAATATCAACGCTTTTTTATGAGAAAAGGTGTTGAATAAAAAGATATTCCGCCCAAGTTTCGAAAAAAAATCTGGAGTGACAAGCACAGAACACTTTCGATTATCGAAGATAAGGGAAAGTTATGTTCTGTGCTTGTCACGCCAGATTTTTTTGTGTCGATGTATATTTAATTTCCACCGATATAAGTTGTAAAATTTATGAACTTTAAAAATATTAAGAAAAACAGAATCTTGTAGTTTATTTTTTGGACAAAGGATTTACAGATGGTGTGTATTTACAATCAAAAAATTATTAAAATTTTTAATAATTTATTTGTTCTTGACAGATGCATACTGTTTCGGCCCACCTCAACAACCATCCTCAGAACATAAGACTTCCACACATTATATCTGAATAGTAATAATCTTCTTCTTCTTCTTTCCTAGCCTTATTCCCGCAGTGCGGGGTCGGCTAAATGGGTTTGTTGCGACCGGAAGAAATAGAACAGGCCGGCCCGTCGCACGGTCTGACGCCTGTTGAAAATATAGAAGGAAGGGACAGACATCTAAAGAACAGAAGGACTGCCAGTCCCAGCTCGGGTAGCTCGTGGTCGCCATCCACGTGCCCACAAGATGTGGGCCCCTGAGCATAATAGTAATAATAAATAAATGTCTAAATGTCAGTTTTTAGACATTTATTTATTATTACTATTTAGTTATTATGTGTGGATGTCTTATGTTCTGAGGATGGTTGTTGAGGTGGGCCGAAACAGTTATGCATCTGTCAAGAACAAATAAATTATTAAAAATTTTAATAATTTTTTGATTGTAAATACATACCATCTGTAAATCCTTTGTCCAAAAAATAAACTACCAGATACCGTTTTTCTTAATATAATTATTCGACTGAATCCACACTCTTTCATTTTATACTTATAAAAATATTTATATTTTGTTACCATGGTAATCAATTCTCCTATCTTTCCTATGACGTACAAGAGTAAAGAATATACATTTTAAAGAGCATCTAAAAAATAATTGATTTACGTATGAATTTTAATCAAAATCGTTAAGCGAATTTTGAGAAAATGAATAAAACTGAAAAAACGCTTCAGTAGAGTACTAGTACTTTTGAGCCGATTTGTTCAAAATCTTATTTTCACGACTTAGAAGGGTGCCTAATAAAGATTTAGTTTGAATTAATAGAAAACAAAATCTCATTGTTTTTTCCTTTCTCCTAATAAATAAGCATTCAAGAGACTCAATCAAGTGTATTTTGATGAAATAGAAAAAAAAGTAGAGTAGTAGTATATGAACTATTTGACAGATATTATTGAAACTCTTCAAAAGCGAAGGTAACTAGATAAGATATCAAATTTGACTTTATTTCTTTATTAACACACGCAGAGAAAAATTTACTATTTTGCAAGACCTTTTAACTCAAAGTGTGCATTAATGTTAAAATCTCGACAATTAATTTTTTTTGAATTACTTGAATATTTCGGTAAGTAAAAAGTCAAAGAAACAGGAAAAGAGCAACGCATCTTAAGGAAAACTTTACTACACACTCTGAAAAAAAAAAAAAAAAATAGATATAGGAATATTGTACAAATTTCAAAGTAAAAAGTTTTTCTATATTTTAATAAAGCCGCTCTGGAATCCACACCTCTGCACAATGAGTAAATATATTTTTCTTCTCTATTTGTCAGGTAAATTCCCTTCCTTTTATAAAAATGCTATTTTTGTGTAAAACAAAATGAAATATTTTTTCAATAAATTTTATATATAATAGGCCTAAAATAATAATTGGGAATGAGGTCCCCACGAATTTTTCGAAGCGCGATAATCTATTCAGTTTTGGGAAAAACGTGTAAGAATAAAAACTGTTTAACATAATGTAACCTTAATTTATCAGCGAAAAACGCCTTTTGTTTATTTGTGAAACTTTTCACAATTTTATTATTTACATATTGCATCTCCATCGATTATAAAATTAAATTTATTTGTAAATTTTGAAAAACGACTTTTGAGATTTTTTCCCTTTAAAGAGATTAATTAATTTTTAAAAAAGTATTTTTTTTACAAAAAAGCTACATCTGTATACAGTGGCGTAACTACAGGGAAGCAGCTGGAAGCAACGCTTTCGGGCCCCCGGCTTTAGGGGGCCCCTTTAAAAATTTATTTATTTTTTATATATATATATTTAATTAACTTTTTATTGTTTTTTTTTTTATAGACTAATTAAATATATTATATATTAAAATTTGAAATAAAAAATATTAGGAGGGGCCCCATAGTTAGAATTTGCTTATGAACCTAAAAAATCTAGTTACGCCAGTGTATATATAAAACCGTCAAACAAAAATTTTACTTTAATAAAAATAAAAAAAGTAACTTGATTTTATCAAGTGGAAATATCTGGTGGAAATAAATTTATTATTTTTATTATTATTATATGAATTCATTTCATATAAAATTTATTAGAAAAGTTAGTATTTTTTAAATTTATTTATTGGGATTCTCCTCTCCTTTAGAAAGAAAAAAGTTAATATAATTTTACTATTTAAAAGACATAGACCAAATTTCAATAATCTAAGTTAACGTGCTAAGACAAATTCACAAAAATTTTTTAGCTCAGTTGCGTCTATAATGAGAAAAATATCAAAATCTTGAGTGCGAATTTTTTGAAGGGTACACTACTCTATGTAGAAAAAGTAATCGAAGAATGGTTGATAAATCTAATAATAATAAACAAGGCAAAATAAAATTAAAATTTAGAGAATAAGAATTATATTATGCTTTATAAAAACAGAGCTGCATTTAACAATGAATTGGATTTATTGTTTAATTTATAGAGAAGTAAAATCATATTGAAAATGAAATTTGTTTATATTAATATTGAATATTGATTTATTTAGGGAAATTAAAAACAGTGGGTCATAAATTTTAGTGAATTATTAAAAATTGAAGTTTTTACACTTAATAAGTATTTCGACACATCTGTGTCGCCTTCATACAACTAAATTAAAAAATTATTATAATAACATTTTTCACATCTTTAATTAATTTCAGAAAAACTTTAGTACAAAATTGAAACTATTTGCTTAGAACTATAAAAAGAAAACCATTGTGTAAAATTTATTATAAAAGATAATTTTACTATTGAAATTTCTTAGTAGCTATTCAATACTATATAAACTTTAAAAATTTTGAAAAAAAATTAGAAATCCCAACAATTTAAAAAAAAAGGCGTTAGGTAAAGTACCAATTTGTATTGATAGATTTTCGTCAACGAATCATCAAAATCTCGAGGGTAAAAAAAATCTTTTTTTTTCCAGAAAATAGCTAAAAAGTCGAAAAAAATTTGCGAAAAAATCGCTATCAAGATAATGTCTATGAGAAAATAAAAGAAATTCAGACATCTCCAGATAAGGACATAAGGGCCAAGGAAACAAATAAATAATAAATAAGCAATTTTTAATAAAAAAAAAAAAATTTGGTTTAAATTTATACATTGTATTTAATTATCCTAATTGTTGCGTTTGTTTGCTCAGATAGCTGCATTTAAATATTTTCTAAAATAAAAATCTGGTGTGACTGGAGGCATCATGTTAAGATATATTTAGTTTCTGCCGATATATTAGAATTCAAGATAGAAAATTTATAAACATGGGTAAATATTTATATTTTATTACCATGGCAACCATTTCTCCTATATTCCTATTAAGTACAAAAGTAAAGTGTGCGTCAAACATTTTTGAGGGTGAAATGAGAATATACATTTTAAAGAGCATGTAAAAAATAATTTATTTTTGAATTTTAATGAAAATCGTTAGAGCGAATTTTGAGACAATAAAAAAAATCTGAAAAAGTGCATCAGTAAAATACTAGTACTTTTTGGCCGGTTTTGTTTAAAAGCTTATTTTCACGGCTCAGAGGAGTTATTAACTTAAACATAAAATTTCAACTTCCTAGCTCTTATCGTTGTTTTGTTCATAGACACACACACAGACAGACAGACAATGTTGCGAAAACCACTTTTTCGGACCTCAAAACGTGTATATCCATCAAAATATCGACATCGAATTTTTGACATGAATCCATTACTTTCTCTCTTCATATGTATTTTAAGAACATAGGAAAGAGAAAGTAAATTTAAAACAGCGGAATATCTTTTTTATTTAATTTATTTAGATAAATTAGCACCCCAGTAAACACAACAGTAAACCCCCCAGATTTACATTATTACAAAACTCCCTGCCCTTTTTACGTTTCTGATTTGAAATTTTGTTTTTATTCATAATCTATGCAAAAGTACATTAATAATAAATTTCATTGTTAAATTCCATTTGACAATTTAGCTTCTAAATAATTTAAACCTACAATTTCTAAACTGTTATTCTTTTTGTGATTACGATCAAAGAATTTATTTATTGTAGAAGATACAATCAAAAAAGTAAGTATTCATCCCTTCAACAAGATTACTTTTTTGCTTATATAAAGAACTTATCATTCATTTTTATTTCTGTTATCTGATTTATCAAAGTAGAGAGTGTAGTGGGTGGGGGAGGGGGTGAAAAAAAGAATACTTTTTCTTTTAGATATGTAGTGTCTATATCGGATTGAAACGAGCGAATTGAGGCGGCGATTTAAAATTTTCGGATAAAAATTTATTAAAAAAAAAAAAGAAATTATTGAATCTATGAAGCAATAAATAAACATAAAATCTGTCAATCTTGCTGATAAGTGATATCAATTGTTCGATAGTAAGCGACAAAATAGGTGCTTTTTAAAAATAGATAAAAAATTATATATGTATAAAATTAATAAAAAAAAAAAAAAAAATTTAGAGAAAAAATTTCTCAATATTTATTAAATTTCAAGAGGGACATTACTTTTTCTTTCGTTATTATACTTTTATGTAAGTCAAATTTTTAATATAATATGAATGAATAGTATTTCTGGAGCTTGAAAAGATAAGAGAGAAAGAGAGAGAGAGAAAAAAAATCTATATTAAACTATAATCGATTTTAATGAAGGTTTGGTTTAATTTTAGTCATAAAGATAGGAGAATTAAGTAACAAAATTTAATAATAAAATAAATCGAACTTAAAATTTATTTTATGATAAAAGGGAAAATTAATTTTGCTACTGATTAGAAAAATAAACAATAGCTAATTTGATTAGGAGGTTGATATTAATTAAAAAAACAAAAAAAAAAAAAACAAAAAAGAAAATAATTAGGGTCTGGGCTCAAATGCATATCCAGACAAATGGGAACTCGAAACGTCAGACCCAGAATAATTTTTTTTTTTTGGTGGCAGCGTGTCAAGTCCACGTGAAATGGCGGTGGGGGTGGCTGTCAACGGGACCGCCGCCCGTACAGATCGATACACGAATAAACAAAAGCAAAAAAAAAAAAAAATTAATTAAAAAAATTGTTTTAATTTATTACTTACCGTGATTACTAAGCCGACCATGAACCATCATCCTGATTGTAGTTCTTTAAAACGGATATTGTTGTTGTTGTTGTTGGTAGGATTGGGGTTGTAGCCGTTGATGTTGTCCGGTGTGATGTCAGTGACGGTAGATATATAGATATATATAAAAGTACGGTAGCACAATGGGTGTAGTTGGTGATGGCACCGTGAAGCACGTTTCCCCCTTACTTAGCCCAGGCGACCAGAGTGCGCCTCTGTAGAAGCCACAATGAAGAGCGTTCGGTTCGCTTTTTAGTCACTCCCGCCGCCCTTAACCACCCCTCTAACACCGCCCCCACCACCGCGCACCACCCTCCCCTCCAGCCCCATCCCCACCATTATCAATACATGTTTCTCTCTCTTGTGCGCGCGCACTCACTTGCAGAAAACACACAAAGACATATCAATATATATCTATATTTCTATATCTATATATCTATATATACATACATATATAAATATATATATATATAGATATATACAAAAATGGCGCACCCGTCTAGTGAATTCAGAAACCAAATTATCGATTAATAAACGACGCGGAATAAAGAATATGACAAACCATTAATTGTTTTTATTTTATAAAAAAATTTTTTGTTCTTAAATTAAATTAGTTAAAAAGTTTCTATTTGATGAGAAAATAAAGTTAAGTAAGTCTCCTCTTGAGCGGCATTTATGCATAAGTGAGGAGGGAGAGAGGGAGGGAGGGGGGGGGGAGAAGGGAGAGGGTGGTGGATTTAGAAAATTATTTCGAGATACGCTCGAACGGACAAAAATTTTATTATTTTTTTTATGAATAAAATAGTGGTCATCAGGGCCGTAGCCAGGGGGTGATATTGGGGATCCAAACCCCCTCAAAGAGAAATATAGATAGAACCATGGTGCTAAAATTTCAAATACTGTTAGAAATTATACAAAATATTTTATATTCTATTCATTTGGGATGTGGAATACGACTTCTCGGATAATCGAACCTCCTCAAGCCCTGAAAAATTTTCTAATATTATAATGGAATACAAAATGCAAAATTAAAGAACACAAGCTATGTATCAATATATATTGTAATTAATAAAATACACTCTAAAAATGTGTAACGCCCCCCCCCCTCCCGTGATCAGTCTATGTCTTGATCCGATGCTCAAAGGTAGAGCATTAGCCTTTTATGTTAGGGGTTGAAGTTTCGCGTCCAGTCACAGACCAGAAAAATTTACTT
This sequence comes from Euborellia annulipes, assembly GCA_023213315.1. NCBI lineage: Eukaryota > Metazoa > Arthropoda > Insecta > Dermaptera > Anisolabididae > Euborellia > Euborellia annulipes. The sequence continues at coordinate 287,687 of JAKCPI010031143.1, forward strand.
CAATTGAATTGACTTCCAAATAAATAGGGAGATTATCTCTAAGATATGAAAAAATACCTTAAACAAATTTAAAAAGTGTATAAGTTTCTTCTTCAAATCAATTTAATTTTTCTCAAAATGCACCCCATCAAAAATTAAAAAAATTTATTTCAAAACCATGTTGTGTTGTATATAATAAGATGCCTGCTGAAAAACAGCACCTCACCCTTCATCTTTCTATCTCACTAAAAGAGCATTAAATACATATAAATAAGACGATTTCTCGCTTTTTTTTAACAACTTTAAGGTGTCATATTTTTCAAACGACTTGAGACATCAAGTTGAAATTGTAGTTTCTATATGATACAAATTTCATATAAATCTGAGTTTTTGATTTATAAAAAATTGAAATTCAAAAAGAATCGAAAGAGTAGTTGATATAATTAAGTCTTGATATTTTAAAGATTGACAACAGCATAATGAATGTCCATTCAAAACACAAACAAGCTATAATTCCAAAATTTAATTCTCAAAATCGATATATAATGAAATTGGCATATTTTCATATTTCGCTTCATAATCTTATTTCTACCGAAATGAGATCCTTTTTCTAAATAAGAATCAGATTATGTATGTAGCCTACACCTTGCAAAAAATAAGAGCGGTAGCTTGGGGAGAGAGCTGAGGGGGCACGTGCTCTAAAAGCGCCAGGAGGGGAGCGCCGAAAGGGAAGAAATTTGTTTTTAAAACAGGGTCCAGGTTAATAAACAATGATAAAGCCCAAATTGGTATTAAAATAGAATAGAGAGAGGACATCTTAAAAAATTTGATGTAAATTTCAGTGAACAAATGCGCACATAATATTATTAAAATTAAAAACAAGATAGAAATTTCAAAAAAAATTTATTGAAATAAACTTAATAAGAGAAAGTAAAAAATTACTAGGCATAGAATTTTTTTCAATCACCCCTCCAAGAGACTGTAAATAAGCCATATCGTGTAAGATAAGAGTTTGTGTTTGATTGGGCAAAAATTGCGCCCCCTGGAATCGAACCAAGCCTTCGCTGAGGGCGGACTATCTTTATCCTAGGTCTCCGGTCCAAAGGGGATCCCTCAACATATTCACGACCTAGGATAAAGGTAGTCCGTTCCCCGCCAAAGCGTGGTTCGACTCCAGGGGTATAATTTTTGCCCAATCAAACACAAACTCATCTAGCAAATTTGTTATCTTAAAAAATTATTTCACCAAATTATCTCCAACCCAAAAAACTTTTAAAAAAATATATATTATATTATATTTATTTATCCATTCACAATTCCCAAACAGACTGCTGTCCATTAATTTGGGAAACAACAATACAAAAAAAATCACATCATAGTATATATCAAAATCACAAGAGACAAAATTCAAAAAAAAAAATCTTCATATAACAAAAGCATCCCCTCCAGAAAGACAACACATCATCAATTCAAAAAAGAAAAAAAAATCACGTTGTAAAAACAAAATAAAATAAAAATATATACAGAAAAATATAACGCAAACAATAAATATCACATTTAAAAAAATCACATAAAATATCACATTATTTGAGAAAAATATATATACATACAAATCACACAAAATATCACGCTATTTGAAAGGAAAAAAAAACAAACAACATTACAAATACATTTATTGAAAATACATGTGTTTTAATTGAATAATGATAAAATATTTTTTTATTTTCATTATTTATAGGTACTTTAAAATAAAAATCAAGCAAATAGGCCTTTATCATTTTCGTAGATGACACACCAAGTGTTGAATATTTATACCAATAAATAAATATCGTATCATCTTGTGTTTTTGTTTTAATTTGACTAATTAAATCATGTTTCATCTAGTGCCAACGGATGCCAGTTTGAAATATCAGTCTTAAATTTTAATAATATTTTTAAATTTTAATAATATTTAAAAAAATAAATGCTGATATCTCTTCTTTCACTGTAGCTACAATATACAGTATTAAACTCATCTTTAAAAGTCAGATTACATTTATTTATTTCTCGACTACGATTATGATAACCTGTAAGAAATTCCAAATAGAAGAAGCTGTCATGTATAACGATTTTCTTAGATGAGATAAGATCTTTTAACACCACATTCAACGATTCTACTCTACATAAATGCGTGCCCTACACTTCTTCTGTTTGTTATTCCTAATGGTTAGCATATATTGTGTATCTATGTTCTTTTTTTATAAAATTGCAAATCGATGTAATTGATTTTTTAGGACATCTATATCCGATTTTTTTTTTCTTACTCCTTTCTTCTTTATATTGGATTTCATTATCAGTGAAGAAATCAAGAATTTTAGAAAAAAAATTAAAATAAATATAAGAAATATGAGAGTTAATCAATTCTAATATTTTTTACTTTGTCATATAGCCTATATATGTTAATATATATAAAGTATTGGATTCATGTCAAAAATTCGATGTCGAGATTTTGATGGAAATAGGCCTACATGTTTGAAGTCTCATGAGTCCAAAAAAGTAAAGTGGTCCGTCTGTCTGTGTGTGTTGCTAGGAGGTTCAAATTGTACTTTCAAGTTAGGTACACTCCTGGCAGGTGACGCAAAGCTTTTAAACAAAATCGGCCAAAAATTACTAGAACTTAACTGATGCACTTTTTCAGTTTTTTTTTTTTTTTTTGGGTTTCTCAAAATTCTCTAACTATTTTGATTAAAATTCATAAATCAATTATTTTTTAAATGCCTTTTAAATTGTATATTCTCATTTTGACCTCAAAATTGTTTGAAACACACTTTACTCTTGTATTAGTACATAGGAAATGAAATGAAATATTAGAGAAATGGTTGCTATGGTAAAAAAAAAAAAAATATAGACCTATAAATATTTTGCTATGTTTATAAATTGTACATATTGAATTCTAATATATTAGCCGAAACTAAATATATGTGAACATAAAAAATTTGGTGTGATTGATTCCACAGCACACAAATTCTGTTCTGTGCTTCTTCTGTGCTGTGTGTCCCACCAGAATTTTCGAGCTGATAAATACAAGAAAGAAAAAACTAGAATGATTAATATGACTTTCGTATTTCTTAAAAAATTTACATGTAGGCCTAGGGTCAAGGCAAAACATTGCCAAGAATAATGTTAGGCCTCTTAAACCGACCGAAAAGAATATTTCAGATCACCAGGGGCACAGAGAAGAGCCGTAGCCTTTTAAGCTCTAACTAATGTGTTCGGATTTAAATTTAAAGTTTGTTTTTTAAGGAGAGAAGGGAGAGAGAGGGTCCGTATACAGCCCCATGGACTGGTCAGACTCTCGGCGGCCCTGCAGATCAGAATGTGAATTGGCAGAGTTTTGTCCCGACCCTCCACAAAACATTTTGTCTGCGAAGAAATGTCTGTTCCTTTTGTAATTGAATAATTAGATACTGTAAATTTATTGAATTTCAATTTTTAGTGAAATTTTAAAACAATCATATTAATTAAAGGTTCCATTTTCCAATTAGATCATTAGATTAATGAGCGGTCTTAGTTAATGAATAAACTATGAACTTTCACGTCTATTGATTTCTTATAAATTCTTTATCATTTAAATATTTTTTTCTAATTAACAGCCTTTTATAAATTAAGAGAAACCAAGTTAGGGATAGCATGTGTACAAAAAAATGATCAGCACCAGATTTTTTGTGCCAAGATATATTTAGTTTCCCATAGCAAATTAGTTTCAAACTTGACCACTTCCAATTCATAAGTAAAAAATATAAAATTCAAAATTTCCATAGGTTCTGTGTATTTTAAATGTTGACTGCTTGAAATACTCTATGGTTATTTTTAAAAATCTTAATCTCATATTTGGATTTTTATACACAACAGAGAATACTAAATAAATAGAAAATTTCATAAGGATTGGAATTTTTTTTTTAATGTGTAAAAAGGGGGACGGAGGATTTTTTATTTAATAATACTTGTATGAACATAAAATAAAGTCGTCTTAATAGTTTCTAGTTTTAAATATTCTTTAAAAGAATAGGTATAGATTTAGAAAACGAGAGAAAAAACATTAAAGTTAAAATTCGATTTATTTAATTAAGAATTTTACGAGAAAAAAATTTTTTTTTTCATCTCTGACAAGAATATCGAGAGAAAATAATTGAATGGTTTGTTTATCATCGGACATTTCCTGGTCCGAAACGTCATCTACAAAAATCAATAAAGAAATAACCTTCTCTTCTCTGACCCTCGACTTTTTCAAGTGAATATGATCTGATAATGAATGGATGGGCTTTTGAAAGATTTCCAAATAAAATGTCTTTCATTTTTATTATTTTTAATAATAATGAAAATTTTTAATTTAAAATAAATAAATTAAGAAATATTAACGAAATTTTTGGACATTTCATCATGGAGAATTTTTTCTACTTGGTCAAAAATACGAGCCCGCCATTTAATTTTGTCAACTGGGGAGTGTTTTTTTCAAATCGAAGTTGATTGAAGGAAAGTTTTCCTTTAATATCCCTCCGGCTATGAAAGATTTTTATAAAACACTATTTTCAAGGAAAAAGTAATTAACCACCAAAGTCATTTTTACTTTCTCTTACCCTATATGGACTCTGTTATGCACTAGTGTGTCAAGCGCCAAAAAATTAAAAATTGAGTTAAGCACAGAATATTGTTTCAAATGCTATAATTAACATTATTTTTTATGAAATATGTCCTAAAAAAATTTATATTTAATGTTACTTGCAAAATTGACAAAAAAAATTATATATAATCCAATGAAAACAAAAAACTTTAATGTTAATTTTCTCAAATCTCGGTAGCTGGCGCTTGACACACTAATGCGTAACAGGGTCCATATATGAAATATATATACAGAGAAAAAGTATTGGATTCTTGTGAAAAAATCAATTTTGAGATTTTGATGGAAATACACGTTTTTTTTTTAACAAAATGGGTGAAAAAGTACTAGTAATTTAGTGATGTACTTTTTACAATAATCTCATAATTCTCTAACGATTTTGAGTGAATACATCACTTTTAGATCTTTATTTTCATCTGATTGATTGATTGATTTTCATTTGGAATGGCCTTGGACACGTGTCCATTTGGCCATTATTTTCATCTCGCCCTCAAAATTGTTTGAAGCACACTTTACTCATGTACTTCATAGGAAAGATAGGAAAAATGGTGGTCATGGTAACTAAATGTAAATATTTTCTCATGTTAATAAGTTTTACATCTTGAATTCTAATATATCTATGCTATGACAAGCACAGTATACAGCTTTCAATTACCGAAAATAAAAGGAAGTCATGTGCTGTGAGTCCAGTCACACCAAATTTTTTTTAATTGCTTATTGTGGTTGGCAACTATTCTTTATTCGGATTCAATTTATATCAGTGATTGGCGATGATACTTGGAAAGTGATTATATCAAGAAAAATCTGGTATGACTGGCGCACAGCACACAACTTGCTGGTCACACCAGATTTTTTGTGTCCAGCCCTTTTTTTCGTATAACACGGATTCGCAAAAGTACGCCATATCACTACAGTGTTACAGGAGAGATGCCTGAGTGTTTTAAGCAAAAAAAATTTCCTTCACTTATAAAGAAGATCAAGTATTAAATATAATACTTTGTTTTGAATAAGAACGGACAAAACACAGTAGGCCATATACCCTTTCCCTTTGGATTTGTATAAAAAAAAAACATAGAATGTACTATTTCCACCCAAGAGGGAGATTATCGATGGAAACAACTTAATACTTCTCGCTTGAGGAAACGTTTTACCAATACTCATTCAGATTTCCTCCCCTCTCTCTCTCTCTCCATTTCTTGCTTATCTTTATCTATTATCATTCAATTGAAGTGATTCAATATGTATTTCTCGAAAAAAAAATCTAGCTTTAAAATATTATACATTATATTGATTCACGAATTCAGACACCATCTGCCCCCTCCCCCCTCCCTCTCTCCCTGGTCACATTTGCCCCAACGGATTTGTCCCTTTTGCCTTTTTTTCCTGAAAACAGGAAATATCATATAATTTTTTTTTAATTTATTTTAGTTTAGTAGTTCATTTTATAACAACTGAAATTTTTAAAAATCAATTTTTACCAGTGCTCCTTGGGCACACAAAGGTTGGGGTACTTTAAGAAATAAAAAAAAAAAAAAAAAATGGTTCGACTCGCACAGCACACAATTTTCCCTTATCTTCGGTAATTGAAAGTTGTGTACTAAATTTTTTGTGTCGACATATATTTAGTTCCAGACAGTACGTTGTATAATTATATTTGAATTAAAGATATGAAATTCATAAACATAATTAAATATATTATTATTAATTCTTTTAAGTTATGTCAAATTGGGGGGTAGGGAACCCCCTTATCAGGAGCTCACAAATCTTCCAAAGGATTAATTAAAGCTTCAATTCAAACTTTATCACAAATCTTCACAGATTAAAAAAAAATTTCATAACTAAATTATAACAAAAAATGAGAAAAAGTTTTAATTTTATTTCATTTATAATAGAAAATAGATAATTGAAGCTTGCAGCTACTTCATCTGCCAAGGTCAAGTAGGCGATATGGGAAAATTAAAATTTTTAAATAATTTTAACTTTTTATTATTATCTTTTTCAGGTCGAGTGGATTATAATCATCACTTTCGGAAACATAATTCCATCTTCAGGACCTACAAATCATATTATAATATTATATTCACCTGGTGTACATTATTAAAACGATTAGATACAAAGTATTTGATACTCGACCTGAAAAAGATAATAATAAAAAGTTAAAATTATTTAAAAATTTTAATTTTCCCATATCGCCTACTTGACCTTGGCAGATGAGAGTAGCTGCAAGCTTCAATTATCTATATCAACCTCATCAACAAACACATTCTTCAATAGAAAAATATTTTAGACTTTATAAATATTTTTAAAATAAATAAATAATCTCTTTTAATGCAACTGAAGGGGCGGGACTTTTAACGCAACTCTTCCGACCGCTGTGCATTTGGGCTGCCTAAGCTCAAGGCATCGAGATCAGGCACTTTTGGCGCTCACTGTACTGTGCAATGAAGGACAATATTAAGTCCCAACCATGCGTTTTCTACTTGTGATTATTTCGTTGTTTTAAAAAAAATATTATATATTTTTTAATGACAACTTCCATGGTTCAAACCTAGTAAAATTTCCAATAAAGATTTTCATTTTCTTTTATAAAAACAATGAAATAATCACAAGTAGAAAGCGCATGGGTGGGACTTAACATTGTCCCTCACTGTACTTTTCAGTTTTTTCGTTTTTCTCAAAATTCGCTTTAATGATTTTGATCAAAATTCATAAATCATTTATTTTTTAGCTTCGTGATATGACGCAGGGTGGTACTTAACTTAAATATCAAATTTCAACCTACTAGCTATTTTCGTTCTTGAGATATTTCTTTCGCAGGCCACACACACACACACACACACACACACACACACACACACACACACACACACACACACACACACACACACACACACACACACACACACACACACAGACCATTTTGCGGGACTCCCTTTTTAGGACTCAGGGACCTCAAAACGTGTAATTCCATCAAAATTTCGACATCGAATTTTTGACATGATACTTTTGTATATGTGAAATGATTATTGTTCCGCAAGATAGAAGTAAATAAAATAAGTATAAAGAAACAGCCACTGACTTCATTGATTTATACCAGATAAATCGACAAAAAAACAAAGTATAAATAAATTTATTTTATATAAGACAGGGAAGACTGCAGTCAGGCGTAAATAAAAACAATTTAATTTTCCGTCGGCGACCTTTAGGCCCTTTGAGCACTTCTTAGGGACTAACAGTAAAATTACAGATTTTCAATAAATATATTGGTAAATTAAATTAATAAATTCAATGGATTTATTAAACTTAATTAATATACCTAGTTGTTTCTTGATGGCTGGATATTATAATATGAGAATGTGGTATATGGGCAGCCAAGGCGAAAAATAAAATAAAAGTCGACGTTTCGAGTGCCGATCGCATTCTTCATCAGGACAAAAATTGATGTCAAATTGTCCGATTAGATGACATGGTAGTGTGGCAACGTTTTAAACAATTTATATTCTCTTGAAAAATTCTCTTTACTGTTTGGAGATCGTATGAGAGAATATACAATAAATTGGTTAAAACGTTGCTACACTGCCATGTCAACTAACCTGACAATGTGGCATCAATTTTTGTCTTAATGAAGAGTGCAAACGTCGACAAAATATAGACTTTTATTTTATTTTTCGCCTCGGCTGCCCATATACCTACAACCTCATATTTAATAAATATAATTTTTACTTAATATCCATCTGACCATCTAATTTGGTAAGATAAAACGAGATACAATGTATTTTGTAATTGTATCTGATTTGTACATGAAGGCCACAAAATAATGTCCTATTTTACATATGAAGTAAGTACAAGAGTAAAGTGTGCTTCAAACAATTTCGACAACAAAATGAGAATATACATTATAAGGGCATCTAAAAAATAATTGATTTATGAATTTGAATAAAAATCGTTACAGAGAATTTTGAGAAAATCAAGAAAAAAAATGAAAAAGTACATTATTTAAGTACAGTGAGCGCCACAATTAAGTCCCCACCTGATAGAGTCTTAAATATATGGTATATGGTACCAAACTTAGAGATACAATTTCAACATCTTAGGTCATTTTTTTCATACTTTAGACAGACCATTTTGCGAGATCCACTTTTTTGGACTCATGTGTATTTCTATCAAAACTCGAAATGAAATTTTTGATATGAATACAATACTTTCACTCTATATATATTAACATTTTAATATATCATTAAAAGAAAGTGAAAACTAATAAAATTTTTTATAAATACACCTAAAATTTTATATTTAAGTTAAACTAATTTAAATCTAATTTGATAGGGAATTTAGAGTTCAAGTATAGGTCACAAGGAAAAAATTTTTCCTCTCTTTTACGCTCTATCAATTTAAGTGGTTTAATATTAATAATAATCCATTCCTTTAATAGAAAGAAAGATATTTCTTAAAATAATAAAATGTCAAAATTAATCAATGCTCTCTAATTAATTTAATAAATTGTTTTCCTTATTTTATGATTAAATTGTCTTATTAATTATTATTAGTGTATTTATTAATTTTATTATAAATTTTATGAGCTTGTTAATTAGAAGAATAATTTATAAGTCAAAATTAACATTTAAATGAAAAAAAGGATTCATTTAAGATCCGACCCTTCAGATAATAAGCGGAATATAAAATCTCGCTGGCATGAAACATAAACAACTAGGGGAAGAAGGGTGAGGGTGGACCTAAGAATTTAGGGTGAGAAAAACCCTTTTCTTTTTGAGTGACGTTTGTTTATAACGAACTGTATGAGAAATTGCAAAAAAAGTACTATTTTTTCACTAGATTCATAATATTCTGCGTGACGTCGAATGAGTGAGAATGCCAACCCCTCCCCCCCCCTTCCATTTAGATATAATTTAATTTTATATAAATATTTAAGCGAAACTTGAAGGCTAGTAAAGGTCAGAGAAGTATCAGAGTAAACATCGTGCTTTAACAATGGATTAATCGAAATAAAATTTTTGTCAAGCTCACTATTGTGTAAAATACTTAATACTAGAATAATTATCAATAAAAAGTAAACTTGATTGGACTTAAAATTGATTAATTAATTGGGCCCTGTTACGCAATAGTGTGTCAAGCGCCATCTACGGAGTTTTGAGAAAATTAACATAAAAGTTTTTTGTTTTCATTGGATTATATATAATTTTTTTTGTCAATTGTGCAAGTAACATTAAATATAAATTTTTTTAGGACATATTTCATAAAAAATACTATTAATTATAGCATTTGAAACAATATTCCGTGCTTAACTCAATTTTTAATTTTTTTTGGCGCTTGAAACACTAATGCATAACAGGGTCCAATTAGAACATTTAAAAGATTTTGCCTCCATAAGCAAATATGTAACAGAGCTAAAGCGCCTTTAAGCTATGCAACCAAATCTCTCTAGGCTTTAGAGTTGTTGTCTCTAATCGTTAAGAGTCGACTGCTAGAGAGTATACTTTTTTTTTGGCTGTTACTAATTTAGAAGAATTGAAATGATATTAAGAGAGTACAGTCAACTTGATTTAGGAAGGGTAAATATTTATAGCTTAAAAGATTGAAAATGGAATGGATATTCTTGCCGAAACGTTCCTGAATAAATATTTTTTACTTTCTCTTACCTATATATATAGAGAGAGAAAGAATTGGATTCATGTCAAAAATTCAATGTCGAGATTTTGATTAAAATACACGTTTTGAGGTCCCCTGAGTCCAAAAAAAGTGGGTCCCGCAAATTGGTCTGTCTGGTGTGTGTGTGTGTGTGTGTGTGACGATTTTTAGCATGAAGAAATTGAGCTACCGGATTGAAATTTTATATTTAAGTTAGGTACCCTCCCGGACACTCAAAATAAACTTTTGAACAATATCGGCCAAAAAGTACTAGTACTTTACTGATGTACTTTTCCAGTTTTTTCGATTTTCTCAAAATTCGCTCGAACAATTTTGATTAAAATTCAAAAATCAATTATTTTTTTGATGCTCTTTATATTCTCATTTGGCTCTTGAAGTCTTTTGAAGCAAACTTGACTCTTGTACTTACTTCATAGGAAAGATTTCAGATTTTTCAAATTCATTTTTCGGCTCTTCCTTCCACAGAGCCAATGATAAATCCCTATGGGTATTTGCATGTTAATTTCAATTCAAAAGGGGGTACCCCCATTTAAAAAATGTTTTCCAATTCTTATGAAATTTTGTATTTATTTAGGATTCTCTATTGTGTATAAAATATCCAAATATAAGATGAAAATTTTGAAAAATAACCATACTTTATTTCAAGCAGTCAACATTTAAAACACAAGGTGCTATGGGAAACTAAATATATTTCGACACAAAAAATCTGTTGTGGACAGAACGGTGCACAACTTTCTCTTACTGAACGATAAGAGAAAGTTGTGTGCTGTGTCATAGCAGGTTTTTTTTATAAGCATAATAATAGATAAAAAAAATACAATGTTTTTTTTTTCATCTTGATCCAGTGATATAATAAAAAAAAAAATTAAATTCATTATTAATAAAAAAAAAAAGATGAGTTTTATTCATACTGCCTTCTCTGATCTTTATTTTTTTCTTGATCTAGTGCAAAAAATTCCCCGAGGTATAACTTTTTTATGTGCTCTCAATCACCGGCCTCAATTGAAATCAACAAGTGTCTTCTAGTATAAGTATTATTGAAAAGAGAACTCTGATTGATCCTTTTGACATTGTTCCTCGATTCTGATAGGTTTTTCTTCAAATTAATCAGCAAAATTATTATTATTATTTTTTAATTATTATTGATCTTGGCTAAGTAAGCCTTTAAGCTAGTCTCCAGTTTAAAATTAGGTTACAAATTATGTTACAGAATATTAAAAATTTAATTACACTAATACGGCTTATTACAATATTTTTTAAAAATAAAAGTATTTTATTTTTAGATTTGATTTTAAAGATATTTTTAATGACGTTAAAATACGAAAAGTTATTCTTGTACCTCCGGTATTTGAAAGTTGTGTTCTGTGCTTGTCACATCAGATTTTTGTGTGAACATATCTTTAGTTTCCGCCGATATATTAAAATTCAAAATGTAAAATTTATAAACAATAAAAACTATTTATATTTTTTGTTACCATAGCAACTATTTCTCCTATCTTTCATACAAGTGTAAAGTATGCTTCAAACAATCCAAAGGATAAAATGAAAGTATATATTTTAAAGAGCATCTAAAAAATAATCGATTTATGAATTTTAATCAAAATCGTTGGAGCGAATTTTAAAAAATCGAAAAAAAAACTGAAAAATTGCATCAGTAAAGTATTAGTACTTTTTGGTCGATTTTGTTCAAAAAGTTCGTGTCACGTGTTAGGAGGGTACCTTACGTAAATATCAAATTTCATCCTCTTTTGTATACAGACATACACACACATAGACAGACAAACAGACAGAGTTGCGGCAACCGCTTTTTTTAACTCAAAAGATATCAAAACATGTATTTCCATCAAATCCTCGACATTCTTTCTCTATATATATACATATATAGATAAGAGAAAGTAAAAAAACTATTAAATCATTAATTGAAATTAAAAAAAAAAAACCTATTCATATTTGGGAAAGGATGAAAAAACATCCTAAAAAAGCTAAACCAACTTAACCCCATTAATATGCTTGCACCATGCAAAATCTTTTCTTTGTTCCCCCCTAGGAGCTTTGTAAAAAAAATAAAAAATTAATAAGAATAGTTGATTTATATATTTTTGGAATATACATTTGTATTTGTGTATTGCGTGTATAGTAGCCTATATATAAATATATTAGAATATAAAATATTCACTTCTCAAGAAAGATGGAGTTCACACACTCCATATTTAAGAAACTCTTTCATTCCCTCTGTAATATATTAAAATAACAGTCAAAAAACCAATTCTTTGGAAAAATTTTTTTTTAATGTGTAAAAAGTTCCAAAGGGGACTAAAACACAGTATGCATGTAAAAAATAACTGATTTTTATCAAAATCGTTGGGCCAAATTTTGAGAAAATCGAAAAAAACTTAAAAAAAAATCTTAACTTTTTCCTATGAAGTATAAGAGTAAATTGTGCTTCAAAAAATTTCAAGGGCAAAATGAGAATATAAATTAAAATCTATTAATAACACAGACGTTTTAAAATCTCTTTAAAAGAGCATCTAAAAAATAATTGATTTTTAATTTTAATCAAAATCGTTCGAGCTAATTTTGAGAAAATCGAAAAAACCTGAAAAAGTACATCAGTAAAGTACCAGTACTTTTTGGCCGATTTTGTTTAAAAGCCTATTTTGAGTGTCCGGGAGGATACCAAACTTAAATATCAAATTTCAATCTAGTAGCTCAATTACTTAATGCTGAAAACAGACACACAGACCAATTCGCGGGACCCACTTTTTTGGACTCAGGGGACCTCAAAACATGTATATCCATCAAAATCTCGACATCGAATTTTTGACATGATCGCAATACTTTTTCTCTCTATATATTTCATATATAGGGTAAGAGAAAGTAAAATTTTCCTAATAATAACAATATATATACAAATCAAATTTTTAAGTATTAATTTTTAAAATTTTATACTTAAAATAATATTTATTTGCCTAGAAAAATATTTTTCTCAAATCTCAGTGGGTTAATTATCCCTTTACCCCCCACCCCCTCTCCATCTTTGTATCCGCCCTTGAACACATTCAAGCCTCCCTAATGAGCAGTGTTCAAAATAATGGACAGACAAAAAAATTTTATATTTTCGGGAAATTAGGGGGGGGAGGAGTTCTGAAGCCCCTTAACCCACCCCCTGGCTGCGTGCCTGTTTTAGATTATTAATTAAAAATTAATTTAAAAAAAAATTATGATAATTTTTTATTTTATCATTTAGTCTACTAATAGATCAGACGTATGATCGTAGTTTAATGAGAAAACTCTACTTCTAATAACCAATTACATTAATTATCAATAATTTGATAACATAAAATTTTAAATTGTTATAGAAACGAAATCAACTTTTCAAAAGCCGCTCTCTTGCCCCCTTCAGTGTAAAAGAAAAATCTATACTTGGAATTAGTTCAAACTATTGCCGAGAGATAGCATTTTAAGTCAACATTAAAATTTTTTTCGAATCAATAACATTACATTCTGTCATTTATCAGATTAGCGGAGTTTCCGAACAAAAGGCTTTAATAAACTGATGTGGCCATGATACAAACACCTTTTCTAATTAGTCGAATACTGAGAAAATTATCAGTAAGTCATGTCATTATAATCCTGAGTTGAAGACAACTCCACCTCATGGCAAAAACTTTATTTGCCTCCTCCTGAGGAAGGAAACGGGAACCCACCTCAGTAGTATTCAAGGGCGAATACAATGGGGGGGGGTAAAGAGGGTAATTACCCCCCCAACCCCGAGATTTGAAAAAAATACCTTTTTTTTCGAGAAAAAATTTATTTTTAATGTAAAATTTTAAAAATTAATACTTAAAAATTTGATTTGTATTTATATTCTGGCCAACAAGTACAGAATGCGCTTTTAAATTACCGAAATTAAGAAAAAATAGTGTGCTGTGCGACGAGTCACACCAAATTACTCCGCCCCCCCCGTGAAACACCTCTGGATCCGCCCTTGGTAGTATTATTCCTATGTAAGTTATCCCTTGCTTAACCACAATGTGTCAGGTCTGACACTTATGACTGAGATATATTGACAATTATTTACAGGAACGCCGAAAAGAATTTGAATCAGGGGGGGGGGGGGCAAAAAATTTTTTTTTAGAAAATTAAAATAATTTATAGTATAAAACAAAAACAAATCTACTATAAAGCTTTAAAAATTTTAAATAAAATCACAATTTTAATAAAATTAAAATTTTAAAAAATTTGCTAGTGATTTTATCAAAAATTTTTTTAGGCTATATAGTAGATTTGTTTTATGCTATTTGGAAGAAAATAAATATTTTTAATTTTCTTCTTTTAATTCAATATAAAATGTTTTTAGAAATTAGAAATACAATAGGGTCTATATAAAATATTTTAGGGCAAATCTCCTTTAGATTAGACTTGTTTCGAAGAAAATATCAAACTTTTTAACTTGTTAAATATTTTTTTTTTTTTTTATTTGGGACTCCGCTCGACAGCTTTGATTTGAAAGAATCGCCAAATGACATGTTTCGTCTAGGATCCGCTCGAGGCGCTTCAATCGCACTCGTATTCCCCTTTGAAGGATATCAAAGTAACAGACCACTTGATTTTATAATTCCCAGCAGTCAAGTCTTACAACGTGTTCAGTGCAACCTAAATCATATTTTCATTATATTTCCAACAATTTATGCTTATTTTAGTTTAATCAACAAATAACTATGGCAGAAGATTCGCAACAAAACGGGTCAACAAACGGAGATGTTCCTGAAATTGAACTAATTATCAAGGTAGGCGATGAATTTATATGCATGGGAACGAGTTTTTCCCATTAAGCGCGGGTAAAAATGGCTGAGTTAATTTTCTAATCATAATTTAATATGGCATATGTTCTCGAAATATTAAATCCGTTTGTAATTGTATCGTTTGTTGGTACAGACGGTTAAAATGCGTCGGAGGGAAATTTTTTTTTTTTTTTAGGTCATTTCGGTAGTCAGTCAGTACAATATGATGGCGTTCATTTTATTTTTTTTTTTTACCTAAGGAAGCCACTCTTTAAAAAAGAACTCCTTTATGCTAGGATGGCACTCCTCCCACGCCAACTGACACCCATCCACCTTATCACCTAAATAAATTAATGCCAGCTTATCTCTGATAAGGTATCAGGCAATTTGCCCTTTATTATACCCAACACTTTCATTTACTTTGATTAAAATTTTATTCCCGACTCTACATGTCCACGAGTATTATAATGACACTTTTCTATTAATAGAGAATAATAAGAATATATATTTGCATTTTCTTAAAAATTGTCACGTCTCTTTTTCCTGTTTTGTCACTAACATAATTATAACATTCTAAGTATAAAGATAATAATTTTTCAATTGAATTTATTTATAAAACAACATAAATATGATAGGGATTTTTATTAAATTTTTTTCTCACTTTAATAATATAAAGCATTTTTTAAGAAAATACAACATCAGCATAAAATTAAACATAAATATATTCTTTAAAAAATGACAGATTGACACTTAGTGAGATGTCACCCAACTCAATTCATGCACATATATACATATTGAAATTTTTTGTGACTAATTTATCTTCCCTCTTTTTCATTTATGCTAAAAAAAAAAAACGTTTATAGGCCATATATATATATATTCTCGGTTTAGGGACATTTGTTTAATATTTTCTTGCTCTTTTTACTTGATAATCACACGCAAATAATTTTGCAAACTTAAATCAAAGTCTTCTGAGACATCCACTGACCAAACCTGAGACCCCCAAAACAAAAAACTTTGCTAATCCTGCATTTTTGAAAATATGCTCCAAAAACAGAGCCGAACATTGAGTAAATATCAACAAAAAGGCGACTCAACCCGAGAAACTTTGTCTTCACACACATATAAAAGGGCTATCTATATATATATATATTTTCCGGAAGGCTTCAGCGACTGGGTGTATGCGAAGGTAAGTTTTCTCGGGTTGTCACGTTAGTTGAGATTTACTCGACGTTTCGGCTCTCCTGGAGCCATTTTCAGGACTGAGGGATTAGGAGGTAATGGTAGAGATGGGATGTTTATAGGATCGCAGTCTTCATCTGGTCTCCAGATCTGTTTAGTGGATGTCTCAGAAGTACGCGACTTAATTCGAGAAAGCTTCGCATTTATTAATATATATATATATAAATTTTTTTGGAAATTTTGTAGGAGAGGTTAGAAGCCCCTGACTATGTCCCTGTTATCAACACTTTCACCTTTTAAAGTTGAAGTTCGGTTCCCTAGACAGACCAATAAAAATTTATAAATTTTAATTTGGAAGGTCAACTGATGATTTTATTTGATTGCTTAACACTTGCCCTATGTATACCAAAGAATTCAATAATTTATATAAATTTGCCAAAAAGACAAATAAATTGTATTTTCTTTAATTTCGAACCGATAAAGAAGGTATTTTGCAAGTAGCAAGAGGGGAGGGTGGACTTCACAAAACCCCCTTTCCTCCCCCGAAATGGTTTTATTTTCTTAATTATAAAATTTTTTTTGCATACTATTAATGTGTATAATTTGAACTAGGTCCTTTAGTGGGACGTTACTCCAACGTTGTACAGTGAGGGACAATATTAAGTCCCACCCATGCGTTTTCTACTTGTGATTATTTATTTCATTGTTTTTAAAGAAATATTGTATATTTTTTAATGGAGACTTTCATAGTTCAAACCTACATTCCAAAAAAATCCAAAAAAAAAAAAAAATAAAATTCAAAAAAAAAACCTAAATTTCCAATAAAAATTTTCATTTTCTTTTATAAAAATAACGAAATGATCACAAGTAGAAAAGGCATGGGTGGGACTTAATATCAAGCCTCACTGTACGCTCTATATGAATGTCATTAGACAAAATTATAATACGCATGGGCGTAACTAGGGAATTGACTGGGGGGGGGCCTTGAAGACCCCATATTGTTTCAATTTTTCTTGGGGGGAGGGGGAAGCCGGGACCCCCTAGTTACGTCCATGATAATACACGGGTCTGAAATATGATTCTATTAGATTTATTTCTTAATAGATTTCTTCTAAAATTATTTATATACTATGTCTGACATAAATATCATAAAGGTCATTTTTTTTTATTCTTAAATGAAAATAAAAATCGAATTATTAATAGAAATGATTCTTGATATATAAATTTCTTTGTGTGACGTTCAACTCAAATGAATCGGCCTCACGTATGTCAAATTTGGCAAATAATTAAAATTTACACTTATTTTATTAAATAAATTCAATCGAATTTATTTAAATATTTTTATTAAATTGACGAGCAAAGAGTTTTTTTTTTTCTAATGAATGAACCCACATAGTTAGACAATTAGGGCCTTAATAGGGGTTTATTTTTTATTGGTAATTAATAATACAAATATGACTGCTGCAGAATTAGTGTCCGAAATTTTGTAGTTAATTTGTATTATTAATTACTAAATAAAAAAAAATTAAACCACGATTAACGCCAAATTTATTTTAATGGAATTAGTTAAATAAATAGCAAAGGGGTCTAAAAGGCCTCAGATGCCGAAAAAGACCTTAAACAAATTTCCTAATAATAATTAAACATCGTATTATTGAAAATAAATTTATTTTGACTATAGAAAGTGGGTGAAAAATTCATATGTTGAGTTAATATATAAAAAAAAACCTTGATTCTTTTGTTTTTATAATTTCTCACTTGGCCTTATATTGAAGATGAATTACAAAAACATTTTTGTAATTATAATAGTCAAACATTATATAAGCAATGAATTTAAATAAGCAGCGTTTTTATATTTTATTTAAATGTGACACTTGAGTAAAAAACGAATCTCCGATTGCCATCCGATCGTTGCTTGCCTCTCTCTGGATTGAGATTGTTTTCTCTTAAGAGCTTTTACTTCGCTTTCTCCCTTCTAAACATTTTCTCTTGTTCATTTTAAAAGATTAATTCCAACCTGTATATGAGTCCAAATTTATATATAAAAAACGACATGACAGATGGTCCGAAATATTTTTCGTAAAAATTTCTCATTATTAAATAATTACTAAGATACAGTAGCTGGATGATTAATATACGGTTTTAACCTTGACCAAGTGTGAACCGGATTAACAAAAATTCCGTGTGTATGTGGGTATATATAGATAAAAAATTCTCTATTGTAATAAATAATCAAACAACAAATCCATTTAAAAATTTAAGAAAAATCTTACATAATGGAATTTTTTTTTATAACTACTAAATATGTATTTTTATTATATCTCATTTCAATATTTTAAAGTGATGTATCTACTGACTTAAGACGAAGGTCTTAGAAATAATTATTTCCCTTATATAATTAATTATTTTATATATACTTTTATCATTCGAATAATAATAAAAATTCACTTGATTTTTTAGAAAATATCAATAGACTATCTATCAATATTATTTGAGATATAAATTTGTAGTTGAATATTTCTAAGGCCCGTATTTAAAATTTAATAAGAAAAAATTTTCTTGACTGGATAATTAAAATATTATGTAATTATGTATCCGAAATTTTACTGTTTTTAGTGGAAGAAGTCAAATAAAAGACTCAATTTTCTATGAAAGTTTAAACTTTTTTACTTTCTCTTACTGTATATATGAGGGTCCCGCAAATTGGTCTGTCTGTGTGTCAAAAATCAATTATTTTTTACATGCTCTTTAAAAAGTATATCAGTAAAATTTTTCGTGGAAATTGTTTGAAGTACATTTTACTGATGAAATGCAAGTGGTCAAGTTTGGAACTAAGGTATTATGGGAAATTAAATATATCTCGACAAAAAAAATCTGGTGTGCAAGTACAGTACACAACTCTCTCTTGCCGGGGGCTGTGAGACCAGTCACACCAGATTTTTTCATCTTCAGTCAACATTTCTTGAATGAGAATTTTAAATATTAAATACTAATATCACTATTTTAAAATACTTATAGAAATAATATGATCTCATATTTGTACAGATTCAGTTCCCGTTAGAATGTTGACTGAATAAATTTTGTTCGAAACGTTTCAACTTCCATACGGAATAGGGAGTATTTTATTTGATTGTTTGCACTTATACATCCAAACTTTTAATTAAAATATATTTCTATGGAATTGGTGAGGATATGTGCCCCCCCCCCCTGGGAAAAAATTTAGACTTTGACGATGAAATCATCTAATTTCTCAGTCACATTTAATATTAACTATGTTACTCGATTAATAAATTCTGATCACATTTTATCGCCCTAGTATTCCCTCATAAATAACCATTTCCATTAATTTCAAGAGAATGTTATTGATAAAGTTCGTTGAACTCATAAATTAAGCGGCTCCCTACTGTTTTTATTTCTGATAATTTTTTTTTTTCTTGAATTGGAAGAAAATTAAGTTTATTCAACTTTTTATATAATAATAAATAAATAATTGATATGAAAAATAATAATTAAAAGCCTAACACGACCAACAATTCACATGAGAGGGATATTTTCTATTTTTCAAATCGGATGAATTGATTGAAGCCAAAAATTTGTTTTCTTTCATTTTTAAGTCTTCTTCTATCTTGGCTTTATTTCTATGTGGGGTCGGCATACTCCTTTCACAGGGCCCGAACCAGCCTGTGGGCTGTCGCATAAGCACCAAAGACTGGAAATCGGACGGTGGAAGGAAGACGAAAACAAAAAGCTATGGGCAAAAAACCCAGGCTTAAGACTAGCGAAGAAGTTTATAACTCTTCGGCAACAAAATGTAAAGAGACTTATCGCTCTAAACAGAAATGATTTAATTATTATAATGACGTGGCTGTTCGTAATAGGAAGAGGTTTGCAGCCAAATGAAAAGAGCCTCTATTATTAAATAAACTCTTTAATCCGGACGTTTCGGCATAGATTCACTGTGCCATCATCAGCCTTCCAAGCTAAAAAGTCATCAAACATTCACATAACAATACACTATTATAATATTGCCATTACATTTCTATATACAGTATAAAGGTGTTACATGTATTACTTACAGTACATAAGTCTTAAGTAGACATATATTAAATATTAATAATAAAGTTGTCTTCATTAAATAATACAATTGATGAATATCATCAATGCATTTAGTCAGTGAATATAAGACAAAATCAATTACCATCAAGTATCGGATAAGAGAAAAATGAGCTCAATGAAAAAAAAAAAAAGAAAGAACAGGCAGAACAGGGCACTGTCCTTTAAAATATCATCTATTGAAGATGGGCAGAGCTGATGACGACATATGTCGCCCCTCAACCTGACAAAAGAAACGGCGGAATGTGCGAATGTATTGCACTAATCCGTCAAAGAAGGCTAATTTTCGAAAGGGCTGAAGTAAAGCCTGAGGAAAAATCAAAAGCCTCTTCCAAGAATATACTGGCCCTGAAGGTACGGGTCTATTTTAAGGACAAATATTGGATAACAAAGGATAGAACAAAAGATCAACTAATGGTCGCAGTTCAAAGTGTCTTAGGTCCAAAACATAATAATAATAATAATGTGGGGTCGGCAAAATTAATTTATAAAGAAATAAGAAACTGAGAGAAAAAGCAAGACCTGCCGCTTGTTATGGAAAAGGAAAAAAAAGGCTGGCATAAAGGAAAGGAATAAATGCCAGCCTTAGCTCGGGCAACTCGTGGTCGCCATCCACGTACTCACTAGAAGTGAGCCCCTGAGTGGAAGTTTTCTTTCATTTTAAGTAAAAGTTAAAAACCGTTAGGGCACTATAGACTCATACTCACATATATTGTCGATCCATTGAAATCTCGGCTTTAGACGTTTTGAAGTGAAACTTCTTTACACATGCTAGAGCACGCTTGATTTCATACATATGCATTCCCTTCACTCCAGTTGAGATGTTCGGTTATGTTCTCAGAAGCCAGCAGATTTGAATTTTATTTTGCAATGGCTTAACCCTGCAACAAAAAAAAAGCAACTGTAGACTCAGCACATTTATGCCTGACAAATCAGTTAATAAACCAAAAATTCATTCGAACAGATCTGACCATTTCCTAATATACACTGTTTTTTTTTATCTCTTTATATATTTCTCTCTATATATCTACTTCTCTTTTCTCTTTTTCCCAGTATTTAAGTGTCGGCAAATAGAAAAAATGATAAAAGCATCCATACACTCACCAGATGTGAGTTTCCAGAGAGCGACCCTCAATAATAACATCCCCATGTGATTATTTAATTGTTTTTATAAAAGAAGATGAAAGTCTCTATTTGTTTCAAACACAAAAGTTCCATTTTTTTTTTTTTTTATATTAATAACGAAATAATTACATGAGAAAACGCGTGGGAGTGTTTTAATATTGACCATCACCACTTTTTTTTTATCTGAATAATTTCAGTTAATATTAAAATTTTAAGGTATCTAAGAAAAGGACTCAGCCCAAGAGAAAATTCCCAAACATGAGTCATCTCTTTTTTGTGACATTTAATGCTCTGCAAATTCATTCATATTTTTTAATTTATATTTCTGAACCAAGAAAGAGATTCATTTCACTAATTGACCATATGTTTTTCGTTCGCTCTATCACTGATGCTATGATATCTTTCGTTCAATTTTATAAGATAAAATTGTCATTTCGCAAAATTTTTAAACAAAAATGATAATTTTTTAATTTTTAATTAATATGCAAAATCATTATTTTCCAATAATGAACCAACAACGTATTATTTTTTTTTTTAATTATCACGCTTGGAATCCCGGCTAGACCAGAGGCACTTAAAACACATTTTCACCTGTCACCTTTAACGTTAAAAAGCGTCATTAAATAAACAAATTAAAAATAATAAAAAAAAAAGTAAGACAAATAGTCTTTATTCAAGTGAAAGTGTCAAAAAAAATAAATAAAAATCATCCTAAGATTTTTAGTACCTAATTGAAATTCCTTCCTGAGAAGACAATCAATTATACTATCTATTGTCTTAGAAAAAGAAGGAGTAACGGTTTGTATTTTTACCACAATAATATTAAAATACTAACTTTCCTAGACAGGATGAAATTAAGAGATTTACTATCCTCTAGGACCTCATTGCTAACTTTTTTCAAATGCAAATGCAGAAATTATCTTTTTTTTATATTTTGATAAAATCGAACTAGTTCGCACTATAAAAATGATACGCAGTGTGAATAAATCAATAGAATAGTTTTTTTTTCTATGGATGCGCCAAACATTACAAGGGTTGGTGGAATTCAAAAAATTTTACCATCCCTGAATGCAAAAAACATTTCCAAAAATCATTCATTGGTAAAAATCTATTTAGTTTCCGACAGTACGGTACATTTGAATTTCAAGATGTAAAATTTATAAGTATGGGAAAATATTTATATTTTGTTACCATGGCAACCATTTCTCTTATCTTTCCAATGAAGTACAGTGAGCGCCGCAATTAAGTCCCCACTTGATAGCTTTAGCCTTAAGTATATGGTGTATATTGAAATAATTTTAATGACCGAAAAGGTAAAAGTAAAATCGGTTGTACCGATGATTTTATTTTACCTTTTAAAATTTAAAATTATTTCAATATACACCAGTGCATCAGTAAAGTATAGTAAAGAAGATGTGAGATTCACAGCCCACGCTGCACAGTTGGTCAAACTCGCAAATATTGAAGAACATAAAAGAATGTGTATATATAATTTTAAATTTGTAAAGATCCGCCCAAAAAAAAATAAAATAATTAAAACCGCATATTTGCGAATTCGACCGACTGTGCAACGTGGAGCTGTAAAGCTTCCATCTCCTTGCGAGGGCTTAGGAATCACTCACACCTAACTCGTTTTATCCTATATATATTTTTTTTGTTGAGGGATGTTTAGGGAAGGATGAGGGAGGGTCTTTTAGCTGGAATATGTAGAAAAGCAGTGAAAAAACTGCGAGAAAAAACGAAAAAAAAAAAATCAATCATTTTTAATGATTTTTTTGCAATTTTAGGGACAAAATCTTCCCCCACATTCCCCCCCCCCTTGGAACCAAATGTTCATGTTTTTCTATTTTTCAACCCTCTAGAGCTTCTGAAAAAATGTTAAGGCCAAAATATTCTTTTTCATCCTTCCTTAAACAAATTAGAAAAAAGCCTTCAATTTATTTATTTAATTTTTATTTTTGAATGATAAAACTAAAATATGTTAGTAGAGTTTCTCTTATTATAAATCTGAAGAATCTATGCGGAATATAAATAAAGTGAATTTAAATAAATTGAAACTCAGCACTCGTAACCGTGCTAACATTACACTTTTCGAAGATTTAGGTCGGCTTAGGTCATAGACTGACTTCTCCTTGACATATTTTCCAATCCTTTATATGTATATAAAAACGAACAATTTTTTTTTTTCTCTAATTAAACAATGCATAAACAAATATCTTTTTCTGATCTGACTCATTTAAAATTATAATTGATTTTTTTAGTCAAGTTGTAGCCCATTTTGGTTTTAAAATTATATTGATTGATTAATAATTATTTTATTATAATTAATTATGTCACGAACTGGCGTCAGATTCTATCTAATAGCGAAGACCATCCCCCTCTATTTCTTTCAAAGCCAAGCATTTTGACAGTGCTCACTGACCGTGACAATAGTTCTGTAATGACTATCTTCGCACTATTGCACAAAATCTTTTATATTTATTTAAATATCTAAGCAAGTATATTTAGGTATGGAAAATAAATAACAGTCATAAAGAAATACTCAAAATTCTCCTGTTTAACTATCAGTCGGATAAGTTTGCTAGTTGACTAGAAGTGAAACAACCGGATATTTATTTTTTTACTAACCATTAACCAATCAATATAGACGTATAGTGTAACACAACTTTTGTTTGTACTATTATTATTTTTTTTTATTATTTTTTTTTTTGTTTGGCTATTAAAGTATTTATATATAGTAAGTAGTTGCAAGTGTTAGTTTAATATGTATCATAATTTATTCGCTAAGAATGATAAGTTCAAGTAAATTAACTCTTTTAAAAAATTGTTGAAATTCTTGAATTTTTACTTTCTCTTATCCTATATATGAAATATATAGAAAAAGTATTGCGATTATGTCAAAAATTTTTCGTGGAAATCGTTTGAAGTACACTTTACTGATGTAATTTTTCAGTTTTCTGAGATTTTCCCAAAATTCACTGCAACGATGTTGATGAATTCATTAATGCTCTTTAAAAAGTATATCAGTGAAATTTTTCGTGAAAATTGTTTGAAATACACTCTACTGATGTGGAAGCATTCATAGCTCAGCGCCATCTATGAGTCGCGTGTTCAAGTTTGAAACTAAAGTGCTATGGGAAACTAAATATATAACGTCAAAAAAACTTGTGTGACCAGCAAGGTGCACTCCTTACTCATACCGAAGGGTAAGAGAAAGTTGTGTACTGTGCGACAGTCACACCAGATTTTTTTTTTATTCTAATTAATATATTAATTTGTATTAATTAAGGAAAATAAACTATTTATTCCATATGTTCTTATCCTTGAAGATAAAAAAGATATTTATTTATTTATCAATAATTATATCTTTTATCGTATTAATTTAAAAAAAAATAGAGGTTATTGTATTATAAAAAATAATGTAGATAAATATTTTTTTGATTTATATTAACAATAAACCAATTTCAAATAGAGGAATGAACCTTGAAATCTTTACAATAGTATTCGTCTACATAAGTAAGTGGGTCTACAACACATAGTGGGAAAAATTTTAAAATCATCCTACATAGTGAAAAAATTTGTGTCGACATATATTTACTTTCCGATAAAAGATAAAATATAAGAAAATATTTTGCAAGGGGTCACTTTTTTGGAATCAGGGACACTAAAAACGTGTATGTCCATCAAAATCTCCACATATAAATTTGATACTATCTCAATACTTTCTATATATTAATAGGTAAGAAAAATTTAAAGTTGTTAAATAATTTAAAAAAAATTTTCTACCTTCAGTAATTTTTTAGCTAATAAATTTTTCTATTTAATATAATAATAATTAATTGATACAGGACCAAGGGAGCCACCAACCTTATATCTACATAATAATAATTAATTTATTAATAAATAAGAAATTATATATAATATTTAAGTTATTATATATATCGCGTATGTGAGCCGCGAAACGGAAATTTATATAATTAAATATTTATTTATTCATATACCCGGTTTTGTGGGGTGAGGCATGGATGGGGTTGTTGTTGTTTGTTGTTGTTTTCTTTTTCCAAACGTTTCAATGTTTTTTCTGCTTTTTTGGGGCAAAAATCCCCCCGGGGTTTTTTTTTTTAAAAAAAAAAAAAAAAAAAAAAAAAAAAAAAGTCGATCCCCCAAAGTGGTATGAGTGTAAACAAAATAACTCAAAATCGAAAAAATGTACGTGACGCATATTTTATATTAAAGCACCTCAGCGCATGCGTATCTGAGTTTTCAATAATCGACCAGAAAGTTCTACTTATGTACTTTTTTATAAGTGCGTTTGTTTACGCCACTCTCTTCCAATAGAAAAAAAAGTTTGTTTTTTTTATATAAAATACTTTTAAAACTATCGAATGTTACTTAAATTTAGAGATTAAAAATATATTGATATTCGATGTGAAATTAATTAAAATTCTTTAGATAAAATTAAAAAAAAAAAAAAATATCTTTTGATAATCTTTAGCCAAAATATTTCCGCATGTTTTGCTATTCTTTCTTTCTTTCTTTTTAACATATATCCTGGTTCGTTATTAATAACTTTGATTTGGCAGGAAATTTGTTCCCAAGGAATTTATACCGATTGATTTCCTCACAGGAAGTCAAAAAAATTGATTACCTCATTCGCCGGGAAAATTTTACTAATATATCAAATCTTAGAAATAATTTTATTATTATTAGTTATTATACTATTCATTCTGTTTTTTTTCTTCCTCTTCTCTCTCTATCCCTAAGGATATTTTATAATATTCAAAATTTTAAGTCGTAGGAACCCGTACCAAATTCAAGACGATCACTATTTTCTGAATTTAACGATATCCTGAGTGATGGTTATTTTTCAAAATTTGAATGTCATATTTCGACATTTAATTAACAATGGCGAATCCTAAATAAATACAAAATTTCATTAAAATTGGAAATTTTAAATGTGTAAAAAGTTTCAAAGGGGACCGGACCCCCTTTTGAATCCAAATTCCCATAGGGATTTAACATTGACTCTATGGAAGGGAAAATGAATTTGAAAAACCTGAAATACTACACCAGTAAAGTGTACTTAAAATAATTTTCAAAATTTTACTGATATACTTTTTAAAGGGCATTTAAAGAATAGTTGATTTATATGAATTTTAATCCAAAAAAAGATTTATATTCTGTTACCATGGCAACCATTTCTTCTATCTTTCCTATGAAGTACAAGAGTAAATAAAATGTGCTTCAAAAGATTTCAAGGGCAAAATGGTAATATTCATTTTAAAGAACATCTAAAAAATAATTGATTTTTGAATTTTAAACAAAATCGTTGGTGGAGCGAATTTTGAGAAAATCGAAAAAACTGAAAAACTACATCAGTAAAGTACTAGTACTTTTTGGCCTATTTTTTTCAACAGATTATTTTGAGTGTCCCAGAGGGTACCTAACTTAAATATAAAACTTCAATCCGGTAGCTCAATTCCTTCATATTTTACTACGGAAGTAGAAATTATTTTAATTAGTTCCCTAGCTACTATATTTTTTTAACAACTCAATATTAAGCTGCCAACAACTTGTTTCGAAGTCTTAATAAAAAATTTGTTTAAATACTGAGGCTTGAATGTATTTGTTGTCTTTGATTACCTTTATATTTTTAAATATTAAAATTAACATATTCTAATAATTTGCCTTTATTTTTGGATATTAAAATCCATATCAAGTTTATAAATGTACCGTAAGAAGAGAGATAATTATTTGCTGAATTTATTTACTCGAAATGGTTAGATGATTTTCCATTGAAAGTAATAATTAAATATACTAGGCCAGGTTTACAGTAGGAATGTTTAATAAAAAGATAGCCATCCCTCTCAAGGAAAAAGGAAAATCTTATTCTAAAATTTTTTTCTCAATAATAACTTGGAATATATCTTACAAAACAATTTTTTTTAAATATATTTATGACTAGTCAAGATCGAATCGAGGTATTTATTGAATATTAATATCTTATTCAAATATATATAGATCTCGAAAATTATTTAACTATTTTGTCAGTTTTTTAACTCCTCACGGTCTTTAATGGGAAGTAGGAGCGAAACTGTTACGCACGTTTTTGCCGATAAGATGGCGTTATGAGTCTTGAAAAGTAAGCCAAAAAAACCACCTATTACGAAAATTTACCAAGAGATGTCAGAATAGTAGTTAATAATCTAATGCTTTTGGTTTATTTTCATTCATCTTTTAACAAAGAATACTCAATAAATGTTATTATATAATATCTATCATTTATAAAAGCATAAAAATCTATAAATATAGGCCAGATATATGCTAATAGGAGATCTGATAATATCGGCTGTTA
The DNA here is from genome assembly GCA_023213315.1 of Euborellia annulipes. NCBI lineage: Eukaryota > Metazoa > Arthropoda > Insecta > Dermaptera > Anisolabididae > Euborellia > Euborellia annulipes. The sequence continues at coordinate 315,549 of JAKCPI010031143.1, forward strand.
GACTAGCCTGCCATTGTTTGCAAGAATGCTGAACTATTTGACAGTTAATTTTTAAATAAATCATTTTGTGAATTATTGGTGCTTTTTAAAATCTTTCATTGCATTGAACAATCGTCATTTTGGCAAGCTATCACAAATGTCAGCCATAGTGGAGATTATCGGGGTCCAACCCCCTCCCCCTTAAAAAAAAATAAAATTTTTGAAAATTTCATGAATTATCTAATTGGATGAGATATTATTATTCATAAACCTCGTTTCGTCAGTCTCCATAAATGTATAATTTGAGATATATATTTTATTTTCTGATGATCCCAGGTTCTATTACCAAGGGCCAGGGGACAATGAACCCACAAGAAAATATAAGTCTTCCATTTAATAAGTTGAAAAAATACAATTTTATAATTATCTAATATACAGTATTTAAGTAAAATTTTGATAAATTGATTGAATTTTTTACAAATAATTTTCGTGTTATCTTTATTTCTAGCCCTTTGCATTAAGAGGAATTCGTTTTATTTTACAAAACAATTTTGTCTGACCTTAATCAATGATTCGCAGCTACTTAAATGTGATTTCTCACAGATTTGCTACGTTTCCTGCGAAGACGCAACTCAAAGCTTGTAAAATAAAAAACCGGAATTGCTAGCAACAGAACACGCTCATTTTTTCTTGACAAATACTTTTTTAATATGATGCTTTTTAATAAATTATTTTAATTCTCAACATAATTAATTATATGGCCGAATATGAAATTTGTTCCAATTTAATGACTTGTTTTATAAAATTATAATGAAGCAACCAAAGGGCTTTAAGAGGGCTGAAATCAGAAAATTCTGTTTTTGACAAACGTTTATTTTTTGGATTCAATTTAAATTTTTATTCCTTTCATTCTATGATCATGTTATTAAACAGAACAAAAGAGAATTATTTTCTAGCGTCATTTGATTTCTAATTCAATTTTATTTAAAAATAATTACTGACTTGACTATTATAAAGAAAATAATAACACCTGTAGTTATTAAATGGAAAATTCAACTACCTAAGAAGACTAATTTAGCACGATTGATCAGCTATTTTTTCACACGAAAAAATATATTGTTTTATCTGGTATATCATCATTATGTGTCATATTTGGGCCCATACAAAAAACAGACGAAACATATATAGATTGAGGAGTTCCAAGGCAACACAAGCCACATGTTAAATTTATGCATATAAAATTCATCTCAAGAGACCTATCCACTTAAAAAATATTTATTAACATAATAAGAAACTCTCTTGACTGAACTGTTTTTATACACTTATGCATCTGTGAGATATGAAAAAGAATTCCATTAAATAATAATTTTTTGGAAGAGTTTTATTATCAAGAGTCTCATTTTATGTATTTAGAATAATTTTAGGAAGATATGGTTAATAGAGATGAATTAAATTTTTGAGATAATTTTAAGGATAGTTCTTAGATAAGAGAGAACTCAGTTAAATGAGATGCAGATGTTGTTGCCTTGACAAAAAAAATATCCCCGAATGGAAACCAAACTCTCTTCTCTATCGAAAGTTTAATGCCATCCTTGGTTTGGATAACTCGTAATCGTCAATCTACCCAACTTGATATTTAATTTAAAATATCTCCAAGACCTTGGCTACTATCATTTTCCAAAAAAATAGAAATTTCCTCAGCAAACATAATTTTATTTATTTAATAATCTGGAAAAAGGGATTTCTTTCGCCACACCTATATTTTGAGAGAAGGAAGGATTACGATATGATAAGAGGTGATGTAAGCTTCAGAACAGCCTTCCAGATGGAGATGATTCATCTTTACTTTATAAACAATCTTGAGAAGTTGTGAAAAAAAAAATCAAAACGGGGCTAAAATTGGAATTAAAAAAAAAAAGCGAAAATTATATATATATATATATATATATATATATTCAGGACCAAAAACATCATAAAGCAGTCAATTGGCATTAAGAAAATTAATTTCTTAATGAAAATCATCAAAAATTATAAAAAAATATTTATGCTAAGGGTTTTTTATTGAAAATTTGAGATTTTAATAATTGAAAATTCATTTTCTGCTAACAAGGGGGGTGTAAGGCCTTCCACTCACCGATTTGAACGAAATTTTTTTTATGTGTAGTACTTAATGAAAAACAAATTTTGTTAAAGCGAAAGAATGCGCTTCTCAAGAGTTCGTCTAAAAAAAATGTTAAATATTTGCTAGCATGTCTTTACTAGCATTAATTGTAAATTATACATAAACATCAAAAAATATAAAGAGCAAAGAAATTTGTATAGCATGTATTTTTTATTCTTACAACAAACGTTACATATTAAAAAATTGTAATATTAATAATTATAATATGTAGATGCAGGATGATATTGATCATAAAAGCAATGAAAACATTAGAAATGCTTTTGAAATATGCTTCTTCGCAACGGCTTAAGACATGCTGGCAAATCTTAACATTTTTTTTTTAGATGAACACTTGGGAAGCGCATTCTCTTGCTTTAACTGAATTTGCTTTTCATTAAGTACTCACATATCAAAAATTTTCGTTCAAATTGGTAAGGGGAAGGCCGTACACTCCCTTGTAAGTTAAATTGTGAAACATGAGAAATAAAAATTTAGACATTGTATTTTTCAAAAAACCTTTGATTAAAGATAAATAAAAATATTTCATTCAAAAACTAGATTATGATTATTTTTATAAATGAAAAAATGGAAAGATTTTCATTAAGAAATTAATTAAAATTAATTATTTTTATGCTAATTGACTTTCAACTTTTTTTTATTCTTCCTCTCTAAAATCTTGTATTTATTCCAAACAAAAATTGTTCAAATGGACGAAATTTCATATATTTCAATTATTTCTTTAAATTCAGGAGATATTTGTTGAACTTTAAATAAAGTACCGCATCCTCCCTGCTTTTATTTCTCGATTAAGAGCTTCTATATAAAATTTTGTGTCACGCCTTTCGCCAACATAAAAATTTCTTAAAATCATTCTAATTTATTTTAAATTAGTTTTTTTTCGTAGTAATAATAATAAATATTTACTTTAATTAAAAAAAATTAATTAGATTGGCGTCCTTAAAATTATTTATTTAATTTATGCATTTATTAATATTTATTGATGGGTAAAAAGGAAAGTCAATGAAAAAAATATCGCAAGATTTTAGTAGAAATTTCTTTTTTGCTTATTATTTTTGAAATATTCTATTTCTTGAGTAATGAAGAAAAACAGCCAGCATTTTTTTAATTGTAAAATCCCTTCTCTTTCACATGTATTTTTTAGATTTATTATTTTTTTTTTTATTTAAATAAATAAATTTTAAAAAAAAGTCTCGATGATTATTCATTAAAACAAGCCAGCTAGAATATAATTTATAAAGAAAAAACTATTTATAATGGATAAATTTCTAATGTTTAAATTAACATTAAACTTTGGATAAAGGAAGTCATAAATCTAATGAAAAATTTAATTATATTTAACATTTTCAATAATCCTCCAAAAAAAAAGATTAAACATTTTTCTAAAAATAGTATTCTTTCCCCCTTTTAAATCTATTCGCAAAAGTAAAGGTAATTTCAAAGTTTGCAATTGTAAAAAAAATAATTTTTTTTCACTAGACCAATTATACTTGATTTTTTATACCATTTTGATGGCCTAAATTTCAACTAATCAAAAAAAAGGCTTCCGGATAAAGGGCGGAATACTAAAAGCAAAAAAATCTTCAAATCGTGGTGTAAAAATTGATTGAGCGGCTACTTTCTCTTATGTATATACTTATATATATATAAAGTATTGGAACCATATCAATAATGTCGAAATTTTAATGAAAATACATGTTTTGAAGTCCCCCGGGTTCCGCAAAATAGTGTCTGTCTGTGATCAAAATCAAGTATGAAGGAAATGAGCTACGAGGTTGAAATTTTATATTTACGTTAAGTACCCTACTGAAGCGCAAAAATAAGTTTTTAAATAAAATCGGCCAAAGAGTACTAATATTTTGAGTTTTTCTTTTCAATTTTTTCAAAATTAGCTCTAACGATTTTGATTAAAATTAATAAATCAATTTTATTTTTTATATATTACAGTAGAGCCTTGCTAATCGATTCGATACTCCGGCATGCCCATTAATCCGGCGTGTTGAAAAGCCACTTCTTCGCGAATTTGCAGCAAAAAAAAAGGGTAATTTAAGAAAACAAAGTGTCATTTCAAGAGATAAATATTAAATTTTGCATTATACAAGTATTAAAACCGGCATTTTCAGAATCCGGCATAGGGCCGTTCCCGTTTAGGCCAGATTAGCAAGACTACTGTATTATTTGTATTATGTATATTCTCATTTTGCCCTCAAAATCGTTTGAAGCACACTTTACTATTGTACTTCATAGGAAAAATAAAAGAAATGTTTGCCATGGTAGCACAATTATAAATTTTCTATCTTTATTTTTGTCGGAAACTTATTATATGTCGATACAAAAAAATCAGGTCTGACAAACACAGAACATTAATTTCAATTAAGGAAAGTAAGAAAATTGTGTGCTGTGCGACCAGTCACACCAGATTTTTTAAACGTGAAGGACCTCAGAGTCAATAATGATTCATTCTAAACCTAATCATAGATAGTATAGAATATCTAATATAAACTTGCATTAAGGTGTGTCCATATAGTTTTGTTATGGAAATTTTATATAAATATTAATAGCGTGTTTTTTAGCTATATTATTTTTGCTAAGAATAATAGAAATACATGAACAATAAGAGAATTAATCCCCCCCCCCTCCCAGTGAAAAATATTTGAATTTGTTTAAAAAATTTTTAAAGATCAAATTTATGCTCAAAATGCGAAGGTTCACATTTATGTTTTAACTTTAACTGAACAAAGTGAATCATCAGTGAGATCATCTAACCTAATGTTGAAATTTTTTCTCTTCTAACGCTTCATGTCACTTATTTATTCAATGAGAAATTCTTTTTTATTTTGTCCTTCATTATTCTATAATTAGTTCTTATACACTTCATTCACATTAAGATTAAAGTGATTTTCTCTATTTAAAATTTTTTTTTTTCTTAGAGCTTTTTATATTATTACCTTGTTAAAAATAAATAAGACAAACCAAATACCATTAATTTGTATAAATATTAAAAAGAGCTAGCTGCATAACCAGCCAATTTTATAATTTACTTTCTCTTTATATAATAGAATAGTAGGATCGTGAAAATTTTACCACCCCAATCCTAGAATGACAAATAAATCTGTGTATGTGTGTTTCATTTACTCGTTTCTTATCGAACGAAAAATAATTGGAGTTATGCAATCTTGATGCCTAATTTAAATATTTTTATCAAAATTAAAAAAAAAATATTGTATGATGGTCGCAAGCACAAAACTTTCTCTTAAATTCGGTAATTGAAAGGTGTGTTCTGTACTTGAAACACCAGATTTTTTTGTATCGATATATATTTAGTTTCCGACAATACGGTACTATCAGCATTTGTATTGAGACTAATGCACAGGATTTAGGCAACCCAAATGCCACAAACCTATGTATTTCATTCGAAAACGAAATTAAATTATTTTTTTCTGCTAAGGCTTGCGAATGAGTTTTATTTTTATATAACTTGAAAATAAAATATTAAAAAAAAATTATGGAATTTTGTGAAAAAGGTTCGCATTGTATGTTTTGACAAGGTTCTGCCCAATACAGGCTTGTGCCTAAATACTGTGGGTTAGTCTCAATACATATGCCGATGATGATACATTTGAGTTAAATAGATAAATATTTATATTTTGTTACCATTGCAACAATTTATCCTATCTTTTCTATAAAGTACAAAAGTAAAGTGTGCTTCAAACAATTTTGAGGTCAAAATAAGAATATACATTTTAAAAAGAATCCAAAAAATAATGGATTTATGAATTTTAATTAAAATCGTTTGAGCGAATTTTGAGAAAATAGAAAAAAATTGAAAAAAGTACATCAGTAAAGTACTAACACACTGGCCGATTTCATTTAAAAACTTATTTTCACGCCTCGGTAGGTTATCTAACTTAAATATAAAATTTCAACTTCGTAGCTCATTTTCTTCATACTTTATTTTGATCACAGACACACCATTTTAGGGTATCCGCTTTTTTGCACACAAAACGTGTATTTCCATCAACATCGAATTTTTGATATGAATTCAATACTTTCTCTCTCTACGTATACTGTATATAGAAAGTAAAAAGTAACAAAATCTTTTTAATATGAAAAAATACTTGGTAAAAAATAGAATTTTCATTAAATATTTAGAGATATAGTCATCAGTACGTCATTCGATAAATATAACCATATATAAGGTAGTGTTGCGAAATCATTTGCACAAATCAGCCCTCTTTATTACTTTGCACTACTCATAAGCATTCACGTCAGTGTCTCTGTCGTCTAAACCTATCGCCAAACAAAATTTATATAAGCTTTTAATCAAAGACCAAAGGCAAAAAAAATTCACAAACTCTAAAGATGACCTTAATACTCGATCAAAACGTCCTTTATATAAAAAATATATATCAAATCCTTCAGTATTTACAACTCAAAAACTCAAAACCTTTTTCCTATGTTAATTTTGAGTTCAAATTTCGCTTCTTTAATGTGTTGTATAAATACATACACATTTTTTTATTATTTACCTTTGGACTTGTTTTTTTTTTTTTTTTTTTTTAATATAAAAAAATATATGTGCAATAGTGCTATTTCCTGATAATATCAAGCCACAAATTCCTGTTGTTCATTTATTATCTGAATCATGGATTATATGTTAGTGGGATCACAATTGCATAAAGCATAATCGTTTATTGATTTCAGGGACAGCGTGCGATTTATTCACATTTTTATATAAACAAAGATCTTTTTAAGACATGTATCTCTGATGTGTGATCGATAGGTTGATAAAAATAGTTTCAACGCATTAAAACTCACTCAAACAAGATCCTTTATATCATGATCGGATTTAAATAAGAAATATTGATAATGTTTTTTAAAATTTTTCCTCCTTGGAAATTATTTGTAGTATTTACAATAGTTTACACTAACCGTCTTCAAAATTTATCAATTTACGTAACCACTATAAGTATTCAAATATTTAATGGAACTGAGAAAAAAATTTTAAATAACATCTTCAAACTAATTAGCTTTATTTTTATTGTGATCAAATTTTGTTTTATTTAGTTTGTGAAACAAGACGAGGTAACATAAAAATGAATGGAGCATTTAGGAATATTTTAAGAACACCTAATTTCATTCAAAAACGAAATTTCAAATAATTATCATTTACCACAAAATTTTAAAAAAATTTGTCTTACAAGGGGAGTGTATGTATGGCCTTCTTCTAATCTATTTGAACGAAATCTTTTTGTGTAGTACTTTATTAAAAACAAATTCTGTTAAAGCGAAAGAATGCGCTTCTCAAGGGTTCGTCTAAAAAAAAAATGTTAAATATTTGCTAGCATGTCTTTACTAGCATTAATTGTATATTATACATAAAGGTCAAAATATATAAAGAGTGAAAATAAATCAAAGAAATTTGTATAGCATGTATTTTTTATTCTAAACAACAAACGTTACATATTAAAAAATTGTAATATTAATTGAAAATGCTGGATGATATTGATCATAAAAGCAATAAAAACATTAAAAATGCTATTAGAAGTGTGCTTCTTCGCAAAGATTTAAGATATGCTGACAAATCTTTAACACTTTTTTTAGATGAACTCTTGAGAAGCGTATTCTCTCGCTTTAACAGAATTTGTTTTTCATTATGTAATACACATAAAAAATTTTCGTTTAAATCGGTGAGTGGAAGGCCGTACACTCCCCTTGTTAGTGAAGATGAAAAGTAATCAACTCATTTTTTTTTTTTAATTAAAAAGAAATTTTTCTTTATTCTCGTTTAAATGAATAATCTTAAATAATGCACACTGCATGATTTATAAAATTTCATATTTTTATTGACTTATTTGATTCGCTTGATTAAAATTCAAAAAATAAATTTTAAAAAGGATAATCTTTTTATATCATCCCAGTTTTGTTACAGTGTTGTAATAAGTAAACTTATCATTTTTTTGTTTAAAATCTAATTACTCAATCGCTGATGAAATCAATGGATTATGTAAATTGAGAATTTTCTCATTCACCTTTGAGTCGCATCTCTTTCTGGCCACTAGAGGCGTGACCGCAAATTCCTTATCAGGGGGACAATAACCCATTGTGTTTGGTCCTTATTATTTTTTTTTTTTTTTTTACTTAAATAATTTATGAATTTTTTACTTGATTTAACTAATCGATTATTGAATTTCTCACGTTATAACCCGTTTCAAATGTATTTCAATTGATTGAGTTATAAATAAATTTTTCACTTAAACAATTTATAAAAAAAAATTCTAGAAGCGGTAACATGGGTAAAATTTAGGACAGAACAAACTCGAGGAACGAAATTCTCTAAAAAATTTGAAAATTTCGCGAAATTCTTCGTGTTTTTTTCATATATTAGTTTTCTGACGTATACGGAATATTAATTGTTTTGGTCATTAGTTATGATAAATAAAAAAATTGGTTAACTAATAATCTGTTTCATATTTTTATTTCTTGTTTTTATACTGAAAAAATTTACGTTTAGATCTTTAAATTTCCCAAATGATCTCAAAGATGAAAAGAGGTTTTGAGGTGATCCCCCCTTCCTTACTATATCCTTATTTATTTATTTCATATGCTATTTAAAAAAAAAAAAAAAACTTTAAAATTTTATAAATTTAGATTAGTATTAGTATTAATTTTACAAATAAAGAATTTTGATTCAAGCGAGAAATGACTAACAGTACTTTATTGTTTTTTACTATTTTTTCCAAATCTAAAGAAAATATTAAATTTTTTTTTCAATTTAAGTTTTATACGATAATAAATATTTTTCTATAATTTTCATTAAATCAAATTATAATATATATTATAATAATAATTTAAACTTGCGGTTAGACTCTCTCTACCAAAATAAAAATTTAATTAAAATATTAATTATTGACCCATAACTGCAATAGTCACTTTATCATTTCTCTTCTTCAGGAGTGAAACTTATACCAAGGCCGCAATAATTTTTATTTACTAAAAAATGAACTTTATTGCTTCTTCAATTGAATTTAAATTTCTATAAATTATATAAATTTAGGTTTATAATATTCAAGGAAAACAAGAATGTTTGGCAATTATTTGTTATTCTTCTTCTAATGCAAAAAACAACTTTATTCATTTTATCATCGGATTCCTTCTTTATTTCAAAACTAAATTTAATTTTAACTTTTAGATAAGACAAGTAGCTAAGCAGGATAAGCTGCGGATTACGGATCTGAAGTTTCAATGCAACTCAGGTGCCACAAATAATTCATAAGTCTTCTAGAAAGTGGAAGATAATCTCACACCCCCACACACAAAATGCCTTAACTGTGAATGCCTCCAAACTAGATAACCCGGGGCTGCCGAGAGCTGTGAACCGGGGGCTGGTAATGCATTCTTTTCACATTCAAATTTTCATCAAATTCATTAAAAACATACGATTTATTCATCTTTTGATCTTTATCGTATAAATTATAATTTTTAAACAGATAATTTTAGATTGTTTATACTCTTATTTAAGTAAAAATACTTTGTTAATTTAAAATACAACCGAAAGAAAGAAATCAATAGCGGCTTTATAAGATGTATTTATTATATTTCATGTGAAATTTAATTAATACATAAAAATAAATTTGTTATATTAATTGAAATGATCAGCAATTATCTAAAATTAACCGGAGAATAAATCTTGTATAATTAAAATCTTGAGAAATGACGGTGATTGGTAGTACTGAATTTAAGTAAACTTCCTCGTAGATAAGTAGAAAAGAAATTCAGGAAAAAAGTAAGCTTTTAGCTTCTCTCTCTATACTCAGTCTGATGATATAATCGACAAGCACTCTTGTCAGGTGAAATGAAATTTAAAAAAAAAAATTGCAATTTGTGCTTTAAAATAAATCTACATTTTTGTCAATAATTCAATTGAAAAATTTATTAAGTCTTTTTTATATCTCTTGGTTAATTTTCACTTTCTCTTACCTATAGATATATGTTAATACAGTATTAGAAAGTATTGGATTCATGTCAAAAATTCGATGTCGAAATTTTGTTGGGTTTACATGTTTTGAAGTCCCTGAGTCCAAAATGTTTTCACAACATGGTCTGTGTGTGTGTGTCTGTGAAGAAAATATCTCAATAACGAAAAGAGCTAGGAGGTTGAAATTTTATATTTAAGTTAGATACCCCCCTGGGACGTGACACGAAGCTTCATTTTGATTAAAATTCAAAAATCAATTATTTTTTAGATGCTCTTTAAAATGTATATTCTCATTTTGCCATTGAAATCTTCTGAAAGCCACTTTACTCTAGTACTCCATAGAAAAGAGGAGAAATGGTTGCCATGGTAAAAAAAATATAAATATTTTTCCATGTTTAGAGGTATACATATTGAATTCTAATATACAATATCTTGAACTAAAAAAAATATATATATATATATATATATATATATCGACACAAAAAATCTGGTGTGAAAAGCACAGTACACAACTTTCTATTACCGAAAGTAAGAGAAAGTTGTGACAATCACACCAGATTTTTTAAGCCTAAGATTCGTCTATTTATTTAGTCTCCAGATCTCATCTGAACCAGCTGGAGGGACAGAAATATATACAAATTTGCAGGGAAAAAATTGAAGATCCGTGTTCTAATTTTGATACAGTATTGACCACATGACTATTTTTTTTTTTATTGCTGGCCACATCAGATACGAGTGAAGGTCAACAGGCCCAGTGATTGCTAAAATAGCCCAGGCTGACTCAGTCTGCTTTGGAAGCAAGACAGAACGAGAGTGGGGCCCTAAGGGGCAGAGCCCCCCCCCCCCCGCCCATTCAAGCTAAGTCAACAAGAAAACCTCTCCTCTTTCTCTTTCCCTTTCTCTTTCTCTTTTGCTTGTATACAAAACTCGGCTTTAACCATGATTTCTATTCTATCTAGATTTTCCAATAGTTTTAGAAAAAAATCTGATGTGCTGTGCGACCAGCAACACCAGATTTTTTGTGTCGATATATATTTAGTTACCGCTGATATATAATATTATAATTCAAGATATAAAATTTATAAACATGGAAAAAAATGTATATTTTGTTACCATGACAACCATTTCTCTTATCTTTCCTATGAAGTACTCTTGTAAAGTGTGCTTTAAACAATTTTGAGGGCAAAATGAGAATATACATTTTAAAGAGCATCTATAAAATAATTGATTTTTGAATTTTGAGCGAATTTTGAGAAAATCGAAAAAAACTGAAAAAGTACATCAGTAAGGTTACTAGTACTCTTTGGCTCTTTTGATCAAAAAATTATTTTCACCCATTGGGGGGAGGGGGGGTGCCTAACTTAATTATAAAATTTCAAATTTTCTTTATATGTTTGAAGGAGTAGGATTATTCAAGGCAAACTACTCCTTCAAACAAATCAAGAAAATTTTTATTAAGGCAAGAATCCTCGTTTTGAAAAATAAAATTTCAACCTTGTAGCTCTTTTAGATCCTGAGATATTTTGTTCACACACACACACACAGACCATGATGCAATTTTAGAAAATCGAAAAAAACTGAAAAAGTGCATCAGTAAAGTACTAGTACTCTTCGGCTGAATTTGTTTAAAAGCTTTCTGTCCCGTGCCAGGAGGGTGCCTAACTTGAATATAAAATTTCAATCTCCTAGCTCTTTTCGTTTTTGAGATATTTTGTTCACAGACACAAACAGACAATGTTGTGAATACCACTTTTTTGGACTCTGGAGACCTCATCATTTTGACATGAATCCAATACTTCCTCTCTCTCTATATATATATATATATAGGTAACAGAAAATAAAACTCTGTTGGTATAATTTTTCAAATCTTATTTAGGGGCTCCGAAATTGTTTGATCTCCGAATTGGGTAAGATGAAGGGAGGAACCGAACGCTACAGAAAATAAAGTTGATTTCATTAAACCCAATTGACGTTACTCACAAAAGACGTCCCATGTTTAACGCTCGATAGAATGGGGGCGTTTAAACATCGCCATCAGGTCATTTCAAGCGTTACGTTTTGTTTCGCCCAAAGAGATTAGTTATTACGAGACCCGCATAACCATAAAAAATAGTTATTGTTATGGAAAATATATATTTTTTTTTTTTTAATTCAAATAGGGTAAAACCAATTTTAATAATAAACAATCAACCAACCTTTTTAACTTTATATCAAATAAATTTACATGACACTTTATTCGATTGCTTTGTATTTTCATTTGAAAGGAAATCGAGTCTCTTTTTTTCTCTCTCTTTCATGTTGCTCCATTCTAAGCACATACGGTAAATCCATATATAAACAATTAGTGGATGTCAACAACTCGTCAGATAAGAGAATACTATTTTCTAATGGATTACTGAATCTTAAAAGTAAAAGTATTTTAAAAAAAAAGTGAAACATCCAATACTAAGAAAAAGAATAGATTATTAGATGAAGAAGTTTCCTCATTGTCAATCGTTTTTCTACATTTACAGCGCATTCTCAAGAACGAAAAGAGCTAGGAGGTTGAAATTTTATATTCAAGATAGGTACCCCTCTGAGACCTAACACGAAGCTTCTGAACAAAATCGGCCAAAAAGTACTAGTACTTTACTGATGCATTTTTTCAGTTTTTTACATTTTCTCAAAATTCACTCTAAAGATTTTGATTAAAATTAAAAATCAATAATTTTTTAGATGCCCTTTAAAATGCATATTCTCATTTTGCCTCCAAAATTGTTTGAAGCATATTTTACTCTTGTACTTCATAGGAAAGAAAAGATAAATGGTTGCTATGGTAATAAAATTTAAATATTTTCACATTTTACATCTTGAATTTTAATATATCGACGGAAACTAAATATATATCAACACAAAAAATCTGGCGTGACTAGCACAACCTTACCTTTGGTAAGAGAAAGTTGTGCGCTGTGCGATCAGTCACACCAGATTTTTGGAATATAAAATTATTTCTCTCTAAATCACAAAATTTTAATCAGAAAAGGTCATTTTTTACATGAAAGTAAACCACAAGTTGAATAAAGAAATCCTTATTTAGTAAATAGTAAATGTTTTTAAATAAACATTTGCATGATAGCTCCACTCAGATGCCTAGTACTTAATCCAAGGTTTATCTCCTTAAATGGTTAACAGATAAGATTTATTGTTTTATAATTGTTGCGAAAGATTGAATGAATTGGGATGATCTCATTTAATTCTTAAAGAAAAATTACAATTACATAACGGCTTCTAGGAATTTTCAAAACTCAATTCACAAAAAACAAGTGAATTTTAACTTTTATCACTGATTCACATTATATTGTAGGCTTATTCCAAAAGACTAAAACAAGAATGTTCCACTATTTTAATTAAAGAAATTAACGAAATCTGTTATCTTGAATCACAATCATTGTTTTTATATTTTCACAAAAATCTTTTTTTAAACTTTGACATGTACTGAAAAAATTATTCGAGGCCCCGCAAAAAAAGTACAGTATTAAAAAACTTAAGAAAATAAAAATTATCAATTTGTTAAGATTTAAACTTTGGACCGTAGGTTTTGTAAATTAAAATTAAATAGGTTATTTGTTCCAAAGGTTTTATTAATTAAAATTAACACTTTTATTGTTTCGACAATTAATTGTAAATGTAATCACTTCTGATGATGACAAGTAATTGTCGAAATACGTATCATGTAGTAATTTTTAATTAATAAAACCTTTCAAACAAATAATCTAGTGTTTAATTCGTATATTTAATTTTAATTTATTAATTTGTTATTAATTCACCAATTTTTCATTATTTTTAACACCTTTTTGGGGGTCTCAAGCCTGCAAAGTATTCTTTCCGCTCGTGTCAAAATAAAGCAGTTTTGATTCAAATACGTGAATATATCAATTTAAATTAATTCTAGCCTAAAATTTTTACATGCTAGAGAAAATCAATCTTAATTTTTGAAATCAACATAAAAATCAGTTGAGACAGAAAAACAACCATCGCAGGCTATTGTGGTCTCACATTTAATCAAGACACCCCTATTTGTTAAGAGCCTTATCAACCTCCCCTTCACACGCACACAATTACTTCCATTTCTGATGTATCAATTAATATATATATTACTGAAAATGGTATCCTAACACCGAAAAGACAGAAACATCCACTTTGCCAAAATACATTGCAACTCGCAATCCGAAATTCCCAGACCCACGGGCGCGGTGTGACGTGTGCCCGCACGCGATAACTAAATTATTTATTTGATGGCATTATAGATAACATTTCTTCAATCTATGATTTTTTTTTCCTTATCATTGTATAAATTTATCTGTTTTTTAATTAGATTATTTGCTAAGAAGAAAAAAAAAGAATATTTGCGATAAAATTCCTATAATATTTTGAAGAATTGCGTTCCTTTCACAATCAAATTAGATCATTCTTAATTAAGAGTCTATTTTCAAATTTATCTTTAATTAAATATTGGAAATGAAAATAATTGAGGTGTAAAGAAAGTTACTATTGAAAAAATATAAAAGAAATAAGGTAATAAATATTTTCAAAGAAAGCTAGCTACATAAACATTTTTTATAGTTAAGGAGATGAGACGAATGAGGTGAACTCATTGAGCAAAAATAATTATAATAACCATGACAAAATTAAATAAAACTAATAAAAAATTAACAACAATGAATTTATTTATGAAAAAAAAAATGAATGAAAAAACTATACTTAATGTGTTTATTAAAGCTTTTGTGGTTTGAAATATTATTATTAGGAGAATTTATAATTATAGACCACATTTTTCTATTAAATATTTATTAAAAATATATAAATACTGTACAACGTTTCGACTGCTTATTCTGCAACCGTTATCAAGTACTGTTGTAAACGTTGTACAGTATTTATATATTTTTAATAAATATTTAATACAAAAATGTGGTCTATAATTAAAAATTCTCCTAATAAAAACTACTTATATTAGTGGCATAATCCACATATTTACGATGTGTTTAATTATACATTAATTAAAAATTATCCGCGCTGCCCGCCTCGCGGGAGGCGTCTCGGAATACGATTAGTAGTTTGTTAAGGCTTTTGTCGTTTGTATTACTATTATTATGGAGTTTTTAATTATACTCCACATTATTATTAATTATTTATTAAAAATATAAATACTGTACTTTTCAACTGCAGAATAAACAGTCGAAACGTTGTACAGTATTTATATTTTTAATAAATAATTAATACTAATGTGGACTATAATTAAAAACACCCATTATAATGATTAGTAGTTGTCGCCATAAATGTATTTTCTATAATTTTCTGAAGAATGTTGCCTCCTCTTTCTCTCTCGAACAGCATTCTTAAGAGCCCAACTTGGCTCTTTTAGGTCTCCCTGGAGGAGCCATTTTTTATTATTTATAGATTAACAAACATATTGGAAGTATTTATGCGATGCAAACACACTAAGGCTTTCGAAAGATAACTTAAAGGTCTTCTCATTTTAAAAGAAATAATTTTTCTGTAATCCCTAGAAGGTCCTCTTCAGTGGCCAAGCGAAGGGAGGGAGCAAGGGGGTCATCATGCCCCGGGCGCTACTCACAAAGGGGCGCCAAATGGTTCGCAAAACAAGAAATTGCTGGATAATTTTGTTTTAAATTTAAAGCCTAGCTTGTGCCTATGACATTATTTATTTTACTTTATTTATTTATTAATTTGCGAGTATATTTTACATATAATATTATATGGTTTTCGAATGGGGGGGGGGGGCGCTAAAAAGGTATTGTGCCCTGGGCGCGAGTTAGCTCGCTACGCCGCTGGTCCTCTTTAAGTATATACAATTTGGTGGGAAGTTGCCCAAATAGAGCGTGAGAGACAGACAGACAAGGGCGGATACAAGTGAGGGGGTAAAGGGGGTAATTACCCCCTGAGATTTAAAAAAAAAATTATTTTTAATGTAAAATTTTAAAAAATAATACTTAAAAATTTGTTTTGCATTTATATTCTGGCAAACAAGTACAGAATGCGCCTTTAAATTTCCGAAATTAGGAAAAAATAGTGTGCTGTGCGACCAGTCACACCAGATTACCCCCCCCCCCCCCGAGAAACACCTCTGGATTCGCCCTTGCAGACAGACCGACATTAGCGAATTATATATGTATATTGATGCAATATGTTATTGTGAAAAATATTTCTTACTAATCACACTCATTGAATAATATAACAAGTGGTAAAGCCCCCCTTCAGCGGGCATTTTGCAATTTTAAAGTTTTAAATTTCGCTCTCTGACTTTAAGTTTTAAATTTTCCTCTCTGGCTCCACTTCCTGTAACTCTGGCCAATCAGCGAGAGAGTGGTAAACAGGCACATATAAACAGGAAGTCAGTGGCTAGTAATGATGATGATATATTCGACATTCAACCTTTAAGTGGGCATCATTAGATTTCTATATTCACTAACCTTGGGCAAAAAAGAAATTTTGAGATGAAATAAACAATTTAAGGGGGAGAGTTTTGTTAATAAAAATTGCTTCCTGATATTATATTTAGTACTATTCTTTTACATTACAAATTCAATTTTATTTTATGAAAGGGGATTAAATTAGCAAGCCATTGTTATCTCAATAAGCTAATTTCATAGATTGTTTGAAATTCTACAGGCATTTTATACAATCGAAGAAATTAACTAATTGAGGTATCAATCTTTTGCCAATTAAATTTTCCATTATATAGGGCATCTTTCTCGGATTTATTAATTTATTTATGCATTTTTTTTTGAGAGAGATTGTCAATATTATAAAATATCTGAGAACAATTGAGCGCCTGGACGTTCTATGCCAGTGTGTATGATCATTAATTAATGTATTAATTTATTTAATTAACAAACTATTGACACAATGCCACCAGCCTTTTTTTCCACCAATATTTATCAGAATTACTTTACATCATAGCCAGGGGGGGGGGTTGGGGGTTCAAACCCCCCCATGGGACCCAAGTTATGACTAGATATTTAATACAAATTATATTTCACATAGGGTAAGAGAAAGTAAAATATAATAATTTACTCTAGCTAAAAAAACAAACCAAAATGATTTATAAATACCCTAAAATAATCTTAAATTTTTGAAAAAAATTTCTTGATCCCCCCCCATCAAAAATTTCTGGCTACGCCAATGCTTTATATAAATAAAAATCAAGGTTTATCTGTAAAATAAACCACCAGCCGTGATGGGCCACTCTCCCATCAGTGGCGTAGTGAGCTTAACTCGCGCCCGGGTTTCAATACCTTTTTAGCGCCGCCCCCCCGTTCGAAAACCATATATATTATATGTAAAATATACTCGCAAATTAATAAATAAATAAAGTAAAATAAATAAAGTCATAGGCTCAAGCTGGGCTTTAAATTTGAGACAAAAAATGTAGTTGAGAAAAACAAGACTAGATTTTGAAATGTATATGATCATCCAGAAATCAATTATAATAAAAATAAAAATTATCCAGCAATTTTTTGTTTTGTAGACCATTTGGCGCCCCTTTGTGAGTAGCGCCCGGGGCATGATGACCCCCCTTGCTCCCCCCTCGCTACGCCACTGTCTCCCATCATTATATTTTGGAGATATTTCTAGCAGCATAATGCCTGGCCGTCTACAGTACAAAAATATTTTGTCATGGGCCCTCAAATCATATTTTTATACTGAAGATGCCACAGGCGTTATGCCGGTGGTAATATCTCCAAAATAAAATAATGTGAGCGTGGCCCCGTGGTTTATTTTCCAAATAAACCTTATAAATTTCGTCCAGAAATAATTATCCAAAATAACATTAAAAAAATAATAAACTTTTAAATATATATTTTTTAGATTAAAGAATTAAGCCTATATACAGTTAGAATTAATTATTCGTAAAATTCGAACGGTTAATCGATTAAACGATTGGTAGTTACTATTCGAAATAACGAATTTCATTAATAATAATTTTGAACATTTTTATAACTAATTAATCAAAGCAAAAGCTGATGTAATGTAAAATTCTCGTGAGTGACGACGCCAAGCTGAGATGATGACCCGCTTAACATCAGAGCTTGGCTGGCTACGGTTTCCAACCTCCTAACTCCTAAATCTTTCAGACCCACGCTATTTTGAAAAACTATTAATATCAAGTGGCATAACAAATTATAACCTCTACTTTCATTGAATAAATGAATAAAATGAAGTGAGCAAGGTGGCATTTGAGCCATCTAAAAAGCTTTGAAAAAATTTATTAAATTAAGACAAGTATACGCTATTCAGAGTTTTTTACATTTTTAAACTCTATAGCATAAAAATAAATGTCTTAGTAATTTATATTATACAATAAATCTTTTGACCTCATATTTTTCCTATTGTGAATTTATAAAAATGATGTATACCGGTATAAATTTTTTATTATCTAAACCTTTTTTTTTTTTTTTAAATTCTTAATTCTTGTCAGGGATGAAAGCTGTTCTCATAAGTTGTCCTTCAAACTTGTGTAAGTCTAGTCATTTCGTGTTAGTCTGAACATCGTTGATGACGTTTGTTCCGTGTTGATGTCATTCATTGAGAGTCATCCTTTGCGGTTAAAAAAAAAAAAAAAAAAAAAAACTTTAACCGAGCTTTTTTGGTTTAATCTTGACTATTATATTCTTTTTTATTTTTATATAAAGAATTATGATAAATAAATAAAAATAGTAAATATATTTTCCTCAGCTTATTTTTTTATTTTTTTTTTTTTTTTAATTTTCGTTGAAGGTTGAACCCATAATCTTCAAAAAAAGCATACAAATCTTGAGTAAAAAGTTGTTCAATAAGCATAAAATTTGAAAAAAAAAGCATCTCATAAGCAACTTCTCTTCTACTCATACCAATGGCGGATACAAGGGGAGGGGGGTAAAGGAGGTAATTAATTTTAATATAAAATTTTAAAAATTAATACTTAAAAATTTTATTTGTATATATATTCTGTTTTTATTCTACAAACAGGTACAGAATGCAACTTTAAATTACCGATAGGGTGCTGCCAGTCCCACCAGATTATCCCCGCCGCAGGGGGCCCGAGCTAGAGTGAAGGTGTCCAGGGGAGCTTGAGCTAGAGTATGGGGGTCCAGGGGGGCCAGAGCCAGAGTAGATGGGTCCAGGGGGTCCGAGCCAGAAGAGTAGGAAAGGCGCGATTTCCTCAGTTGCCGAAGGATTTGCTTTACATTAACATTTTTGCTCTTCTATCTCTTCAATAAAAACACGAATTAATGCAATCGTCTGGTAAAAGTGTTTTTATTCTATTCTTCCAGAATAAGATGAATTTACGAATGTTTTTTTCTGTTCTTTATTTATTTCGTGGCATATATTCAGTACACCAAATGAATTGGGAATAATTAATTGGACATGGTCTTCCGCATTTAATCTAACATCGATCTTAGAACGTACTATCCAAGAAATATGACGGAGAAGTAAGAGAGCTTGATACATTTTAGCAAACTGCTTCCGGTCCATTTGCAATAAATCAATGGAACATTTCAAATAAAATTCACAAATTCAAAAAGTGTATTCTTAAATCCCAATATATACAAAAATTGATGATTGCTGGAAGATAGGCAACCAAATTGACTCTCATGTCATTAATGACATTTAGGCTAATTCTTCCATAATGGATCATACATATTCAATTATTAGATTCTAGCAAAATTTAAGAGGACCTCAGAGACAATTTAAAAAAGGTAGTGACAAATTGAAAAAATAATTTTTCTACAATTTTGTGAAAAAAAATTATTTTCCACTTTTGTGCCATTTTTCAATATATGAAAAAAAAAAATTTTTTAGAACTATCAACTTCCAAGCGGTCAGGGGCGGATTAAAGGGGGGCGGGCGAGGGCGATCGCCCCCCCCCCGAGAAGAAATTCACAATATTATAAAAACTAGTAATCTCAAGAAATTATGATTTCCGGGCTTTAATTTCATTAGAATTTGTTACCAATCAATTTAAATAAATAGGAAAGGGGTCTAAATGGCCATAGATGCCCACAAAGTCCTTAAATAAAAAAAAAAATATAAAAAAAAAACCGCCCCCCGACAAAATTGCATTAATCCGCCACTGCAAGCGGTTATTCTCGTGCCTAGGGTCCCCGCTCCAAGCGAAAAAATTTATCCATTGAATTGGTTACCAATCATTTGAAACAAATAGAGAAAAAGACATTTAAAAAACAAGCGGTTACATTTCTATTTTTTTTCTTTATGTAAATAAATGTTTTATCCAAAGTATCAGTAAAAAAAAGAGAAAATTAAAAAATTAGAATTTCTTTAATAATGTAGAAGTGGGAATTGTTAAATTTAATATTGCTTACGAAAGGCTTGAAGTTAATTGGCCTGAAGAACCTCGTTGATCTCAGCCCAGTTGGCCTGAAGAACCTCGTTGATCTCAGCCCCCACTCCCACCCTAACCATCTAAAGCAAAACAAGAAATAAACAATTAGTCTCTCGTATATTGGGAAATATATAAAAATTCTTTAACTTACCCTGTAGACTGCTTCTTTCGGCTCAACGTGGGCTTCCCTAAAAACTAACCTAATCCCACACTATCTATGACCGGGACGGCCATCTAATTCTAAAATGCAGTTCCTCTTCTTTCTTGAGACGACCGCGTAACGCGAAACACTCCCGGAAGGCAGGTAAGCCTTCATTATATCACTTCGGAACGATACGGTGAAAACGCGCCCACAACCCAAAGAAAATTTGAGGGGAAATGGAACACAGTGTGTACATATTTCATATGTACTCACACACATCACAGATCAATTAATCCACCCACCTGCCTAATCAATGTCATTTAATAGCGAACTAAATTAGAGCAGAGTTAATTGATCTGATAATGATTCACGAGTTAGGAAGGGAGCCCGGCCAATACAATACTGAAGATCCCCCTTGATTGCTCATCTCAGAAACAGAATGACGTTGTTCAAGATGCATGCTGAAAAAAAAGAACCCTAAAAGCTAACAACATCCTATACGAACTCCTAACATCTTGAACATTAACTCACTCTGTCCTGAAACAACCAAGGCCCAGAACTCAGCATTGACGGACAAAGAGCCCCGGAGAAAGAGAAAACACTCTTTCTCTCAAAAGCGCGAAAGAGGGAAACATGCGATAGAGGAATTCTCCTATTTCCCATGAACAACGGTCAAAAGTGAAATGATCCTCTACTGGGAGCCCTGCCTAAACCTAAATGGGACGAACAACAACACCCTATGCCAGCATTGAGGAATCAATTCGCAATTGAACGTCAATTCAAGAGAACATCAGAGAAATCCGACACAGAAGGCCTAGACCCCCATATAATAATAATAAACTAGAAATGCGTGAGCGTAGAGATTTTCTAATTATTAAGCGCCCATATATACGGTAGATTCTATAAATTGCTAGCTAGATAATCTAATAAGAATTGCGTGTATTCTTATAAATTTATAAATTAACATGCAGTTAGTAAAAAAGAGAAAAGAGATCCCCTTAGAAAATAATAATCCAATACACGCAAAACTTAAAACCTAATACTGAATTATACATATAATAATAGCTAATACATGCACACTTGAATTGTCTCATATGATGAAGATGATCCCGCGTAGGATAACGGGATGAAATGAGTACTGTGCATTATCCACATATTACTACCAATAATCGAATACCTTTTGCACATTTACCAATAATCGTATACCTTTTGCACATTGAACATCATCCATCCCATTACCTTGAGAAACGACCCCAGCATTTGGGTACTGAAATATAAAAACCTATTCTTTGGTAGATTAAAATGTTAAATTTATGATATTAAATGAATTTAGAAAGAAATTTGACAAATTATCTTAAAATAATTTCAAATATAAAAAAAGTAAAATTTTGAATTTAAAATATTAACTAATCTAAAAGGGACTCTGAAATGGGAGAAATACATTAATAACATCCTATCCATTCACCTATGTTAATATATTCTAGATATATTTAGGCCGAAATAAGAAGTCAAATCAAATTTTGAAAATCCTAAACTGCTTACTCTACGCCCACGTAAATGTTCATACAGACTTTAAATGTAGCTGCTACACTCGTGGAATCTGCTGTAGCGACTGCCTCTGCCTCGTTGACGTGAAGACGATGTTTGATGGCGGATGCTCTGCATGCATTCTTCATTTATTCACTTATACACTTATTCACTTAAACACTTATTCACTTATTGGCCTTTGGCATTTGATTTATGATGCCAATTCTCGAAGGCGATATGTCGGTATCTAAAAAATAAACAAAAAAATATTGAAAAGGGGCATTTAAGTGAATCCCTGGCTCAAACAACAAGATTTGAATGCAATATTACACTAATTGTAATATTCTAATTTGACTTCTATCAAATATTGATAGATTCATCTTTTACTTAATGTCGCTTTTATTATATTTAATAAAATCGTCAAAAATAAGAATAATGAATGAAAAATGTCTACAACAATGCGTACAGTGAGGAACAAAGTTAAAGCCTCATGGTCCCAAGTAATTATTTGAATTTAAATAAAATTAAATAAATAAATTTATTAGCAACCCGCTTAGTAGCATTGGCTCATAAAACATGATCGATCTTTATTGTAATTTTATTTTGCATTTGAACAGAAAAAGCTTTCAATAAAAATTGTTGATATACGCGGCGTTGAATATTTAAAAAAAAATCTGGTGAGAGTGATAGCACAGCATACAACTTTCTCTGCGCTTTCGCAATTGAAAGTAGTGAAAAGAAAGTAAAAATTCCCAAACGCTTTGAAATAAGAATGGAAAGAGTTAAAGTTTATTTTCAAGCAGCGAAATCTTTTTGTTGGCATTATCAATTATTCGAGATTTTTTTAGAGGAAATTATTATTAAATAAGTGGAAAAGCCCGCCAAAGTCGGGCTTTTCCACTTACCACGGGGCCGCGCCCCTGGACTCCCTTCCTGCCTTCGGCGAGCAAATACATCAAATTTATTCTTGCTCACTGTTTGAAAATTTTGCAGTTGCTCCCCGAAGGAGAGCAATTGCAAAATTTTAGTTTTAAATTTCTCTCACAGCCTCCACTTCCTCTCACTTCGCCAATCTGCGAGAGAACAGGCACATAGCACTTTATATTTAGTAATGATAATAGCTAGAGCATCTATGATTTTTTTTTAACTTGAACACATAATAAAAAAAAATTATGCATTATAATTGAGAGAATGGAATTCATTGAAACAGTCTTGTTGATGGTTCTTTCGAGGACTGAAACGCCCTACCTTTCAATATAAGAAATAATTAAATTAAATATTTATTTAAAAAATAACATGACAAGTGCTCTGCCCTGTGGAAGAGCACCCGAAAAATCGGAGAACAAATTGAATTAAATCTTGAGTGCATTCGTTATTTGATAGCCATCCATAATATAAAGGTTATTTATGTAAGAATTTTCAAAATAAATTTATAAGTTATGAAATATCCCTTAGGATATGAATTTTTATTAAAAATCAAACCTCTCACTACAAACACTAACAAACTAGCTTTGATTCCCTCCCCCCCAACTCTAGAGTTTTGAGACGAATCGGTAAAAATATTCTTAAATTATATTATAAATAATTAAAATATAATCCTATAACATAATTGGGAATGAATTTACCAAAATCGGGCTCGTAGTTTATGAGAAATTGACTTTTTTGAAGAGAGACCAACAGACGCCCAGCTGCACCCTTCAATGGCACATCACAACACTAAATGTATAAAGCCTATGGGAGATAATCCAACGTGGATTCGACCTCTCTCATCGGCGCCCCACTCACTACTAAATTCTCTATAACCCCAAGACAGGTGGCCTCTTGCCATCTACGACAAGCTGTAACCTGTCTAAAATATTTATAAGTATAATTCAATCTAATTCGAAAAAAAGGTATCAATTGGCAATTTCTATAATCTCGCAAAAGGGCTATTAATATTATAGAAATTCCTAATTAATACATTTTTTCGTCGTAGAATTGGATTATACTTATCGATATCTCTTCCCTTCAATGGGCTATAGGATTATTTAGTAGAGTATGAAATGTACCTAGGTAAAATACATATAATATATTATGTAAGATATTTATTAAAATTTTATTCTGCGTTTGAATCACAAAAGTTTTCAATAAAAATATTGAGAGAAAAAAAAGAAATATTCAAAGCTGGATGTGATTTTTAATTTTGTTACTGGACAATGAGACTCTCACAGATCTAAATATTCACCCTTTGCTTAATTTTGATTAATTTCTTTAATAGTTTATTGTCCTTTATCTTGTATAATCCTCAAAAAAGAATTGAAAAAAAATCCCAAAGTACAATGAGACGCTCATTCATAAAAAAAAAATGATAAGAATTTAACTCACCCACATGTTCTCCGCCTGCTAAGTACTTCAAGATTCGCTTTTGAAGAGACACAAAACGATTTAGTGTGGAGCTCAGAGAAATTGATTTCAAAATGACGGAGAAATATCTGAAAAATAAAAAATTTTACTATTAATAAAACATTTGGAAAATAGTCATATAATTTTCCCAGCACCTTCCAAATCCATTAGATAAGTGAATTGATAGCCAAAATAATTCATATGAATTTAAACGCACAGTACACATTTTAGTTTATTTCTATTTTCTCTATGATAGAAAAATAAATAGCCAACAACCAAATTGCAAATCTTACAAATCCCCCCACCCTCACTCCTATTAAACCATTAAACATTTCTGCATACTTCTATCTAACTTGGATTAGTCCTATTTTCAAAACAAATTCGCATTTTAATTTTATTTGTAATATACTTAGGTAGAGCTTTGTTTGAAAAGAGATGGAATTTTTTTTTCAAACAACGCTCAAATAGACTGTAAATAAGCCAGTCACTAAAATATATCATTTAAGATTACAAATTTGCGAGATAAGTTTATGTTTGATTGGGCAAAAATTTCGCCCACTGGAGTCGAACCAGGACCTCCACGATTTCGTCCGCCCCCCGCGAAAGCGTGGAGGTCCTGGTTCGACTCCAGGGGGGAGGCAATTTTCGCCCAATCAAACATAAACTTATCTCGCAAATTTATAATACTAGTTGCATCGCCCTCCTTCGGCAGGGTCCACGCCTATCGCAAGTCGTCCCGAATTTAATTTAATTTTTTTGTTTTTTTTTTTTTTGTTTCAGGCTTCCACTATAGATGGACGGAGGAAGGGAGCTTGTTTATTCTGCCAAGAATATTTTATGGATTTATATCTTCTTGCAGAACTCAAGACTATAAGTCTTAAAGTAACTACAGTTGATATGCAAAAACCTCCGCCTGACTTTAGGTAATAAAATTAATAATGTTTAAAAAAAAAAAATGGATTAAAGTGAGGTAAAAATTTTAGTAAAATATTTTCGAATTATATATTTGAATAAGATATTAGTGATTCGAACTTAAATAGTCATCGATATATTTAACATGATTTAGAGTATGCTTTTGTTGGTGTAGGGTCCGGGGGTTTGGTGCAATGAATATCACCGATTCCCCGGAAAGGCTGGAGATCCTGGGTTAGATCTCCGGGGCCCATGGTGCGCTTGGTCCACCAACCAAAGCTACTCACAACCATGTATAGTAAAAATTTTAATTTATTTCTATATTTTCACTGAGTATCTAATAAAGTGGCTGTCGTATTTAAACAATAGGTAGAAAAGGAGCGTGCAGCCATGTAATCAATCTCCACGAAATAAAACTCTCTGTTAAGGAAACAGTTTCCGTTTTAATGAAATAAAGCCATCCTCAGTCCAATAGTCAAGCTGAAAGCATTGTACAGTTAGAAAAATAAAAATATTCTTATATATGTTTACAAACAATATATACATACATTATGAATTCGAATGAAAGAGCATTGAGTCAAATAGTGGAGTTGTCAGTTGACTCATTTCTTTGTCATTCGAGTACATACTCTAGACTATTAGACTGAGGATGGCTTTATCTCATTAAAACCAAAACTGTTTTATTTCGTGGAGACTGATTACTTAGCTGCCCGCTCCTTTTCTATCTATTGTTCAATGAATATCTATTAACTAAAGAAAAATAAATAGACAACAAAGCTGCAAAACTTCTGTCCTCTGTGTAAATTTGACATTTTAAGGAATTTTTTACCCAATAAAATATTATAATTTTATAAAACTAATCTGTTTACATAATCTTTTTTTACAGGACCAATTTTGAGGCGACACCACCACCAATACTTATTGATAATGGACTTGCCGTATTGGAGAATGAAAAAATCGAACGCCATATTATGAAGAACGTACCCGGTGGACATAATCTCTTTGTTCAAGATAAAGAAGTAGCCACCTTAATTGAAAACCTTTATACCGTAAGGATTTTTTTTTAAATTATTTTTATTATCCACAAATGGGGTCGACCCAGGAGTTGCCCTAATTGTGGCTATCATTTCTTCTACAAATATGCAAACAAATAATGTTATTGTTGAAAAATAACATTATTATTTTCTCTTTTTGGGTAAAATTTTTTTTTTTTTTTCCGATTCAAGTCTTAAATTTGAGTTTTAGCTTCCGTTAAATAAATAAAAATAAACATTAAACTCTTTCTATTCTGTATATGATAATATATTAAGGGTACCGGCACTATCAGTCCCAGGGATGAGGAAAGAGGGGGGTGGGGGAGGGCAGAGTGGCCTGGCCCTCCATTTCGGACAGAAAGAAATATAATATTATGATTTTGATCATATAAAAACCTCTTTATTAATCGCCGATATATTAGAATTCAAGATGTAAAATTTATAAATATGGGAATTTGGATGCCAAAGTCGAAGACTTCATAGAGAATCGAACCCAGGACTTGCTTACTGACCCTTGCAAGAAAGTCAAGCAGAGAGAGACAACTTAATTACTTTTATTATTATTATATTTTATAAAATTAATGCACTCATCGCCTCTAAACAAGCTTCGGACCATCTCCATATATAAATATTTTGTTATATTCCCACACTGACTCATTTGAATACATTTTTATAAAACCACAATTACGTTTATATATTTGTATAATAAATAATAATTTTTTGTGAAGGAATTTATATTTCTAATATTTAAAATAATAAACCAAGTATTAATGAACGAGGAGAAATGAAATGTACCTTAAATGTCCTTAAAGTTTAGAAGAAACGCGAATTTTTTTCAGGAGCTCAGGTTGGACACGTCTGCACCAAGCGACGCCATGTCCCAAATGAGGATTAACACGATTAACACAGAAGGTGCTTCCCTTATCACAGCCCCCCTCTACTGAAGCTCTTCGACCTTGCTATTTAAATATACAGGTAGATTTTACATTTGGATGTATATAGACTCGAGCCCCGGCTGTCGGGTTGGATAGCCATTGGCCTATCACCTTTGAGCTAGAGCCCCCGAGAGTGGGGGTGGGGGTGGGGGAACAGAAGCATGTACTAATAGATAATTGGCAACGATCCAAATTATTTAAATTAGAAAGGATATAAATCTTAATATTGGCATAAAATAAGATCTCATAATATGAATACAAGTAAAGGAAAAAAAAATCCAAAAACCAATATTTTTAAGAGCATGTTCCGCCGAATAAAGAGAAAATATTTTTATTTTATTTCATTTTCATATTTATTTGTTTTGATTTCCGAACGTCGGCCCTGGTTTGGAAATAAATTGAAATATAAACCAGCTTCTTTGCTCATTCTTTCTACATATTTGAATATTTTATTTATTTTGACTGTACTCTTGTAAAATGTGATTAATAGAGAAAGTGTGAGTGACTTTGACATGTGTGAATGTGAATTAATAGAATTAGAGTACCTTTGAATTTTTTTGGAGGCCATATAATACTATTTTTTCCAGTTCTAATTATAATAGTATTCAATGTAATTTAATAAAATTTCATCGCTTAAAACCGAAGGCGAAGTGTGGATAGGAGACCTGGAGTGGAGGTAACTCAGCTCACCCCTGATGTCGAATTGAACAGGAGAGAGAGAGAGAGACGAATCTGCAAATGAGAACATCCATTAGATCTAATAAAGAAATGTTTCTTAAAAAAATATATTATTAAAAACTAAAGAAAAAAATTATTGATATGAGAGGCTTGTATCTATGGATAATAAATAATTACATTATAGTGGATTGATTGTTGAGTGAAGCATCAATTGAGAAGAGACAATGTGTGCGTGTATGTGTGTGTGTGTGTGTAAGCCTCGGTGCGGCGACAGTCGCCCGCTCTTCGGAGCCGAAGGGAGCCGAACATTCCCGAAGTGTGAGTGTTAAAGTGATTGTTGATGACAAATTATTTAATATATGTGATGTTTCACTAGGTTATAAATGAAAGAATTGTTTGATTTTATAACGACTTTTTTGGCACTTTTTCCCTCCCAGAGACTAATATATCGGCGGAAACTAAATGTATATTTATATATTGACACAAAAAATCTGGTGTGATTAGCCCAGAACACTTTCAATTACCGAAGGTAAGAGAAAGATGTATCCTGGACGACCAATCACACCAGATTTTTACTTTTGTACTAATGAAATTAAATTTTTTTATTTATTTAATTATATTCTAAATCTCTATGTACAACCTAGTGAAACCTCACATATATTAAATAATTTTTCTTATAAATATGTTTCACATAAAGCCTACACCACTTTCCCTCCGAACTAAAAGTGATTGTTGATTACAAATTTAGAATTGCTTCAAATTTTTCTATTTGAATGTGAATTAAGAGAGTTGATTTGAAAATAAATAATAAATTACCTTGAATTGGAGGTTGAAAAGACATGAATATATAATATAGTGGATTGATTGTTGATTGAAACATGGATTGAGTAGAGGGACGTTGTTGGTTGGGCGCCGAGACGCTTACTGAAGCGGCGACGGTCGCCGCAGTCAGCTCAGAGCCGAAGAAAGCCGAACATTCCCGAAGTCTCTATATGTGTTCATGTGTGTGTGTGTGAGTGAAAAGGTATTGTTGAATGGTTTATTACGTCAAAAATTAATAAAAAAATAAAATCAAAACACAGTTTAAATTTTAAAAAATGATATTTTTTATGAATATCGTAGATTAGTAAATTTTTAATTACATTTTATAATTCTTATATAGAGATATCTCATTTTGTTAGATATTATGTCATTATACCACCCGACTTTGGGGATTTTTGCCCGATGAAAGCCAAATGATCCCGAAGTGTCTATGAATGAGTGTTAGGTGATTATTGAATATATGATTAAAATTAAAAAATGATAAAGGCCTTTCTTCATATTCTTGAATTTTACAAAAAGCTTGACAAAATTCAAAAATAATAATCTAGTTTTGGAGCTTGGCTAATTTAAAGAAAAATCATTTTAAATGAAAAAATCTGGTGTGACTGGTCTCATCAGATTTTTTTGTGTCGACATATATTTAGTGTCTGCCGATATATTAGAATTCAAGATGTAAAATAAACAGAAAAATATTTAATTTAGAGTTTGCAATTACAGTATAAACCGATTTCGTTCAAACTTTCAATGTAATATAATATCAATAAATATTGCTTCAATTTTCATATGACATGTAACACTCTTTTTTTTCTTTTTTTTTTTTTAGAAATTGAAGCTGATGCTTTTGAAAAAGGATGACACGAAAGCGAATAGTTTGATGTCTCATCTGAGGAAGATCAATGAGCACCTGGGTCGAAAGGGCACTCGCTTTCTTACTGGAGATACTATGTGCTGTTTTGACTGTGAACTTATGCCACGGCTTCAGCATATTCGTGTAGCAGGTTGTTTAATACTTGTTTTACAAATTATATGAGAAAACCGATCAATGCAATATATTATAATTTATATAGACTTGTACGGTAAGGTAATATGCCAGGAGAGTTCCAAAATAAAACCTTGTTAGATCATTTATAGTAATAATGTAAATAATAATATAACAAACAAAATATTTAGTGATTTGTTTAACTGTGGTTTATATGTAAAAATTACAACGTTTCGGCCACTCATTCTTTGACGTTCGTCAGGTACAGTGAGGGTCAATATTAAGTCCCACCCATGCAATTTTTACATATGATTATTTCATTGCTTTTATAGGTTTGGTCCATGAAAGTTTCCATTAAAAAATATATAATATTTTTTAAAAAACAATGAAATAATCACAAGTAGAAAACGCATGGATGGGACTTAATATTGTCCCTCACTGTACAATCCAGCTTAAGATCACAAAGATTGATCGCTGAGAATCAACCAATTTTTACACGGCATGTCCTACCACTAGACCACAGCACCACACTCGGCTATTTGAATTTAAAAGATTACTAATTTTAGTGAGAAATATATTTTTGGGAGAAATATATCTTTTAATGAGATCATAGGTTTCTCCGTCAACTAGGCTAAACAAATTGAGAAGATGTGCAATCTATTAAATTCAAAAAGCCAAGTGCAATACTGAAGTCAAGTGGTAGGGCATGCCGAGTAAAAACTGGCAGATCCGTGGTTCGACTACCGGCGATATTCGCTGTTTGAATTAATAAATATATGAATTTTCTTCACGGGACCACCCACACGATATATATATACAGGGTGCGGCAGCAAAACTTCTTTTTTCAAAACGCAATAAAAATGAATCAGATTTTTTTTAAATTATATTTTATAATGTAGGTACAATATTAAAGTTTTGTTTTACACAGTTTGAAAATCATGCCAGGTAGGTGACGGCCCCCATTGTCCATTCACCTAATAAGCCGATTTCTGGCATTTGTCATGACTATTGCCAGCATATCAGCGGATTGGCAATTTCTTCCCTGATGTTGGCCTTCAGGTCTTGTGTGATTCTTGGTCGGTTGATATAACGCGGGATTTCAAAAAATCCCACGGTACCAAGTCTGGGAAATGGGCTGGTCACTCCATATCGCCTCTTATTGAAATGAGGCGTTCTGGGATTATTTTTGTGGGGTATTTTGAAATCCCACGTTTATGTCAACCGCACAAGAACCATACAAGGCCAACATTAGGGAAGAGATTGCCAATCCGCTGATATGCTGGCAAGAGTCATGACAAACATCAGAAATCTGTTTATTCGGTGTATGGACAATGGGGGCCATCACCTAACTGACATGATTTTCAAAACTGTGTAAAACAAAACTTTAATCATGTACCTACATTATAAAATATAATTTAAAAAATCTGATTCATAAAATGGGTTTTATTGCGTTTTGAAAAAAGGAAGTTATAGTGACGCACCCTATATATAATTTCTTATTTATAAATTATAAGTGACAAGGCCGTCCTGATTTGTATTTATGCTAAGATAATATTGCACTAGGATGAGTTCCAAAATATTTTATTTTCGAAATTTAAATATTTTTTACCTTGTGTCAAAGAATAATCAGAAGTGAATTGATATTTTAACTGATAATTATTATGATTTGAAAATATCCTACAACCTAATTTCTTTATAATATTAACAACAGTATAAAAAAGTTATAATTTATATATATAATTTTAGCTATTGATGATTATAATTCTAATATTAAATTACTGTTTCAGGTAAATACTTCGTTGACTTTGAAATCCCGGTGGAATTATCTAATTTATGGCGTTACATGTTCCACATGTACCAATTAGATGCATTCACTCAAAGTTGCCCAGCAGATCAAGATATTATAAATCATTACAAGCTGCAGCAGGTGGGGGTCAGTACTCATACCACTAACATTTATTAATATAATATATTCACTCCTCCCAAATTATAAGCAATGCTCATTCTTTTTTCGGATTGCATTGGAATATTTTATGATTGCTTCATCTAAATCATGGAATATTTTTTTGAATCACCATGACGTGTCATTTATTTAAATTATTATTGATGCTGTCCTCATTTGTTTAATAAACAAGATGAAAAAATTTCAAATCTAGTTCAAATCCAAATAATAAATAAAAATTCTCGAGTCGATTTCTTAAAAAGTCTGTCTACCCGTTTCATAGATTGATTTTAAGGGATTTAAATCACCAAAATTTGGCACTCAATAAGACAATTGTAAGAAACTTTTATAGGCTACCGAAATCAACGGAGTAGTCGGAAAAAAATCTATTGGGAGGCAGCCATAGAGTTCAATGATAAAATAAAAACATGTAAAATTTATTTTTAAAAATAATTTATTAGACGAAAGTGTTACAAAGATGTACAGTGAGGGGCACTATTGCATGCGTTTCCTACTTGTGATTATTTCATTTTTTTTTTATAGAAGAAAATGAAAATCTTTATTGGAAATTTTCTAGGTTTGAACCCTGAAAGTTTCCATTAAAAAAATTAGAATATTTTTTTAAAAACAATGAAATAATCACAAGTAGAAAACGCATGGGTGGGACTTAATATTGTCCCTCACTGTACCAGTGGCGGATCCAGAGGTGTTTCTCGGGAGGGGAGGGGGGGGGGGGGAATCTGGAGTGACTGGTCGCACAGCACACATTTTTTTCTTAATTTCGGTAATTTAAAGGCTCAT
This sequence comes from Euborellia annulipes, assembly GCA_023213315.1. Taxonomy (NCBI): domain Eukaryota; kingdom Metazoa; phylum Arthropoda; class Insecta; order Dermaptera; family Anisolabididae; genus Euborellia; species Euborellia annulipes. Next base: position 348,223 of record JAKCPI010031143.1, read on the forward strand.
TCTGTACTTGTTTGCCAGAATATAAATATAAATCAAATTTTTAATTGTTAATTTTTAAAATTTTACATGAAAAATACATTTTTTTTTCGAAAAAAAGTATTTTTTTCAAATCTCAGGGGGTAATTACCCCCTTTACCCCCCCCCCCCTGTATCCGCCCTTGCACTGTACTGTATAAGAATGTAGGCCTATCGGGCTTTTGTGAATTAACTGATTGCACTGCCAGATCTTTAAATAAGGGAATGTATTTATTTGGTGTAGTAATTACATTTGTTTTGTTCACTTTTTTTACTTTCTCTTACCGTATATATGAAATATATAAAGAGAGAAAGTATTTTTATTCTACTATTGACCCACTCTATTCATAATCACATCTTTCTAACACTTTCATTGATTAATTTTCCTAATAAGTTCTAAAGTGTAATTTTTACTTGTTTTTATTTAAACATTGAGTTCTATAACTCCCTTAAAACCAATAGATTTCCTTGAAATTGATTTCGACAGCCCGAATCTCTCATAAGATGGTTTGTCTAATTTGTGGGTCAAATTTTATTAAAATTAATGCTTACAATTCCTTGGTCCCCTGTAAGAATACATTCGCTAATGAGCCTTCTTTTTCCTTCCACCTTAATAGAAATTTATTAATTTTTAAAACTACTAACGATTAAGAATATAAATAGGAAATTATGAATCAATTAATGAATGAGTTACTAATATTAACAATAAGTTGGTTCATAATAAAAATATTAACCCATTAAATAATAATTTTAATTTCTACCGACTAATAGGGATTTGTTTGAAATAGTTGTTGGATTCCAGGGAAATGTTAAAAAAGTTTAAAATAATGAATAATTATATATATATATATATATAGGGTGCGGCGCGGGAACTTTCTTATTTTAAACAATGATAAAACAAAAAAGTATTGGAGATATCATTTTAATTATTTTTTCTTTCTCTTACCTATGTTATATGTAAATATATATAGAGAGAAAGTATTGGATTCATGTCAAAAATTCGATGTCGAGATTTTGATGGATATACACGTTTTGAGGTCCCCTGAATCTAAAAAAGTGGTTTTTGGACATGGTCTGTCTGTGTGTGTGTCTGTGTGTGTGTGTGTGTTCAATTTTAAGCATGAAGGAATTGAGCTAGGAGGTTGAAATTTTATATTTAAGTTAAACACCCCCGGGACCGGAAAAATAACTTTTAATCAAAATCGGCAAAAGTACTAGTACTTTACTGATGTACTTTTTCAGTTTTTTTCGATTTTCTCAAAATTCGCTCTAACGATTTTGATTAAAATTCAAAAATCAATTATTTTTTAGATGCTCTTCAAATGTATATTCTCGTTTTGCCCACAAAATTGTTTGAAGCACACTTTACTCTTGTGCTTCATAGGAAAGATAGGAGAAATGGTTGCCATGGTAACAAAATATAAATATTTTCCCATACTTATAAATTTTACATCTGAATTCAAATATTCCCTACTGCCGGGAACTAAATACATGTCGACACAAAAAATTGGTGTGACAAGCACAGTGCACAACTTTCGATTACCGAAGGTAAGAGAAAGTTGTGTGCTATGCGCAGTCACACCAGATTTTTCTTTACGTAGCGGTACATTAAATGAAAGGAAGATGGCCCCCGTTCTGCTCCATTCATTGGGAGAGTCGAAATCTGAAGTTTTGGACCACTTTGGCATTTCCGTGTCTTTACGATAGCATCACGATTATTGTTCTTGAGCTGATCCAGGGGTTGGTATACACCAAGGATTTGAGATATCCCCATAAAAAACAGTCATAAGGTGATAAATCACTGGCTCAAGATTAAAGCCTCCGGCACACAGAACACGTTATAACGTTTGGAGTTTCTGTAACGCCGCTTTGGGGCGATACGGTTGTATGAGGCAAGATTGTATCAACCCTGCCACACATACGGCGTTATGACGCGGCGTCAACGCTTTGAAATGCGGCGTCAGCTTTTCGAGGTGTACAAATTTACAACCCTAACGCGCGTTGAGGCGTTATTTATTTTCCCAAGAAGGGTGAAGAAATAGAAAAACTTGTCGAGCAAGTACGAAAGTACATATTTATATAAGACTCATAACATTATTTATATAAAAAGGAGGAGAAGAAGGCGGAGGCTTGGGATATGATTTCCCAAGAGCCAAAAAAGACCTTAAACAAATTTAAAAAAAAAATCTGTGTTATTAAATAGGGACCGATTTTATACTAATTTACATATTTTTACTAAATTATAAAAAAAACATACTTTTCTTGTTTTCTTCGCATCAAATTGATTAAAAGTAAAAAATATTTAAGTTATATTATATATTTAATAGAACTGTGAATATGTTTTTTGTTGGTGGGGCAATCTATGAACTGTTAAAAGTCCGAATCGAGGTAAATTGAATACTAATATCTTATTCAAATTTATAGACCTTGAAAAATATTCATCTTTCGTTATATTATATATTTTAATTTTAATAAAATAATCTAATTTGATGATATTTTGTTGCGAACTGACTGCAGAAACACATACACAATGCTGGTAAAAGTAAATAATATTCGCTCGCCCAGATAATGCTGTCTGTGTGGCATAGCAAAAACGTAGTACGCGCGTTATAACGCGTTCTGTGTGCTGCAGGCTTAAGTCGTTCGGCCAGCGCGTTCGCCAGATTTATCACTCTGTGATTGTTTTTTATGGAGATATCTCAAATCCTTGGTGAATATCAATCGTCCGAAAACCTTGGATCAGCTGAACAACAATATTCGTGATGCTATCACCAAGAACGACAAGGAAATTGGTCCTAAACTTCAGATTTCGAAGAGGTTTTCAAAAAATAAAACCAATTTAATGAAAAATCACTTCCGAGGGATGAAATTTTTCTTAATTATTTATATTCTATAATCTCAACAGGTTCAGTTCCCGCAGTTGAGTTCTCCTTTTATGACCACTGGTCATTATAGGTCTTCTGACCTTATGCCCCATTCCAAAAAAAAATATTGGCAACCAATTAATTTAAAAAAATAAAGTCGAAAACTAAAATAGGGATGTGTATTGATTTAATGGGATATATTAAAAAAAAACATCGTTAAGTGAAAACTCTTTGTTGTCCACCAATATTTCATATTATCTCGTAACCCAATGGCTGAGAAACTAATATATTTTGAAATCATCAGCGGCATTAGGAATAATCAAATCCCTTGATTTTTTTCAAAGTGAAACTTCATTTTAACATCTCCAGAGATATTATCAATTCCGTAATTTTTTAATATCCCTGTGACATATTATACAATAGGGTAGAATGAAAAAATTAAAATTAAAAGTTGCCCATTTGTAGGCCCAACAAAATGTGCAGAATATGTTTGCTGTTATGATGATTTTTTTTGAAAGGGAATAAATTTTTTATAGGTACAGTGAGGGACAATATTAAGTCCCACCCATGCGTTTTCTACTTGTGATTATTTCATTGATTTAAAAAAAAATATATATATTTTTAATGGAAACTTTCATGGTCCAAATCTAGAAAATTTCCAATAAAGATTTTCATTTTCTTTTATAAAAACAATGAAATAATCACACGTAGAAAACGCATGGGTGGGACTTAATATTGTCCTTCACTGTACATTCTGCAAGAAAATTTGTGAGATTATTTTTCATTTGAGACACTAACATTCTGATCATTGTTTTTTCAGAGTTCCTCAGAAAGGATTTATCCTTTATTTAAATTATAAAAAATTTCCGATCACATCATAATTTTTATAAAAAAATTTTCAGTCGGTCTATAACTTTTTAACATATAAGGCTTATTAATAATAATATGCATTGCTTGTAATTAGAAAAATTTTATTATATAAGAATAACACGATATTTAAATAAAATTTTGATTTTTTTTTAGGGAATGAAAATGAAAAAACATGAAGAACTTGAAACGCCTACATATACTACTTCAGTGCCTGTTTCGGTTGCGACTGAGGATTAAAATAAACTTGCACTTATTTAAAATTCACATTTATATGTGATATATATATATATATATATTTATATATATTATATATAAAAGAAGCACACTCCACTTATTTCGTTTATTATTAAATATTTTTTTACTAAATTTTGGCTAAACTTTATTGGTCAAAATTTTTTCATTTATTCTATATTTGAAATTTTTTTTTTTAAATTAGTTAAAATATTTTTTTAATTCTAAATTCAGTTCAATTATTACTCATTGCTTAAGTAAGTAAAGTCACCAATCAAATATGTATTTGATTTTTGATTCTCTTACATATGTTTAGGGTAATATTTACATATATATAGAACTGTAAAAACCCAGTGATTTTTTTTTAAATGCTTAATTATATATAACTTGAATATTAACTCGTTTCTTAGCTACTTCCTTTCCAAATTTCTTTATACATTCTAAAAAAAAAAATTTATTTAAGCAGCTAATGAAATTTTATTTTGCTTTATTAGAATCAAAATCTTTAATTGTATATAAATAACTTTATATAAATGAAAAAATAATGATAACTCGTATCTGGAAGATTAAATAGTTTTTTGAAAAGCTTAATCCTAATTTTAGAACTGAAGCTTTAAAAGTTTTTTTATACATTGGTTAATTTTAATTCATTAGTAATATAAAATTCAAAATGACTGCTGAGCCTGCCTTATTCACTCTTAATTTATTATCACTTTTAAATAATTAATAATTCTATTATACATTGAATAAATAATACTACGTTTTGGTCCCTAATTTTGCTGCAGACTCTTTCTTTGATAAGTAAACATACAATAAAATGATGATGGATAGAGAAATATCAACAAGTGTTAATTTGCTTGTATGATATAAAATATTTCAATCACTCATTATCAGACCTGCTAGATAACAAAATTAACACTTAGAAGTAATAATTTGTTATATTAAAATGAAATTACTAAAAATATATAGTATTTTGTCAAAATAAATTCACAGAGAAATATATATTTCATATATAGGGTAAGAGAAAGTAAAAATTCATATAATCCTAATATTAAAATTTTAAATCTGTATCAACTTTTGGAGTAAATACGTCACATGGAAGTAGTACTTTACCTAGTACGTTTTTTCACAATTTTTTTGTCATATTAACTCTATTTTAAAAAGTTTTTATTCTTTGACATTTTTTTCGAAAACTGAATAGTTTTTGAAATGTTCAACGAAGAAAAAGACATTTTTCGTTAATTTTGAGAAAAAAATCAAAACAAAATCATACAGGTGTCATTAAAAAAAATTAAAATATAAACAAATGAATTTGTTTCACAAATATTTTTTTTTCTCAAAATTAACGAAAAATGTCTTTTTCTTCGTTGATTATTTCAAAAACTATTAAATTTTCGAAAAAAATGTCAAGGAATAAAAACTTTTTAAAATAGAGTCATTTATCATAATATGAAAAATTGAAAATTTCAAAATTTTTGAAAAAACTTACTAGATAACGTATTTACTCCAAATACAAATCTACAATTTTAGTCTAAAAAGTATATACCAAATTTCATCGATCTGGCTGCTTGCTTTTTTTGGACTCAGGGAGGTCTAAAACCTGGAAAATTATAAAAATCTCGAAGTCGATTTTTACAATACCTTATTGAGAAAGAAAAAAGAAAAAAATTATGGTATAAAATGTAAGAGATTCCCTCTATCTGTCGATTATCAATTTGTTGTACTTATTATTATTATTTCTGGAGAAGTGATTGTATTGAAAATATAATCAGTTTTTAATAGATTTCATAATATCGAAATTCAATTAATAAATTGTTGTATTTATTAACAATGAAAAAATAATTGACACGTTAAGAGTTAATCTTTTTATATTCTTTAACTTGAAACATGTCAATTATTTTTTCATTGTGAATTAAATGAAATCCTTATCACTAAAGACCGGACAAAAAAGCACAAAAATATGAACAAAAAAAAAAAAAAAAAAAAAAGCATAAAAATCTTTAATAAAAAGTTGTTTCATAAGCATAAAATTTAAACATTTAAGCAAAAAAAACTCTATTAAAACGAAACAATATAGGAAAGGAAAGACGAGGGTCCGCCGAAGGTGGACTTAGAGTCGGGGTGTGGGGGGTCTAGGAGGACCAAACCCTTTTTGAACGTTTTTTGTTGAATAATGTTTTGAATTATTTTTAAAAATATACCTAAATTAAGAGCAAAAAAAACTCAAAAAAAAAAAAAAAAAAAAACAATCTCTTTACACTTAGTTTTACGTAATTCTTGGAAAAATAAATTGAGTATAAATTTCAGCAATAAGCATTTTGCTTAAAATCCGGTCTTTACTTTTCACAAACTGAATTGATTCATATTTAGAAGTGAATTTTTTAAACAAAATAGAACCAATAATATTAATTAATTGTTGAAAAAGTAAAAACTCAATAGCATCACTTGTCCAGAAACTTTTTGGTCGTTTAATATGTTCACTTATCAAAATGAGTCTGAACCAAACACTTCCGTTTCACGCATTATTTTTGTGACCAAATCGTAGTATTCCTTTATTAAATGTATATATAAATAAATAAAAAAAAGAGAAAGATTGTTTCATTTTATTCAAACTAATAATCCTAATAAAAATTGGTATATAGTATTAAATCTATTTATAATAATTCTGCTTTTTGCTTTAAAATTGCCTAAGCTCATCAACTGTTCAAAGTGCCATTTAACGGATGAGCTTTTTCTTAAGGGGAAGATTTTAGGATTATTTTTATTAGTGTTCCTTGTTGTTCTATCTAAAAAAAAAAAATTAACACTAAAAAATTCCTTTTTCTTTTCTTTATCATTCCAACCTGAGAAATAAAAAACAAGCAATAATTGAAAAAACTCATTATTTGTAAATACAAACATTCAATTTGGAACCTATTTTTATAACTAAAATTATAAATAACCTTCTTTTTAAGTATTCCTTTACTATATTATTATCATATGATAAATTTATTTTAGTTTTAATTTATAATGTATTTTATTTAAACTTTATATTGATTGATTTATATATGTATTATAAGTTTTGCTTATTTCGACTGAAAAAAAAAGAAAACTATATTTATAAAAATAATAATTAATCTCATGGCTTCTATTATGCGGAATCAAAATAAATTTAAATTAAAACAGTATTTTTTAACATTTAGATTTAATTTAAATAAATGCTTGAATAATACTTTTCTATGAAATGCATTTCGATTATTTTTTAAATAAATATCTGTAAAATTTTTTTTTTAATAAAGAGATGCTTGCTAATTGTCTTCCAATAGTTAGCATACAAATTTTGATATTTTTATAATTTTTCTTGCATATATCTACTCATTTCTGTAGAATTATAAATAAATATAAGAAGTTAATTCTTGTTTTGTTTTAAAAATCCTTTTATAAATGTTGATTGAAAAAAAAAAAAATTGGCAAAACAGAAAATAGAAAATTTTGTGAATAACAATAGATGAAGGAGCAGGCAGCCAGAATTTGGGGGTATCATATTGGATGAATACAATTTTGTATATAATTTGAATTAAAAAAAAAAATTGTTAAATATTTTATAAATTTTTGGAATTCTATATTGATACGCCCCTCGCGCCTCCTGATTTTCGGCTTTTTTACAAAATCTCCGGATTTTTTTTTTCATAATAAAATCATTTTATATCCCAAATCAGGAGAATAATTACAAAAAAAGATAGAACGAGAAAATAAAAGAGAAAAAAAAGGTCGAACGAAAAAAGGCGCCCCAGTTGAGCTTCGCCCCCTCCGCCCTCAAAGGCTAGTTACGCCGCTGCTAGCAATGCTAAGAGCTTATATGCGATGCCGTCAGTTCTAATGACAAAATTGTTCTAATTGATTTTTATAAAAAGATTAGTTTCTTGTTGTATATATAAATAATTATTTTTTTACTATATCATTAATTGTACAATGCTTACATGCTCGAAAGTGGACTCAACATTATTTAATTTAACCGAAACTGTCTCCAATGCTCTGAGTTTCATTTCATAGAGGCTAATTACCTGGCTGTGTGCTCCTTCATCTTTTGTTAAAATACCTCAGTTACTCAAGGGCGGAACCCCCCCCCCCCCCCCGAGATTTGGGAAAAAAAATTTTTTTAGAATTAAATTTTATTTTTTAATATAAAATTTTTAAAAATTTGGCACACAGTATATTATGGTAAACAAGTATAGAATTCACCTTTAAATTACCTAAAGTAAGAAAAAATTGTGTGCTGTTCGACCAGTCACACTAGACCCCCCCCCCCCCGAGAAACTCCTTTGGATCCGCTCTTGCAATCACTTTACAATTTCACACATTTTGTGAATAATCAAATTAAAGATGAGTCCCAGAAAAGGGAGGGGAAGTTTAGGGGTTAACATTCCACCAGGAGAGAGAAAAATTAGTCTCTCTGGCAATCAGAGATGCAGGGCTGTAAGGAGGGCGTGGCAAAACAGGCGCCCGCCACGGGCGCAACTGGGCTGGGGGCGCAAAACAAAGGGGACTGACCTAGTTGTGAACTGGACGTGCTTTTTATTTACCAACATATTAATCAGTGAAGGGCAAGTGGGAGAGGGGAAATGGCCTCCGAGATTATATTGGTGGTAAATAAAAACCACGTGCAGCTCACACCTTAGAGGGAGGGGGGGGGGGCGGAAATTTGCTTATTCAGGGGAGGGAGCAATTTAGAATTTGAAATATTATTTTATATATTTAAAAATTTTATATTCAAAATAAAATTTACTTCCCAAAAAAATCCGCCCTTGATATAGGCCTATTATTTATTTAGCTTCCGATTTTCAATTCCTTGAAACTTAATTTTACTTTTTTGTACTTAATTTAGAAAATATATATAATATTTTTTTAATGTATTTTGACTTATAAGCTTATATATAACAAATTTAATTAATTAATTGTTAATATTTATATATAACATATGATTATAAATTTGTATTAAAAAATATGGTCTTTGTAACAGGAGTGAACAGGAGAATAGAATAGTTGAGGAGTGTGCTGGCGCCAAAAAAAAAATAACCTCCTCTCTGTTTTTGATCTCCGGGTAATAATAACCATTGGAAATTTATCATATAAATTATATTGAATAAAATATGATTTGTGCTGCACTCTTGTGGAAACTTTAAAAATTATAATTATAATTCTAAAAGTCTCCACAGGGTCGCAGCACTAATCAGCCTGAGATACCCTCTTAATTTATATGATAAATTTCCAATGATTATTACCCGGAGATCAAAAACAGAGAGGAGGTTATTTTTTTTTTTGGCGCCAACACACTCCTTTACTATTCTATTCTCCTGTTCACTCCTGTTACAAAGACCATATTTTTTAATACAAAAATTTATTAAAAAATAAAATTAAAAAGTATGAATGAAGAATATTAATTTAATAATCATTATATATATATATATATATAAATATAAACAATTAATAGTAGTTCAAATATTAAGTAGTATAATCACAAATGTTAGAGTTGGAAATTGAAGAAAAACTAGAAAAGTACATAAGTAAAGTACTAGTAATCTTTAGCCGATTTTATTGAAATTCCTCGAGACGTCTACGAAATGGGTAATTAGCTTAAGTATAAAATTTGAATATCGAGAGATTTTTCGTTTTCGAGTAATTCCCTTAACCCACATTTTTTGATATTTCTCTTGAAATTGATTCAGTTTATCGATAAAAAATCTTGAATTTTCAGAAGAACTATTCCAGTTAAAATATCACAATATTTACCTAAATTTCTACGAAAGACATTTAATTGCTTTTTTTGCCTGTTTTATTGCTTTTCTGAAAATTGCCATTAAACGAGTCTCTTTCCTATTAGCGTGAATTTGAGTTTTTTTTTCAGAAAAACTAATGAATTTCAAGTGAAATATCAAAAAATGGGGATTCCCTAAATAACTCTAAAACGAAAAATTTCTCGACTCTCAAATTTTATACTTAAGCTAATTACACATCTCTTAAGCGTCTCGAGGATTTTGAATAAAATCGGCCAAAGAGTACTAGTACTTTATTAATGTACTTTTTTAGTTTTTTTCGATTTTTGAATGTTTGGCAGGAGAAACTGCCACCTCCTGTCATTGATCTTATCAAATTAACTAGTGTTTGAGATTTTTAATTCATTTTATTTAATTTTTGGGCCGTCAAATCTTTCTTCCTTTTCATTTTAAAAGATTTTTACATTTTTCTCTTACCTAAATATGTAATATTGCGATCTTACACGACTTAAACAAGTATTTTTTTTCTCTTCCAGTTAAAAAAATATATGAGGACCTTTCGGTCGTGTTTTGCTATCTTCTTCAGAACACTGGCATGTGTCTATCGCTTTATCATCTTCGTAGAGATTCCTGTGAAAAAAAGTCGTTGCGCTATCGGTCTAATCTTTTTCTCAGGATAAAAATATTTATATTTAAATGTATAGCATTAGCATACCAAAGATTCCTTTCTCTTTGTCCTTCATCTTGGGGCACCTGACTACATCACTTCTCTTTTCTGTGAGTTAAATAATATTATGACCTAATTAAAAATTTTTAATTTTTTTAACTTCAAAAATTATTTAAAGCTAAAAAGTATTTTAGTTTTTGAAATAAAATCTGGTGTGACTGGTCACACCCGATTTTTTGTGTCGACATATATTTAGTATCCGACAGTACGGTACATTTCAAGTTATGTAAAATTTATAAGTATGGGAAAATATTTATAATTTGTTACCATAGCAACCATTTCTTATGAAGTACAAGAGTAAAGTGGTCTTCAAACAATTTTGAGAACAAAATGAGAATATACATTTTAAAGAGCATCTAAAAAATAATTAATTTTTGAATTTTAATCAAAATCGTTAGACCGAATTTTGAGAAAATCTCAAAAAACTGATAAAGTGTATCAGTAAAGTACAAGTACTCTTTGGACGATTTTGTTCAAAAGCTTCATGTTACGTCTCAGGGGGGTACCTAAATTAAATATAAAATTTCAATCTCCTAGCTCTTTTCGTTCTTGAGATATTTTGTTCACAACAGACCATGTCACGAAACTCACTTTTTTTGATTCAGGGGACCTCAAAACGTGTATATCCATCAAAATCTCGACATCAAATTTCTGATATGAATCCAATTAAATATATTAACATATATATAGAGGTAAGAGAAAGTAAAAACTATCTCATGTCTCGGTTATGTGCTGGAAACATCAATTTATTTTGTTTTTTAATCGAATAAATTCAAATTTTGTTTAATTTGGTTTTTAATGCTTTTTCCTTGCAGGTTGGTTTGTAGGTGTAGATGCAGGCAGGCATTTGGTTTAGTGCTCTCCCTCTTTGAGAACATCAAGGAGAAGCAATCAACAATCTAAGTATAGTGAGCAGCCAATAACCGGCTCCTCGCTTCTCCCACCATCAAACCAACCAAGTCTCTTCCTTGACTCTTTCCCAAGGCCTACGAATAAAAAAAACTAACTGTCTTGGTTACCTTCCTTAATCATACAGCCAGAAATGAATCCTTTTTTTGCGATGTTTATTCCAAAAGCCTCGCTTGATTTTTCTTAAATATAATTAATTGATTTTCAAAAATAATATTCAATAAATTCAATAATCATTGTGTCTTGGTCAAAATCTTAATAAATTTTTTTTTTATTCATGATGTGACGCTTATTCCAAAAAATGATTTTATATCCTCACCTTTTTACTGCATCTTAAATAAAAATAAAATAAATAAGAAATTTATGCATATTTTACTCTATAATATATTTTATAGTACATCAATATAATAATTATTGTTAAATCACAAATATTGTATATATAATTATATATATTTATATTTATTATGAATATAAGATACAATATTGACTGAATTAAAAATAGTTATAATCCATACATTTATTTTAATTAAATTGTTGAAAATATATTTTAAAGGTTTTTATAAAAATATAAATCTCGTAGAGAAGATATTTTTATTCAAATATATATGTATATATATATACTATGTATCAAAATTTGTAAAATAAATATTTATTAAATTATTTTTATTAATCTTTAAAAAATTATTATCTATAAATGTATATGAAATTCTAATTAACTATTTTTTTGTTCAATGAATGGATTATAATTATTTAAATTATTGAACACAAATTTGTACCACTAAATTTTACTTACTTTTTTAAAAACTTAAGTTCTATAGTTATACTTATTAATTCTAAAATAAAAGAAAATACTCGTACATTTAAATAATAAAATACTATCACTTTACTAAAATGAACAAATTAATTAATTTTAAATTTAATGGCGTTTTATGACCAGATTGTTAATTATTTTTTTAAATTTAATCTTGAATTTTTGAATTATTATTTATTTTGAAATGGATAACGTTTCGTGTTAATTCAATTCTAATTATGAGCAATGATTTTATTTGATAACTAAACGTACTGGTACGATGAAGAAATGAAAAAATTTGCTTGCAAATTTTTAAAGGATTAAAATTACATTTCTTAAAAATTCTCAAAATAAAAAAATCAACAAACAAAATTATGAGCGAACAGAATGAATTAAAATGAAATATTGCACTAAAATAAATAATAGACAAATTTGATCAAACAGTAATGAAAAAAACTTGTCTAAAAATTTAATTATATCTTTTTCGATGTTGCTTTAGAAGACGATAAAAGTGATTATATAGGCTTTATACAGGAATACTAATAGTACTAATTATATTAGTTTGGAACAAATATTATCGTAATAAAATATTAATAGGCAATTTGGAATTTGAAATCAGTACAAATAAATTTTATTATTCAAAACAAGCAGGACGGTCATTTCACGTTTTTTACACACACCCCCTTCCCCTCCCCACGAGCAGGTCTAAATTTACAGTAGATATTTTGGATTCTTACTGAATAATATTAAATTTATAGGCTTATAAATTTTTATTTTTTTTTGTGATTTTTTTATAAATTGGAAATAATATGACGTATATCCATATAGATATATTGTCTTTTGTTGTGATAAAAAATTCTAGCACCCCAAAAAAAAAAAAAAAACAATCCCAGGACCTCGTCTGATTATAGAAAATAAGAACAAATTTTACTAAGAATATCTTTAAAAAGGCTTTACAACTTTTAATATTTTTATGAAATTTATTGCAACAAATCTGAATAAATTTTTTCCAAATTTTTAATAAAATTCATTGAAATCATAGGCGCCCTGGAACGGGGGGGGAGGCAAGGGTACATTGCCCCCTCCTGGCATTTTATAGGAGGGGGCAATATGTCTTATTTTATTTCATTTATTTTTAAAAATGATACATTTTTACTTTTTTAAAATAAAATCTTTTAAATTAAAAAAAATTAAGAGTAAGAAATTCATTTTTTTCCAAAATATTTTATATACCTGGTAGACCCTATTGTATTTCTAATTTCTAAAAACATTTTATATTGAATCAAAATTAGAAAATTAAAAATATTTATTTCCTTCCAAATAGTATAAAACAAATCTACTATATACCCTAAAAAATTTTTTTATTTTATTAAAATTGTGATTTTATTTAAAATCTTTAAAGCTTTGTAGTAGATTTGTTTTATACTATTTGAACATATTAAATTATTTTAATTTTCTAAAAAAAAAAATTTTTTTGCCCCCCCTGATTCAAATTCGTTCCGGCGCCCCTAATTGAAATCAAACCCTTTGCCCACTAAAATCCTTAATCAAAAATATAATTATATTTTTGACTAGAGATTAAAAAAATATACATATAATATTATTTTATTTTAGAATATTTTTGTTTTAATCATAGGGGAGGAGTAAATTCTCCCCTCTGTCTACCCTTAAATGACGTCCCTAAAATCAAAACCGTTTTAAACCATTTCTAAAAAATTATTATGTATATAGGATTATATATAGGCCTAATATAATTTACTCTTGGATTTAATAATTGTTATTGAAAATCAATTTATTTAATGTATTAAAAAAAAATTAATTAGAACCGGAAAATAGAGTGGTTAAGAAAAAAAAGTTCAATTTTATTTATTTTTATAGTAAGGAGACCAAAAAAAGGGCCTTTAAGTTCAGTTATAATATGATTAGAGTTACGTAAACTCTGAGACAAATTGACTCTACTGGCGCAGCGCACAGACAGCAAACATACAAAAAGCTGCTGAGTGAGCACACTCCTAATATTTATTATCCCATCTAAAAACATCAGAGATGCAAAAAAGGGTGTCTGAGGATCAGAGTCGAGATGAAATCATTTTTTTTTTTTTTTTTTGAGAAATAGTCCAAGTTGTGGGTACGAATTCCAGTTGTTTTTTTTTTATTTCTGAAATGCATGAACATGTTGTATTGGAGGTTTTTTTATAGCTGTGTAGTTGATGTAGTAGAAGGATAATAAAAAGAGAGAGCAGCTAGTTTTCTTTTCTTTTATTAAACCCTCATTGCTGACGTTTCGGTCCTGTTTAGGGCCATCTTCAGAACATTAGGGTTGTCATTATAAATTTCAAATTTCCATATTTCACCTTTAACATAGTTGGTCGATTTTATAACAATATATATTATGATAAGTAGATGAGATATTTTACAATTGTTAAGTCTGCGAGTAAAATTCTGTGACTGTTCTATCGAGTTTGGTTTATGACCGGGTTTAATAAAAGAAAAGAAAACTAGCTGCTCTCTCTTTTTATTATCCTTCTACTACATGAACATGTTGTTTGTTAATGGGCATAGATTTCTATTTTTTTTTCCTTTTGTTTTGTTGTATTTGTTGTTAATGTATTAAATTTGTATTGTGTTTGTTGGACATATCCACCGAGGACTGGTGCCTCTAAGCGGGTCGTAATAAATTTATTTATTTATTTAATTCACTTTTCTATATTAAGGATATATTTTCATTATTATGAAGTTTTTAATTATAGACCAAATTTTGTATTTAATTATTTATTAAAAATATAAATACTGTACAATATTTAGATTACTTCTTCTGCAGTATATGTATTGTAGTATTTATATTTTTAATAAATAATTAATACAAACAATTTAATACAATTTATTATTTAAATAAATTTATATATTCTTTATTCTCATTGTTATACCTTTTTATTTTAATAAATAATTATTATTTGATAATTTAATAGCTGTTAAGAACAATTATTAAAATTTAAATTCAGTTCAATATAGATCGCTAGATGTTCTCAGGGCCGAATTTAAGAGTATGCCGCCTATAGGCTAAAGTCTATTTGCCGCCCCCTCTATAGTTCATATTCCTTTAATACATTTGTTTTATACGATAAATGAATGCTAAAATTCGTAAGAAAAATATTAAATACTTCATTTTAACTGAACATTTGAAAAAATTGTGAAACTGTCGCCCCTGAAAAGGCTGCAACCTTTTTAGCCTATTTAGAAATATGGCCCTGGATGTTCTGAATGTATCTAAATTTATATCTGAAGAAGGTCATAGAAAACGTTGATTCTTATGCAAATAAACCTTACACGAAATCAAGAATTTTTATAAGCTACAGTATTTCTGAGATATCAATTGCTAAGAGAATCATTCTGTATTATAAAAATAAAATTAAAAGAGTTTTGAAATTTTCTAGACTTCATCGAAACGTCACTTAAAAAAAAAAAAAATAAATAAATAAACCATAATTCATATCCAAGATTAACAGAAAACATAAAACGAACATAAATCACATAAATAAAAAATCTATTGAGTAAATTATATTATGTCCGATTGGTTATATTCATTATATTATATCATGTTATAAAAATTGTTGATATATTTTCTAAATTTTTTGAAATAATATTATTTTTTGAAAATGGCTTTAAAAAATAAATATTAAAGAGATTTTTTAAAAGTTTAAGGAAGTAAAAGATGTATTGGCAACTTTATCAATAAAATAATAGTCTTAATAGATGCCTTTATGATTATACATTAGTATTAATTAAATACATGATAATATACATTTTACTTATTATAAATACAGGGTAATTTTTTGTCACAAGACTTATATCTCAAAAATACTGCATTTTAAGAATAAAAAAAAATTTGAAATAAAAGTTAATTATTATCGAGGGGAAAATCTAAGTACCCTATTTCAAGGTCAATTTTTGTTTTCCCAATGGAAACCTATATTTTTTCCAAAATCTTAATCTAAAAAAAATAGAACAACTTTTATTAGAATTTATACGACATCAAATAAACAAAATATTAAAACAATTATATCTCAAAAAAAATTAATATCTATAAATAAATTATATAATGTCCGTCTGTCCAGTTGGAATTTTGAAACCAAATTTTATATACTTAAATATTAAATTAATAAATAATTCATATTTATTAAAATAAAAAGACCCAACAATGAAAATAAAGAAAATTTATAAATAGACTGTAGTTCTTGTCTTTTTATTTTAATAATTTATTATTATATTTTTTTAATATTTCATTTATTTGGTGTATAAAAAATAGTTCTAATAAAAGTTGTTCAGTTTTTTTTTTTTTTTTTTAATAAAGATTAGTTTATAGGTTTCCAAAGGAAAAACAAAAGTTGCCCTTGAAATCTTGTTCAAGGTAAAATAAATAATAGTGAGGTTCTATTTGAAACTTTTTTTTTCTAAAATGCTATGTCTCGCGTTAAAAAAATCACCCTGTATATGATAAGTAGGCCTATACATATAATATTTTGGTATTGTTTTAATCTTTTTTTTTTTCAACACTTTCAGGTTTATTTTAATGGCGAACACTTTCCATTTTATATCTCACTAATGTAAATATTAGTTTATAAAGATAATTATTAATCTGTCTTAAATTTCTTTAAATTATTTAATAAAGATTATATTTTATCTTTAAAAAGATGTAAATTTAAAATT
The DNA here is from genome assembly GCA_023213315.1 of Euborellia annulipes. Lineage (NCBI taxonomy): Eukaryota > Metazoa > Arthropoda > Insecta > Dermaptera > Anisolabididae > Euborellia > Euborellia annulipes. Next base: position 365,089 of record JAKCPI010031143.1, read on the forward strand.
GAAATTTTCAGGTATTACTCGTTAATCTGCGTAAATGTTCATTTTAAATATTAAATGTATATTTGCTGTTGGGTTCAGAGTCCACTACCTCCTGGGAGAAGAATCCGGGAAATCCAGTCTATCCGGAGCATTGATGTGCACCACTCAGACACACCAGCAAATATAAATCTTGAGAGTTAAAGATAAAAAATTTTACATATTTTATCAAAAGAAACACAAACCTCATTTTTGCTTCAATATACTAAAGAGTACTGCTGGTGTAAAAAAAATATTTTTTTAAATAAATATATTACCTTTTTTCTCCTGCACATCTGTTGATATGCAACCCAAGTTGCTTGCCTGGTTCTGAGTGAGGATTTCTAAGGCGTATCTAATTTTTTTCAATACGTAGTATAATAATTTTTGGGGGTTAAATATTTTTATTATTAAGATTTTACAAGAACAAATTTGTGTGAACAAAAAAAACAGGTCAATGAAAAATTGAGACACCGTTTTAAACAAATTTCTGATGATAAGTTGTAAGAATTTTTTGTTGTTATTTTTATAATAACTCAAAGTTCAATGGAAAATGCAAAGCTATTAAAATAATTAAAAGAAATTCTAAATTAAAATATCTTTGAATTTTATATAAGTAAATCTAAAATATCTATATATAGGAAAATATTTATTTTTTTCTATATTAAAGTTATATAGTAATTAATATATATTTAAAATTGTAACAAGTAATTATTATTCACATATAATACAAAAGAAATATATATAATAACAAAATAAATTTAAAAAAAAAAGTAATAGGAATATTAAGTTAATTAGATATTTTAAGTTAATTTTATAAAATTATATACTTCCATTGCAAAATGTTTGACATCAGAATTAATTTTTAATAAATGAAATTAAAAAAATTTTAGCAATATCCAAAACATTCTTCAAATTCGAAATTTTTTAGTGTGAGATTCTTTAATGTAAGCTTTTAAATTGTTTGAGAGACTTAAAAAAATAAATAAATTTGGCTTTTATTTGAACTATGGTAGTATGCTATTTTATGAATTTTCATATTTTTGTTAAAGTGATTTATCTAAAAAATTTTGTAAGAAATGTGAATTAATTAATAACTTTGAAAATGTAAACCACCCAAACCGAATCATGTATAAAATTAAGTAATTAGGGTCCATTTAAGGGGAGTAGGAGCGAAGCTGTTACGCATGTTTTTGCCGAGAAGATGGCGTTGTGTGTCTTAAAAAGTAAGCCAAAAAAAACACCTATTACGAAAATTTGCCAAGAGATGTCAGAATGCTAGCTAAAAATCTAATGCATTTGGATGATTTTCATTGATCTTTTAACAATGAATTCTTTATAAATGTTATTATATATTATTTATCATTTATAAGAGCGTAAAAATATATAAATATAGGCTAAAAGGGAAACTGATAATATCGGCTGTTAGACTAGCCTGCCATCTTTTGCAAGAGTGATGAACTAAATTTTTGAATAAATCATCTAAGCTTACTTTAAATTTTTCTTAATTAATATGTGAATAATAATAATAATAAATTCATTTTTAAATAAAAAAAAAATTTAAATTATTGAGACAGTTTGTTTTTCTGTATTTGCTTGATTAAAAATTAATTTCCATAATTTTTTAATAAGTGATTAAAAAAATTAAAACTTTCTGTCACAATAATCCCTTAGGAATTTAATTCATTAAAAAAAAGCGCAATGGAAAATTTCTTATAATATTAATGTAGGTTTTGAAGGCCACTCCTACTCACCCTTAAGGGCAGTGGCGTAACGTACACCCCCGAAAACCCCGCGATGCCGGGCGGGTTTTGAAAACCATGAAAAAATTAAGGGCGGGTACTGGCAGTTATCAAGTCTAAATAAACCTAAAAAAAAAAAGATTGCGGGGGGGGGCAGCTAAAATAGGTTATGCCACTGCTTAAGGGCCTGTTGTATCGTGTTACCAGACAAAAAAATTTTCAACTCAATGGAGAAGCTCGAGGCAAGCGAGAAGGGCTACTAATTTTGTCTAAGAAAAAAAAAATTTGGGGGCAAACTGAATAATTGCACAAACCTTTGCTATACAACATGCAAATGGTAAATAAATGTAATCGAAAATTATAAAATTGTATTTCAAGATATATAAATAGACAATTACCTTTTTCATTCAAAGCCAAATATATTTTGTTCTCCATCTAGAAGATTCAACAAACTAAAACTATAAAAATAAATTAAAATGAAAAAAAAAAAATGAAATAATGCAATGAGTGGGGTATATTGGCTCATTTTAAATCTCTAATAAATAATAATTATATAAAGAGGATTCATAAAATATTTTGAAATTAAATGAATAATTAATTTCAAGTATTTGGGTGCTAAAAAAAAGTAAAGAAAAATAAATCCTGTTTTGAAAAATATTTTTTTTAAATTCATTTTGGATATATATGCAATAAAATGCATAGAGGTTCATTGACCTCATTTAAGAAAAAGCTAAGCATTTTCTGGTTTTTAATGATACAATGTTATTTTCCTTTCCGATATATTTAGTCATCTTCAGAACCGGAAATTTTCATAGTGGTCCAATACATCCCACTCTATCTTAATGTGTTCATAAAATAATTATAATTATAATAATCAATCTTTATTACAAGTGATTAGTATTATAATCATGGACATTTATATATTAAAATTAATATTCTATATTTTTAAGTCAAAAATTCCTAGTCATTAAAACATATTTAAAAAAAAAAAAATTGACTAGGAAATTTGGTTTGTGCAACCACATAAAATGGCAAGTGGTAAATTGTATTTTAGGATGATAAGTTTCAATCCAAAGTTTGGACCATATCCTTATCATTGGGTGTCATCTCCTTATCACCCCAGCCCCAAAGAGTATGACTACCATCCCCAGTACGTTGCACTCGACGTTTTACCAATTCCACATTTGCCGTTTTCCTTTCAAAGACCCAGCCAAGTTTGGCGAAAAAATCTATAAAACCTGTTGTAACATTAAGTGAATAAATACCCAATTCTCCTGTTTTATAGTCCCAGGGGAAGACATGATGATAGTTGTGCCAGCCCTCGCCAAGAGCTGCCATTGATACTGCAAAATTTTCAACGGGGGAAATAAACCTGTAAAAGAGCATAAGATTAAATAAAATCACTTCTCCAAATCTTCTTCAAAATCTCCAAATAGAATTTTTGACATGAATCCAATACTTTAACATACTTATATAGGTAAGAGAAAGTAAAAGTTCAGAGGCAAGACCTAAAATATATTCACAACCTTTTTAATGGTCAGTTGCTTCATTTCTAGTCAACTACAAAACTTATCCGACCGATAGCAAATCATTGATATATTAAATAAGAACACGGTTTAACATTTCAGTTTTTTCACATATTGAGGTAAAAGGGAAGTTTTGTAATGTTAGCTACTTAATTAAAAACAATTAATTAAAATAATTAAATCTAATTAACAAAAATTTTAAAATTTTCAAAAAATAAATAAATAACAAGGCTTGTTTTTTTAATTTCACCCCTTAATTAAGCCTTAAAGAAAACTTTGGGTCAAGGCTACTTAAATACGATGTCGGCTCTTATTTAATCATATGATTAGCTTAATCGTCCTTGAAAAGACTCAAAATTCATAGTCAACTAGTTTATCCGAGGGGTAGCTAGTTAATTAGATGTGAATGAGATGAGGGAGGGATTCGGCGAATAATAAGTTAACCAAAAAATAGACATTTTTTTAAAATAAATAAATTGGCAGCTCCTTTCATTCCTTTGCCCCAAATATTAAAATAAAATAAAAAATATTAAAATAAACAAAAAAAAAAAAAAAGATTTCTCAAGTATGTTAGAAAAAAGAAAATGTACTTACTGATCGTAAGGTTTTTGACCCCACATATGAGCAATACTGTTGACGAAAAACGCTATGTTGAGAGTGATGCAAAATCTAAGAAGAAAGGCGATGAAGAATGAATTGAGCAACGATTCATTCCAAAAATAATAAGGGACCCAAACTGGTATTAAAACCACCAGTAAAACAAAAAGTGGAATATAGAATCTGTAAGAGAAAAAAATAATAACAATTATTAAACATCGATGCAATGAAAAAAGAAGTAAACAAATTTGATAGTAATAGATAGGATTAAATATTTCTGATATTCTAATACAGGAAGGTCAAAATCAAAATGAATCTTGTCTTTAGAGATCATTTCCGACGTTTATTATGAGGGTGGGAATTAAATAATTAGAAAATAAATTTGAAACTGTACTATTTATTATAGTTACGATACTGACACACAGATGGCGCCAAAAATGCCATGCCACTTTTGTTTTTCGGTAGTACCAACCTTCAAAAGATACGTGTAAAAATTTCATGACATTCGGTTCAGCAGTGCTCCCAACCATCCACTTTTTTACACAACCTCCGGCTTTACTTCGGCTTTTTATCTAAATCTCCAGCTTATCTCCCAAAATCTCGAGCTGAGATAAGCTATCTCACGCTTTTTTTGAAATTTGAATTTAGATTCATAATAAATTTATTTTATATTACATATTTTCTTATGAAAAATGGAATGATTAGAGTCAAGTGAGGAAAAATTACTAAAAAAAAAAATCGAATGAGATTTGCATAGGAAAATGTATGATTTGAGTCACGCGGGAAAGATTTACTTAAAAAAAAAGGTCAAATGATATGAATTTTGTATAGGAAATTTCTCCGACTTTTTTCGATTGGAATCTCCGATTTCTCCTGCTTTTTTCATTCGAAACCTCCGGCTTTTTTGAAAATCTTGGTTGGCAGCACTGCGGTCCAGTCGTTGTCGATATATTACTTCCACACCCCCCATATTCACCAGATCTGGTCCCATTTGACTTCTACCCGTTCTCAGATCTCAAAAAAAGATGCTCTAGGTGAGGTTATAGTCTATTTTGAGGCCAAAGAAAAATCATTCTATAAGAAAGGCATCAAAAGTTTAGAATAACGATGGAATGATTGCCTTGCTATGGAAGGTGATTATGTTGATGAATAAAGTCTAATTCTGCAAAAAATGTTACTGTTTATTTCCGGGACTTAATGACCCAAGTGTTAGAACTCTTTGTAAAAGTGCCAGGGTATTTAGTGAATTTGGAGGAAGAAGACAAGATATTTTTTTTTTGTTCTTTTGTCCATTCAAAATGCGACCACACCTCAATTTTTTATTATAAATAATTCCCCGTAAATTGAAATAACGTTTCGGTAACTCCCCTCTATCTATATCTCACAAAAGACATACAAGACAATAAAAAAAGGCGGATTCTCTCTCTATTGTATTTCTTGATGAATTGAGGGGTGAGAACATCAAAACAACCCCTTATAGTAGTCTTATGGATTAATAAAAAAGGATAATGGATAATATACTCAGCGTAGCAAAAAAATCTTGGACACACCCTTAAGTGGTGGGATAAAATCAAATGTAATATTTATCTTATACAAAAAAAAAATTTGATTGGACTTCTCGGTCACCACAGACAGAAAAATTACAATGTTTAATTAATAAAATTTTTGATGGAGAGTATAAATAATTTTAGATCGCATTACTTCTCCTTGCCGTTAAAGAATACTTTGAAATTCATATTCTATTCACCCCAAACCCCGATTGTGAAGTCAATTTTTTTTTTTTTTACTATTATTCATAAATCTTATAAAAATTACTTTGATAAATAACAGGATCAAATAATTTTTGTAAGCATTTCATAACAACATTAAATATTTTGGTTTGTGTTTTCTTCTCCACGCTTAAAAATTAATTAGATAGTTAAATATTTTTCGAGATCTATATATTTGAAAAAGATATTAGTATTTAAAATACTTCGACTTTAACTGAATCATAGATATATTTTGTAGGTTGAGGGTGGGGCGGCCTGGTGCAATGGACAGCACACCGATGCCCCAGAAAGTGTGGAGATCCTGAGTTCGGTTCCCGGGGGCCCTGGGGCGTTTGGTCCCTCCAATAATAAAACACTCACATTCTTATTAAAAATTAATTTTTATATATTTCACTTTAAAAAACTAGTGACACAGGCCGATAAAAAAAATATTTGACAACATAAAGATTCTATATTAAAGTTCTTGCAATATTCGGCTTGCACCGCATTTTTGCCTTTTCGGAAGTAAAACAATAAAATATGCCGATAATGCTCTCTTTGAATGTCCATTTTTAACCAATGTTTACTATTGATGCTCAGCTTTTGACTGAAGATAGTCTAAAGTCTAATCTTTAAAATAGTATATCATGATATTAGCATCGCAACCACTACTACATGAAATATACAGTTCAAGTCATCTATGAGAAAAAAACGACATTAATTAACGAACAACCTAATTAATGACAAAAATGAAAATAAATCTTAAAACTTACTTTTCTTTTTTTCGATATTAATTAAGTAATCAAGTGGATTTAGAGAAAATGGCGACAGAGTGAAAGGTGGTCATCTACTAAAACTTTGGCGCTGAGATCGCCCTGCACAATTCACACTATCTATTCCATTGGGTCAAATTATGCAGCATTTTCTGCCCAAGTTTTAAAACGAACAAACCTTATATCTTTTTTGTTTTTTAAAATAATTTCTAAATTTCTCCAAACACCACTTTTCTTCTAAATAGAGGGGATTTTTTAACCTTTTCTATTTTATTTATAATTGCTACAAACTCTGTTTCAGAGGATTTATTCTCACCTATGTTGCCACATCACAATAGGATCCTTCTCTAAATCGGACATATCAACGTTTTTTCTTTGGATCTCAACGTCTGGGTGTGCTGTAATTACTAGCCAACCCACGTGAGAGAAGATGAAGCCTCGACGAGCATCGTGTGGATCAGCATCAGTCTCAGAGAATTTGTGGTGCACCCGGTGATCCAACGCCCACATATAAATCGACCTCTGAACACCGAAAACATCTTCACTTTATAAACAAAAAATGTAACTTCAAATATATATAATAAATTAACAAAGATGAAATTCTACTCTCAAGCAGCGTACTCCTTTCAAGAAAAAGTAATATAAATAATTTATGAGAGATGTGTCATAGAGGTCTATATTTGCCTGACACGACCAAAAGAATCGCTAAGATAAAAGTTTTCATCAGGTTAGCAGAGTGCTGCCTAAATTCTGATATTGTTATTTACTTGATTAAATAATTCCGTAAATATTAAATTAACAAATTAAAATTTATTTAGATTAAGAGCAAATGAAAATTTATTAAATTATTTTTTAAATGCTTTTAATTAAATGCGATGCTGGGAATATCTTATGAGCCATAAAGTTCAATAAGGGAGGGGATTTTCTTTTATCTTCTATTTTTAATGATATCTACAAAAAAAGAAAAAAATTCCTAATGACATTTTCGTCAATTATTAAAACAACTTAATCGAGTAAATTAGTATTATTTTTTTTTTTTAATAAAGATTAATAATCTCTTTTTTACTTTTTTTTTATAAACAATCTTCTATGTATAAAATTCAGTAATGTCCGTCCTTCTGTCAGGCTCTATTTGGGCAACTTTCGGTTGGAAATTCGAAACCTAATTTTATAGGTTTAAAAAGGACTTTCTAGGAATAACAGGAATATTATTTTCGTTCCGAAATTCCTATAACTTTTTGAGTTAATAATTGTTAAAGTTACGATTTCTCCCATGAGGAATGTAAACAAATCCTCAGGCCTGCATTAGGTACTGGATTGGAATGATAATAATTTTGTTCTTATAATTAACAAAAGGCGAGGGTCCGCCGCATGCGGGCCAGAGCCAGTTTAGCTAGGTCCAGGGGGGGGAAAAAAAATTAACATTACTATTCCAATCCAGTGCCTGCTTGAGGATTTGTTAGGAATATTTAATAACTAAAATAGTTTTTTGGGAATTTTGGGATGAAAATAATTTTCCTGTAATCCCTAGAAGGTCCTCTTTAAGCATAACAAATTTCGTTTCAAAATTCCTACTGGAAGTTGCCCAAATAGAGCGTGACAGACAGACGGACATTAGCGAATTATATAAATAGATTACTTTGTCCCGATTTTGGAGCTATAGAGCAATTAATCTAAAAGAGTAAGTGGGTTATTTGGTTGCCTACCGCCCAGTATAGCTATATATATGCATTCCACATATACTTGTTTTTTTTTTATTTTTGAACCCTCCTCCCTAATGATTAGAGAACCTATTAATAATTAATTTATTTAATTTAATTTCAACTAAAATTTTTTAAATACTCCATTATATCCTGAATGTTTAATTCATTTTCTGTATTTATTTATTAACCTTTTCCTTTCTTGTTAACAATTTCATTTTCTGCTCTGGTATTTCATTAGATACAAAAATGTTTTTTAAGTCGTAATCAAATTTTCTGGTTCATGAATTGGAATAACTTCGAAACGTCTATAAAATCAAAATTAATTTCATAACTTCTCGAGGTCGGAATACAAGATATCTGTTTTAAAGAAGAACGGCTTCTCGGGTTTTTTTGCCACTTGTTTATTTGTACGTAACGCGCTTATAATCGTGATTCAAATTTCAACAAAGAATAAAAATTTTTAATTAACAACTTGGGTGGTTGACCTATTTTGTTAATACTAAACAAAAATCATTCATTTTCTAAACACTCACTCTTTCATAGAGGACTTATTATAATAGTTTGTCGTTTAAGCAGTCTTTTTATTCAGTAGAGAATAAAAAAATGAAATCTATCCCTTAAGAGATTAAGGGCTGGTTGCTTCACTTCTAATTTACTAGCTATCCCTCGGATAAGATGGCTGACTTTGACACATCTGATTAAGCTTATCAAATGTTTAAATAAGAGCCTAGTTCGTAGTTAACTAGCTAAGACCCAAAGTTCGGTATAAAGCTTAAAAAATGGTGAAATTAGGAACATTTAGAAATTTTAAATTTTTGTTAAAAAAACTAATTAGTTTTAATTAATTACTTTAATTTTTAATATTTATTTTTATTAATTTTAATTTTAAATAATTTATAAATGATGCCTTGCTATCTTCACAAAACATTCGTTATATCTCAGATAGCTAATTATATATGAAAAAGTCAATTTTATTTAACTAGAAAGTGTAATTGTTTACTATATCGATGATTTGCTATCCGTTGGATAAGTTTGCTAGTTGATTAGAAGTGAAGCAACCGGCCCAAATCTTATTTACAAAAGACTAGAAACGGGTTCAAAGGGAGTTTGACAAACAAAATTAGTTAATTTTTTATTTTGAAAAAATAAAATCAAAACTTGATTGAGGCTCTTAAAAATTCTCTCATTTCAAGTATAAATTTTATATAATTATTAAATGAATATATTTCGTTTTCCTTATATTTGAAATCCATTATAATGTATGTATCAGCTTGGAATAAAAAATAGTTTTGAGTGATTTTTTTAGGATTAGGATTATGTAGACGAAAATAAAGATTTTTATAAATACAAAATTTGAAGACTTATTTAAGGGGCAACGGGAGCGAAGTGGTTACGCATGTTTTTCCCGATAAGAGCGAGTTGTGTCATAAAAATTATGCTCAAAATCAAGTAATTCAAAAATTTGCCAAGAGATGTCAGAATGGTAGCTAATAATATTTAATGCATTTGGTTGATTTTCATTGATCTTTTAACAATAAATACTTTATAAATGTTATTATATATTATGTATCTTTTATAGGGTCCGACCGAAACAAGATTTTCAACCGAAACCGAATATTCGGCCTCATCCTTAATTTCGGCCGAAACCGTAACCGAAACCGAAACTTGTATTTCCTATAAAAAAAATTTATATTTTTTTTTTTTGAAATTTTTTTCCCCTCGGTGAAAATTATTTTACCTTTTTTTTAGGGAGACAAAAATTTTTTCTCCTTCAAGTACAAATCATTTGACCTTTTTTTTTTTTAAGACTTAAGTTTCGGCCGGCCGAAAGTTTCGGCTACTTTTTGGCCGAAACCATGATTTTTGGCCGAAACTGGCCGAAACCGTAACCGAAACCGAATATTCGGTCGGTTCCTAATCTTTTATAAAAGCATAAAAATATATAAATATAGGCCAGATATAGGCTAATACTATATCGTCTGTTAGACTAACCTGCCATCTATTCCAAGAATGCTGAACTAATTTGACAGTTGGTTTTTAAATAAATCATCTAAGCTTATTTTAAAAAGTTCTTAAATAATATGTGATTAATAATAACAATAAATTGATAAATTAAAAAAAAATTTAAGATTATTGGGATTGATTGTTTTTTTGTATTTGCTTGATAATAAAAAAATTAATTACAATAATTTTTTAATAAATCATTAAAAAGATTATAGCTCGATGTCCCAATAATCTCTTATGAATTTAATTCATTTAAAAAAAAACCGCATTGAAAAATTCCTTATAATAGTCTAGTTTTTTTTTAAAGTACGTTTAGACGTCGCTCCTGAACCCCCTTAAGGTGGAAAAATATTAAGGTAATTAGGAAGAACTTCTTTTCTTAAAATGTAAGAAATATGTCTGTCTAAAAAAATCACTCTTATGGATGGTAATTTCCTTGATTTTTTAATTTTTTTTAAAATAAATTTATAGAAAAGAGATTGACCTGTCCAGCTGCGGTAAAAAGGAAAGTGAGCAGAAGTCGTAGAGGCCAGGTTGCTTTATAAGACCGATGGGACCATAGACGATGCGCACCCGCCGTAATCCCAAATCCGGAAGCGTAGAGTACTATCACGGCTGCACAAACACAAACCACATACTGTTAGAATTATTAATATTATATTATCACTTAAATCACAAGTTTTCTTATCAATCAAGGGCAAATGGGAGAAGAGTCTTTATATACAAAAGGAACGTAAGAGAGCACAAGGACATCTTTAAATTGAATGCCTGTGAAAATTTTGAAGGATTTATTTTAATGAGTATTCATTTTAGTTATTATTACAATTTTTATAATAAAAAAATTTCCATGTTTGGCGAGATAGAAAGTAATTATAAATAGACCTGACCAGCCCAACACATGTACTATCTATTTCAATTGTATTGAAACTAATGCCTGGTAGATATGCAGCCCAAATGACACATTGAGATGTTTTTTTTATTTCGTTATATTAAAAAGATAAATTTTTAAGGTTATTCTTTTGTTAAAAAGTGTCGTTCTGCTTTGAAAAAGGTATTTCTCACACAGACAAGCTGCCATTTGGGCTGCCTAACTACCGGGCTTTAGTCTCAATACTATTGTAATAGATGGCACGGTACATTATACGTAACGGGGCGTATTACAAGATTATTTTTTTAAATAAAATATACTCTTTTTATTAAATTTTTTTTTTTAATATGCTAGTATGAAAATATATTTCAAACCGGAGCCTGTTTAAGAATGAGGATTCCATTCGGCAAATTTCAAAAATTTATTTAATTAATGTCATTATATTGTATAGTAGGTTGGAGATCTTTATTCTTTATAATAACCAATTCTTACAGCAAGATTGCTGGATATGTTTAGGTTAGTTGCAAATGACAATACGTGCTCTATTCTATTTGTCCTACTGGTTGCGTAGCCCTGCCCAAAGGACTAGTCGTATTTTTGGAAAGCTGGCTCACAGAGCAACTAACTGCCTCTCTAATTTCTAAGCCATCTTGTGGATTTTGTGTTCCCATATTGAAAAAATTTGATTATAATTACTAATTAATTAATAATATTAATTTTACAAAACATTTAAGGGATTCAAATTATTACTACGTTTACTCGCCTTTTCAAATATTAAATTGTACTTAATTGGAAATAGATTCATTGAAAATTGTGGATTTATATAGAACTTATACATACATAAATACATTTTTCCCATTTTTATATATATAGATAGATAACGACAACTATATTTATTTTTGTATAAAAAATTTGAATAAGCTCTTTAAAGGCTGAAGATGGCAGGGTAGATCCCAGCCGAAACGTTCCGATTAAAGAGTGCTTAATTATTAAATAGAGGCTCAATTTTTGGCTGCATCCTCTGCCCTATTCGAAAAATGTTTTATTTATGTTAAATAATTTAAAATAAAAACATTATATTCTCTCTTACTAATAATATTTTTAATATTGATATTAATTTATTTTTATTATTTTTAAATGAGAAGATCTTTAAGTATTCTTTTCATTGCCAGTGAATGCTAATGAAAAGCTCTTCTATTCTCATGTAAAAATATTTCAATTTAATGATAATTAAATCTTATTATTTATATTAAGATGAGATTTTCGTACTAAGATCAAAAATGTATTAAAATACATTTAAGGCGATAATACAAATCATATCCTGAGACGACGCGCCACCCACCTTGTAGTATTTATTCTAATTAAAAACTTTTTAATGAATTAAAATAAAATTAGAATTTTCATAAAACTTATTTGTTAAGAAATTTAACTTCTTTGCTAATTTGTTTATATTTATTTATTTAATTAAATGTTGATTCCCTACGACGAAAATCAGAGAGTTGTCACCATCACAAGTGAATCACAAACGGCATTGAAATTCTATCTTCCGGAACCATGAATCCAGATTCAAATGCTTTTATACATCATTTGTAATCTATTGTGATATATGTATGTTCATTTGATCTAGAAATTTAACATTTCTTAAAATTTGATTTGAATCAGTAAAAAAAATTATAAGACAATCGAGAGAGACTCGTATATAAAAAGAGTTTTAAAATGTACTCCAGACTGCATAAATAAAAATCTGGTCACACAGCACACAACTTTACGTTTCGTAAGTGAAAAGTGTGTTCTGTGCTTTTCACACCAGATTTTTTTATGTCAACACATATTTAGTTTCCGACAGTACCGGTACATTAGATTTCAAAATGAAAAATTATAAAGAAAGGAAAAATATTTATATTTTGTTACCATAGCAACCATTTCTCCTATCTTTCCTGTGAAGTTCAAGAGTAAAGTGGGCTTTAAAAAATGTTGAGGGCAAAATGAGAATGTACATTTTAAAGAGGATCTAAAAAATAATTGATTTATGAATTTTAATCAAAATCGTTAGAGCCACTTTTGAAAAAATTGAAAAAAACTGAAAAAATACATCAGTAAAGTACTAGTACTTTTAGACCAATTTTGTTTAAAAACTTTGTGTTACATCCCAGAAGGGTACCTAACTTGAATATAAAATTTTAACTCCCTAGCTCTTTTTGTTCTTGAGATATTTTGTTCTCAGACAAACAAACACAGAGACAGATCATTTTGCACTTTTTTGAACTCAGGGGACCTCAAAACGTGTATTTACATCAAAACAGAATGTTTAACATAAAACCAATACTTTCTATATATATACAGGCAACATTTGTTAGAAAACAAAACTTAAAAAAAAAATCCCCCCAACGCTATCAATAATAGGAAAAAAGAGCCCAGATAAAATTATGAAACATTTATCAAATCTTCTTGGAAGATGATAGTCATTAATTAATATTTTCGTTTTGACATCAGAAAAAAAAGACAATCCTTGTTAAAGTTTAAAGTTTATTCTGATTGAACTAATTGTCAACATGATATCGTTATTATATAGGCCTACTATTTGAATTTATCAAAGTGAAATAGGATCCAAGAGGATGATCAAATAGAGTTGAAATTTAAAACAGTATTTTTAATATGAAGGAAAAGGCCAATGCCCTTTTTATCACATTTATAATTCATGATTTTTACTGCTAAATATTTTATTCTTATGAAATATGAACCTCTTTGTTTAAGAGATTGGGATATATAGAGATTTTTATTAATTTTTGGTCGAAATATTATTTTTATTAAAAAAAAAAATAAACAAAAAGAAAAATAATAATATTATTATTTGCAATAAGGCGCATCAGCTACTAAAGCTATAAGCCCCTCCCAGAACACCGACATACGTTAAGAACAAAACCGAATAACTAACCTAGTAAAATAAATAAACCAACCATCAAAGAAAAAAATAAATAAACTAACAAAAAATAATTCAATAATGAAAATAAACAAATAAATAAATAAACACAAACAAATAAATAAATAAAAATTAAGTAAATAAATAATCAAAAAAAAAGGGAATAGCGTAGATGACTAGGACAACACCCCTCCACCCCCCCCCCCCCCAAAAAAAAAAAAGAATAAATAAATATATGATCAAAAAATATCAAATCATTATATATAAATAAATAAAATTCAAGAGAAAAATAACAGTAGGAAATTGTTTCAATAGTAATCTAAACTTTTCACTATTTCAAAGATCAAATTATTTAATTGAATTTTTTGGTTAAAAGCTCCATTGTTAATTTATAAGGAAATTTAAGAGTCTTGATGATTTTGAATAAAATAGGCCAAAAAATACTTGTACTTTACTAATGAACTTTTTTAGTTTGTTTTTTCTCTTTTTGCAAAATATCTCCTATCGATTTTAAAACTTTTTAAATAATTTTACCTAATTTTTTAGTTTTTACTCTATTTAATTGTTTATATCTACATGTATATTTTATATATAGTTTATTCATTTTGTTTATTATCACCTTTAGAGATCCGATGTTTATATGAATTAATAAATTACTATGAAAAGCGGAAAGCCTAAAGTCTTATCTTTAAATTTTTTCTTCTATTTGTTAGTTTGTTAAGATGACTAATTTTCCGATAAGAACTTGTGGATTCATGTCTTTTTATGGAATTAGTTATTTTACTTATAAAACCATATCTTCACACCTGACCTGATGATTAATTTATCTTTTAAGATAAACATTTCTTGAAAATATAAAATATTGACGAATACAAATGAGTTTATCATAATAATACCAGGTTCTGAAAATTTGTAAAAATAAAATCAGGTATTTTTGAACTCCACCTTTACATTAGGTCTATTTAAATAAATTTTTATCGTGAACCAAAAAAAAAAAAAAAAAAACTGACTTTGAAACGCTGTATTATATATATAATTATTTATTTAAGGCCTTTTTCGGCATCTAAGGCCATTTAGACCCCCATTTCAAATGATTATTAGCCAATTCAAATGAATTAAATTTTTCTCGCTTGGGACGGGAGCCTCGGGTCACGGGCACACATAGTATTAAATTTTAAATAATATTAAAAATCATACAATAGGTAATATGTTTCATGTTCTTGTTAATTAAAAAAAAATCTTAGAAGATAAAGTAGGGGCGCCGGAACGAATTTGAATCAGGGGGGGGGGCAAAATATTTTTTTTTAGAAAATTAAAATAATTTAATATGTTCAAATAGTATAAAACATATATACTATAAAGCTTTAAAAATTTTAAATAAAATCACAATTTAAATAAAATTAAAATTTTAAAAAATTTCCTAGTGATTTTATCAAAAATGTTTTTAAGCTATATAGTAGATTTGTTTTATACTATTTGTGAGGAAATAAATATTTTTAATTTTCTTATTTTAATTCAATATAAAATTAAATAGGGTCTATATAAAATATTTTTGAAAAAAATGAATTTCTTACTCTATTTAGTTTTTACTTTCGCTTTCTTTAATTTAAAAGATTTTGTTTATAAAAAGTAAAAATGTATCATTTTTAAAAATAAATGAAATAAAAGAAGACATATTGCCTCCCTCTTCCCCCTCCTAATCAATGTACCCCGCCCCCCCCCCAGTTCCGGCGCCTATGTCTACTAGGCCTACTTCCGGTTGTCGTATTTAGTCTAATACTTGATATAGATCTACGATTTTAGTTCGTGACCGAACACACAGATATAATTCCAAAATATTTTTATTTTTATTCAGGAAGTTTTAAAACGTATCATCAAAATCTCGAATTTTTTAACGGTTATAATACTTTCTCTACTTCGTATACGAGAAAGTAAAAAGTGACTCTCTTAGAATCGTCTGACCCCTCTAGGGTAACTAATAATTGATGGATTAAATAATAAAACAAAATTAAAAGATTAAATTATACAGTACATTAAAACCACACTGTCGGAAATTTTATATTTATTGTGACACGCACAGTCAATTACCGGAATTAAGAAAAAGTCGTGTGCTGTGCCACAATCATAGCAGATTTTTTAGATTAAACTCAAACATACAAATGTCTTGAAATTATGATATTGCAAATTTCTCTTAATTGGTGGCTTTTTTTTCTCTCTAATTTTGTTGATTCATATTAGAAAATAAGGGTTGTTTTTTTTTTTTTTGATGACGTAGGTCGCTCATAATAAAAATTTTCGTAGCGATGAGGGGGAGTATTGTCAACATTGAGACGAGCCTTTCGGTCTGAATTGACCAAACATTTCGTTTATACTCTGGTTGTCAATCACGAGAGAGAGAGAGAAAGGGGGGAGGGAGGGAGTGACCTTGCCATCTTGTTTTCTCTATTGGTCCATGAGAAGTGGGGGAAGACCACGTTATCGTCACGAGTTATATATTAATACCTAATCTGACATCATAAAAAGAAATAACCCTTTCAAATCAATACATACAGGATGCACCAAGTGATTTCACAACACTTCCTCTATATTTTTACTTTCTCTTAACTATATATGTAATATGTAGGGAAAAAGTATTGTGATCATGTCAAATATTTGATGTCGAGATTTGTTAAATAAATCTATTATTAATTTTTTCAAAGAGAATTTTAATGATGTTTTAATATTAAAATTATTTGATGTGACAATTCACCACCGTGAATCAATAGAGATTATTTGATTCTCATAATCTAAATCAGGGGTGGCCAACACGCGGTTCGCCAGACATCTGGGCCTGCTCTAACACACCACTGTAAGCAGCAAAGCGCTGAGGGCAGTGGGGTTGTCCCTGTCCATTTCTGTCCCTCTACTGGTTTAAAAAGCGGCAGAAAAGTGATAAATTTTTCTTTAAAGTTTTTCACATTGTTAGTGACTTGCACGACTAACTGCATATAAGAGGAAGTGAGTTTTATTGGTGTAGGTCGAGGTTCCAGTGGCCTGGTGCAATGGACAGAACGTCTATGCCCCGGAAAGGTTGGAGATCCTGGGTTCGATTCCTAGGGGCCATAGATGTTTGGCCACGCTAATAAAAAAAACACTCACAGCCTTGTTAAAAAAAATTTATATTAAATATAAAAATACATTTAAACTTTTCAAGTTTAATTCTTTTTTCTCTTCGCCTTATTCCCGTGATGCAGGGTCGGCGGACCTCACTCTTTTCTCTCCAACCCTACCATGCATTTTTGCGACCGAAAGAAAAAGGACAGGCCGGCCCGTCGCACGGTCTGACGCCTGTTGAAAATAGGAAGGAAGAGACAGACATACAAAGAACTGTCCCAGCTCGGGCAGCTCGTGGTCGCCATCCACGTACCCACAAGATGTGGGCCCCTGAGCGATTCAAGTTTAATTAAAAATATAATTTATTTTTGTTTTAAGGCGGTTAGAAATTTAATTATCCTCGTCTGAATCACCAGAAAAAAAAATAAAAGTAAAAAACTTATTTAAAGCATTTCTTGACAATATATATTGAAATCAATCAATTTTAAGCAAAATATGTTGATATATGAGCTATAATTGAAGTTAATATTTAAGTTTTATTTAATTTAATTTTTTTGTTTTTAAAAATATAAAAAAAAAATTTCCAAAATAAATATTTCTAATTGACACTAAGAGATTTCGTCTTTAGCTTGAATATCTATTAGGAAATAAATTATTATATAAGAGCCTTAAAAGAATGAACATAAATGAAATATGACTCAGACCATGTCAATTGGTATCAGTATCAGGGCTACCATCACCACTACAGGACAAATAATCCCTACTTGACCTTAATAAGAACGACAAATATATAAATGACATTTGTCTATCGGGAAGAACGACCAAGAAATTTAAAAAAAATATCAAAAACAATCTCAGCTAGTAAAATTTTTGAAGAATATTTTGTTTACTCTAATTTGTTGTAATTCTAACGATTTTTGAATAAAAGCAAATGATCAATTTACAATAAGAGAAAGTAATAATGTGGTCTATAGTTAAATTCGGCAAGTAAATAAAGTTAAAGTACAAAAAAATAGGTAGGCACTAGTTTAAACATTTTTAAATTAAAATAATTTAATTAACAATCGTTAAACCTAGAATTAGTTTAAAAAGGGAGTTTTATTTTGGTTTATGTACGTACATTTAGATGTTTACACATCTTCATCAGAACCTTATTACTAACTCATATTTGTAAAAACATATTTTATACTAAACCTAGGGTGTTTTTGTTTACTTTTAACTATAGTTAAATTATTTTAATTTTTAAAGAAATAGAGGATTATTATAGAAATTATAATATATCTAAGTTGAGAAGAGGGGAGGGAGGGAGACTAAATTAAAATAAAGAGCATGTAAAAAATAACTGACCCCCCTTTTTGAATTTTTATCAAAATCGTTGAAGCAAATTTTGAGAAAAAAATCTTAACTTTTTCCTATAAAGTACAAGAGTGAAGTATGCTTCAAAAGATTTCAAGAGAAAAATGAGATTATAGATTTTAAAGAGCATCTAAAAAATAATTGATTTTTGAATTTTTATTAAAATCGTTGGAGCGAAATTTGAGAAAATCGAAAAAAACTGAAAAAGTACATCAGTAAAGTACTAATACTTTTTGGCCGATTTTGTTCAAAAGCTTATTTTGAGTGTCCGGGAGGGTACCTAACTTAAATATAAAATTTCAATCCGGTAGCTCAATTCTTTCAAGCTAAAAATCGTTACACACAGACACACCTTTTTGGACCTCAAAACATGTATATCCATCAAAATCTCAACATCGAATTTTTGACATGTTCGCACCTTTCTCTCTCTCTATATTTCAGAGAGTAAAAAAATAATCTAAATAGTATACAGTTTATACCACGGTTAAAATAGTAGTTTGTGAATTTGATTTGGTTAAATATGCCATATTATATGAAGGGTCTGTCTGTGTTCAATTTAAAGCAAGAAGAAATGAGCTATGAGGCCGAAATTTTATATTTATGTTACGTACCCCAATGAGGGGCGAAAATAAACTTTTAAATAAAATCAGCCAAAGAGTACTAGTATCTTGTACTTCTTGAATTTTTTTCGATTTTTTCAAAATTCGCTCTAACGATTTTGATTAAAACAATTATTTTTTAAATGCTCTTTAAAATTTAAATTCTCATATTGCCCCCAAAATTTTTTGAAGCACAATTTACTCTTGTACCTCATAGAAAAGAATAGGAGAAATTTTAAAATAATATAAATATTTTTCTATGATTATAAATTTTGTAATTGAAATTCAAATGTACGGTACTGTCAGAAACTTAATATATATGTTGAAAAAAAAAATTTGCTGTGACAAGCACAGAAGATAACTTTCAATTACCCAAGGTAAGAGAAAGTTATGTGCTGTGCTTTCATTCCACATCAGATTTTTATTTATATTAGTATAATTGTGAAACCAAATTAAAATTTTCTAAAAACGATTATAATATTAATTTATTTATTATTAGAATAAATTATCGAGATTGCTAATTTATAGAATTTTGTTGTTTGGATGAAAAATATTTATTAACTTCTAATATAAAAAAATTTTCAATTAGATGCCTGCAACTCTGGATTTAAAAAGATTATCAGAAATGACGTCACGCATAATCAAAAAAACCTGATCGAATAAGCTGACTGATCAGTCCATGGATCCGTGCGAAGACTTTTTCTTAATGCGCATTCACCGGACGTCCTCAGATCGTTTTTTTTTTTTTGTCTGATCGAACCGATTTAGAGTGACGAATAAAGCCAATTATTGAAACAAGTCACACTCAGAAAGACAACAAAAAACTGCCTTTCATTCTTTGAATATTCAAGCCTATAAATGAATGTGGGGTTGATAGGGATTCAAGAAGGATAGGACGGTTCAAGTTCAAATCCCGAAATCAACAAAAAAAGACACAAAATCAAGAGTCGAAATTTAATTTAGACCCCACTTAAATGTTTTACATAAAAAAATAGAACATTTCCTTGTTTCATTTAAATATTTAAATAATGTATTAATTAATTAGATAAATGATAATTTATTATAATAGTTTTGTTATAAATAAATTCAAAAAAACATAATCGTTTTTAGAAAATGTTAATTTGGTTTCATAATTACACCTCGGTAATTGAAAGTTGTGTTTTGTGCTTGTCACACCAGATTTTTTGTGTCGACATATTTAGTTTCCAACAATTTGAACCAAAGATATAAAATTTATAAGCATAAAAAAATCTTTATATTCTGGGAAGCACTTCTCCTATCTAGAGCTGTTCGATTATGAGATAAAAATATCGCTTATGAAAAATAATCGATTATCGAATATGAAAAATAATCGATTATCGAATATGAAAAATAATCGATTATCGAATATGAAAAATAATCGATTATTCCGATTAATCGATTATTGGATCCGGAGTTTAGTAAAATTTCCATTTTTCCCTCTTGTGAAAATCATTTGACCTTTTTTTATTTTTACTTTCTAGTATAGTAGCCCTATATAAAGAGAAAGTATTGTAATCGTCAAAAAATTCGACTTCGAGATTTTGATGATTCTCCACGTTTTAGACCTCCCTGAGTCAATTATGTCTGTGTGTGTGTGTGTGTGTGTGTGTGAACACGATTGCTTAAAAAACGCTAGCAGCCAGATCGATGAAATTTGGTATATACTCCTTACACTAAAATTGTAGATTTTTATCAACTTTTGGAGTAAATACGTCACTTGGAAGAAGTACTTTACCTAAAAAGTTTTTTCAAAAATTTTGAAATTTTCAAATTTTTTGTTAAATTATGATAAATTATCTATTTTATAAAGTTTTTATTCTTTGACATTTTTCCTAAAAGTGATTAGTTTTGGAAATAATCAGTCCTTAAAAAACATGTAAATATAGACAAATTAATTTGTTTAAATTTAAAGTACCATTTATTGCAATAGTAGTGAGACTAAAGCCCGGTAGTTAGGCAGCCCAAATGGCACACGCACACTAAAAATTTATTGTCTGTTTGAGAAATACATTTTTCAAATCAGAAAATAGGGCGAACGACCCTTTTTAACAAAAATGGAACTATGATAAAGGTATTTCTCAAACAGGCAAAAAAAGTTTTAGTGTGAGTGTGCGTGTGCCATTTGGGCTGCCTAACTACAGGGCTTTAGTCTCAATGCTATTGCAAAAGATGGTATAACTAAAAAATGATTAATTTATGAATTTTAATCAAAATCTTTAGAGCGAATTTTGAGAAAATCGAAAAAACTGAAAAAGTAGTCATAATACTTTTTGGCCGATTTTATTTAAAAGCCTATTTTCGCGCCTCAGTGGGCGATCTAATTTATTATTATAATCCGATTGGTTCTCGTTGAAACATTATGTAAATTAAAATTAAATATACAAATAAAACCACTAGGTTATTTGTTTCAAAGGTTTTATTAATTCATTCATTCATTAATAACACAGGTCAACAAAAAAAAAGAAAATTTTAGGTTTTTATGTCCATATCTTAAAAACGCAACTTGAAAAATTTATAAACTTAGGCCAATTAAATTTCTAGAATTTTTGATGAACCGCTGGTGTATTTTCTCCATAACCTTTAAAATTAATGTAAGAAACTTTTTTGCCAAAAACGGACTTTTGGCTAAAAAAGAATAAACTTTTAAGGCGACTTTTTTTCCGCTCTCTAATTATAAAGGGCCTACCCTCCCTTTCTTGACTGCGCCACTGCCTCTCCGTTTCTTCTACATCAAAAATCTCAGCCCCCCCCCCCTCTCCCCCATTAACAAAATCCTGTGTGGCACGATAAGCGTACTTTTCTCTTTTATAAACGAAAAGTTAAATTCTAAATAGGAATAATTAACGATATGATTCCCTACTTAATCACGATTATATAATTCTATTTATTGTGTCAGTCATTTGGTCGTTTATTTATTTATTTTTTAAGACCATTCGTACATATCATCATTATTTTTACTTAAAATGAAGTTTCCCAATAATCTCAAGTGAATAATATATGAAGGTCTATTTAGTTCAAGGTTTGAATTATTAATGGTTAATTAGTTCTTTAATCAGTGTGAGACCCCAAACAATTTAGGAGTATTTCGGGTCATCATTTCCGGAATCTCAAAACCTTTCCTCATTCAAATCAAATAGGGCCTAAATAAAATCGAATTTTATTTTAATAAAGAATTTAAAAGCCCTAAATCACCTGAAATAACTAAACTTTCTCTTACCTACTTAAAGAAAGAGAAAGTAATGTGATGTGCTACAAGACCAGATTTTTTGTGTTGACCTACTTTTTTCTTTACGATAAATATTTATACCTTCATTTTTAATTTCTCTTACCTATATAATTTTTATGCACAATATTATTTATATTGAGAGAAAGTATTGGATTCATATCGAAAATTCGGTGTCTAAATTTTGAAGGAAATACACATTTTGAGGACTAATTTGAATTCAAAAAAGTAGGTACCACAAAATGGTGGAAAACATTAAGGAAATGAGCTATTAGGCTGAAATTTTATATTTATTTTACGTACCCCACTGAGGGGCAAAAATAAGCTTTTGAACAAAATCGGCCAAAAAGTACTTGTACTTTACTGATGTCCTTTTTCAGTTTTTTTCGAATTTATTAAAATCGGCTCTAACGATTTTGATTAAAATTCATAAATCAATTTGTTTTTTAGATGCTCTTTAAAATGTATATTCCCATTTTGTTCTTGAAATCTTTTCTAGCACTCTTTATTCATGTACTTTATAGGTTTGCCATGATAACATAATGAATTTTACAATTTGAATTCTAATCAGCGAAACTAAATATGTCAGTTCAAAAAATCTGGCTTGACAAGCACAGCACAAAACTTTCAATTACTAAAGGAAAAAGAAAGTTATGTGTTGAATGATAAGTCACACCAGATTTTTTTTCATTTTAACTTAAGAAATAAATGAGTAATATATTACTAGACTTTTTTTATACTAGATCTTCCGTAAAATAAAGAGAAATTTTAAATTACTGATTGTTACAAGGTGAATGAATTCTATTACAAGTTGTTTGATTATCTAATAAAAGTTTTTATAAATATTATCTATTATAAATCATGACCATAGACAACCCGGAAATCTGAAATGTATTAAACATAATTATAATGTTTTAAAATTAAATTTTACTTTTCATTCTTTATATATGAATATTTAATTAATTAGCTCATTTGCATTTATAAAGAAAATAAATTTGAATATTATTTTACGTATAATTTAATAAATTAAAAAAAAAAATTAATTTAATTAATTTTTTGAAGAATGAAATATACTTTTTAGCATTTGGGTTTTATTTAAATTACAATATTAAGAAAATCTGAATTTCTTTTTTTTTCTCATTAATTAAAAATGAAACAGAGACGGATTATTGGGGGGGGGGGGAGAGACCGCCCTCTCCGAGAAAAAAATTGGAAAAGTTTTAA
This sequence comes from Euborellia annulipes, assembly GCA_023213315.1. NCBI lineage: Eukaryota > Metazoa > Arthropoda > Insecta > Dermaptera > Anisolabididae > Euborellia > Euborellia annulipes. The sequence continues at coordinate 388,501 of JAKCPI010031143.1, forward strand.
AAACTAGTCATCTAAAGAAATTATGATTTTTTATCTAAAATATATTTTTACATTTATCAAATTTGAAGATTTTATTTCATCACCCAGAGAGGCCCTCCCGTATATTTCTTCCAACCAACCCCCCCCCCCGCCCCCCCGGGATCGCATGCCGTCCCATGAGACAAAAATTTATTTAAAATGAATTGGCTACCAAACAATTTAAATAAATAGTGATGGGGTCTAAATGGCCTTCGATGCCGATAAAGACCTTAAATTAAAAAAAAAAAAAAAAAAAATTGCATTAATCCGTCCCTGAAATGAAAGTAATTTATTTTTAATTTTCTATATCTCTATATATAATTTTCAATCCTCTGTCTAATGCCAAAATATTTCAGAAACTATATGAGCTAGAGCTATGAAATTTTTTTGATGTTTTAGTCGAATTTAACATTTTTATCAAAATAGGTGTTAGTAGCCTATCATTATCATATCACTTGACGATAAGATCAACTGAGGTCCTATTAGCCACTATATGATGTGTTTTTTAACTTTATGGCATTCTTGGACTTTCATATATAAATATTTAAAAAAAAAAACAATAATTGATAGAACTATAATTATTATATTTGTAGGTGAGATTTGCTTTTTTTAAGGGAAAAATCCTCACGGATACGAAAAGTTTTTTTTGCCCTTCCAAGCCCTAAAATTGGTCTGTGTGTGTGTAACGATTTTTAGCATGAAGGAATTGAGCTACGAGATCGAAATTTTATATTTAGGTAAGGTACCCTCCCAGACACTCAAAATAAGCTTTTGAACAAAATTGTCCAAAAAGTACTAGTACTTTACTGATGTACTTTTTTAGTTTTCCAATTTTCTCAAAATTCCCTCCACCGAAATTGATTAAAATTCATAAATCAATTATTTTTTAGATGCTCTTTAAAAAGTATATCAGTGAAATTTTTCGGGAAAATTGTTTGAAGTACACTTTACTTATGTAATTCAGTTTTTTTTTTTTTTAATTCACTTTCCGGCTCTTCCTTCCATAGAGCCAATGTGGATTTGTATGTAAAATTTGAAACTTTTTACACATTTAAAATTTTTTTTCCAATTCTTATGAAATTTTGTAATTATTTAGGATTCTTTATTGTGTATAAAATATCCAAATATGAGATTAAAATTTTGAAAAATAACCATAGTTTATTTCAAGCAGTCAATATTTAAAATGCAAGTTTGGAATTAAGGTGCTATGGGAAACGAAATATGCTGTGCGCCAGTCACACCAGATTTTTTATATTAAATAGATTTCTATTCTGACCGAAAGTAACCCGGGATTGTATTTATCAATATACATTTAAATAGAACATTATTTTTATTAATAAAATTAGATACAGGAACTTTTCCCTTCTTATATAGGCCTACTAAATTTTAAGTAAAAAATTCCTTTAGACTTGAAATAACCTTTCGGTATTCACCATAATACTGATGTTTCGAGTGATCATTACATTTATCATTTATGCCATTTTATAAATTTGTATGTAAAAAAAGAGGTTTGTTAAATTTCCTAAATAAATTGTATTCAACATTTTCTAATTTGACAGCGATTTAGAGGGAGTAATTAAAGACCAGATTACAGAAGGAGGATTTAGCCGGCAAAATTTTTAGTTTTGTCTCCATGATGATTTTTCTATTAAAATAAAACTTTTTTATATGAAACATAAATTGATAGGCGAGTTTATTGATCAAAGCGAAGTGTTTTTCATTTAAAGCTATTAAATGCATTAAAAAAATTTGGCAAGCATTTTTGAAGAATAAAAGAATGGGTCGTTCATCTTCAAATTAAACTGTGATTGATCTCGAAATTCTAGAGGGAAAGAGAGAAAAAAAACTCCTTGGGAAAAGCGATATTGCAATTAGTTTGAAATGTATTGGTGGAATTATCTTAAAGCCTTCAGTGAATAAAAGAATTTTGGAGTTTCCAGACTTGAGTGATTTTTCTTAAAATCTAAGCAATACAACTTACTTGTCTTACTAAAAAAATTTTATATTATTATTAATAAAAGTTTTAGTTCTTAGGGGTTTCCGATATATACTCGCAGTCAGACGATATTTCGGATCCCTTTATTATTATAATAGAATTTATCTTATCTCAAAATTGATATGATAAAATGAGGCAAAAAAAAAAAAGGTTTAAAATCCTATTTATAATATTTTTACGGTTTGCTATTGCCTTTTTATAAAATATACATATTATCATCATAAGAATGTATTGAAATTTGAGATTTTAAACGGCCTAGGCTGAAAAAAGACAATAGAAAAAATTTGGTTTGTGGTCGCACAGCACATAACTTTCTCCTACCTTCGGTAATTGAAAGTTGTTCTGTGTTTGTCACACTATATTTATTGTACCGACATATATTGTATTTAGTTTCTGGCAGTACGGTATATTTGAATTCAAGATATAAAATTTATAAACATAGAAAAATATTTATTTATATTTTATTACCATGGCAACCATTTCTCCTATGAAGTATAAGAGTAAACAATTTTAAAGACAAAATTTAAGGGCTTAAGGTCACAGCCCAAAGAGCCCTGAGAATTAATAAAATTCATAGCTTCTTAATCTTGCACCTCAAAATTCATAACTTAAATGTAAGCGGAATATACATTTTAAAGAGAAAAAATAATTGAAGAGCGTTATTTAAAAGATTCTTTAAAAGAGTAATTATTTTCCAATATATTTAATTTGTTAATTTGCTTTTAAGATTGTGAGAACTCCTGGCATTTAGACAACCATCCATTCACACTTTACGTATAAATGAATTTCTATTAATACTAATTAATTAATTTATTAATATTATTTGCCATAATAAAAATTAAATTTTTAATAGAATCAGAAAATTTTGTAAAGATTGAATAATCAATTTTTTTTTTTTATTTATGTAACTTATGTTTAATTAATCCTGATTAAATTGTTTTTAATAACTAATTTTGAATTATTATTCACATTATGGGGAATGAATGATAAAAAACTTCTCGAATTTTATATATGGTTTCTTTTAATTGATATATATGTTGTGTTTATTTTTTATTGTGAGACAGTAAACAACAAGCAGCGTTATTTCTAAAAAAAAAAAAAAAAAAAAAAAAAAACTGATAAAATGAAATTATTTCTTATATTTTTACTTTCTTTTACCAATATAGAGGAGAAGGTGCAAATATGGAAACCCTGTTTTATTTTTCGTTATAACTCGTTAGTTTAACAATTAAATTTTTCTAAATTCTAGGAATGACTTCTAAAATTTGTTATAAACAATAACCGCTTTTGGTTTTAAGCGAAAAAATATGTAATAATAATGGTTAATTAAAAATTTGCTTTTTGGCTGACTTTAAAAATGTGTTAGTAATGTGGAAACATTGCTTTTATGGTTAAAAATACTACCAAGAAATTAAATATCAGAACATTTCTTTATTATACATTGCAAAAAAAACACTAAGGCTTAAGAATTGAATGTTGTCAATAAAATGTTCACTTTCAAAAGTCATTGTCACGCCCAGCGCACACAGTATAGCATTATGACTCACATAGCAATTTAATTTTTTTAAATTTAATATTTAATATAATTAATTTAATCCAAAATCCCCCTCATTTGGAAAAGCCTTCCCACAAAAAATGTATAGGGGGTCATCCTCTTCTGCTGGTATTTCACCCACAGGGGTTGCGCTTCCACTTTACCAGCATCGCCATATAGAACTGAGGTTAAAATTACTTTTCCTTTTGTAAGCTAGGAATTTATTTGATTGCACCAGATTGTAGCGTATTTTTTGCTTAACAATAACTGCATAAGCTCTAAGGTGGATACGTTTCCACATTACCAGCAACTTCCATGATTGCACCTTCTCCTCTATGTACGTATATATAATACTTTTTCAGTTTTTTTTTTGTTTTCAATTTTTTCAAATTCGCTCCAACGATTTTGATTAAAATTCATAAATCAATTAATTTTTAATATGTTCTTTAAAATGTATTATTTTCTCATTTTGCCTTTGAAATCTTTTGAAGCACACTTTACTCTTGTACTTCATAGGAAAGTTATGAGAAATGGTCCCCATGATAAGAAAATATAAATATTATCCCATATTTATAAATTTTACATATAAAATTCTAATGTAATGCTGGAAACTAAATATATGTCGACACAAAAAATCTGGTGTGACAAGCAGAGAACACAATTTAAATTACTGAAGGTAAGAGAAAGTTGTGTGCTTTGTGACCAGTTACATCAGATTTTTTAAATATGGCTTCATTTAATATGTGACTGATTGCTATTAGCAATTTTTTTAATGAATAAATGTTTATATTACTGAAATTTATAATTTTGAAGTTATTATAATTTAAGTTCAAGTAGAATACGTAAACTCAGCTATATGTTAGTAGAATTAAGAATTATGTATAAATTATCAAACATAATTTATATATTCAAATAAAGAGAAGATAACATTACATAAGGGACATTATTATTTATGAATAATATTTATTATGAGAGTATTCGAATAAGCTGTGGATTAATTTCTGAATAGTTCGGGTTCAAATCCTGCTTTGTAAAAGTTTAGCTTCCTCAGAGCAGAGACTGTCTTGTTCAAGACATGCACGAGATGTTTTTAATCTTGGACCACAAAACCACATCTCCGTTCTTGAGAGCAATCGTATCTCAAGCTTTATATTTGGAACCTCTTCAGTTCTACTCAAACCACCAAACTGCTTGTGTATCAAAATCTTTCGCAGCCAGCAGTTTTAATTCACTGCCTGCTGACATTCCTCTGGTTCTGTAAACTCGTAGCTACCCATTTGACTGTGGCAATGGTTTTCCTCCCTCCACCCCCTGGACTCTGATCTTAGCTGCTCGGCGGGTGTGGTTCTTTTCCTGTCAAAGGTCGATGTCCTGCAGATGACTAATCAATAAGGTCCACTCGCTTCTACACTATTAGAAGCCATTAGACTCTATGTACTTTTAAATTTGAAATAAAATAAATAATTCATCTTGTTCAGGGATAATGCTGGAGTATCAAACGGGAATTTAATTTAAACTTGAACAAGCAGAAATAGAGCTACTTCGTTGTTCAAAATTTCAAAATGTGGCACAGCATATTTTATTAACTTTATCCTTCTTGATCATCATTTCCAAGAAATTACATCTTTCAACACCCAAATGGCATCAATAATTATTTTTAAAGTAAAGGAAGAAAAATTTACAGAAAATTATATAAAATAAAATAAAATATTTTATAAGACCCCAGAGATAATCTGAGATTCTGAGATTTTACCAAAAAGTTTTTGAAAATAAAATTAACTACTTGTTTTGTATAAATTAAAACGAAATCACATCGATTGTATTCTAATGTAAAAAAAAAGTTAATTCTCTTTCTTCTGTTCTGAATAGTGAATTTTAATTGTAACCTTTATGAACCTTTAAATAATAATCCATATTCCTATAAATTGGAAAAGGTTTATTTATAAAAGGAACTTGAATGGTGAGTGGTCTGTTAGTGTGTTATTGTTTTTGAACGTGTTTGTGTCGTCACTGATGGATTTCCAATCAACAAAAGTGAGTACAAAATTTCATTTCCGAAATACACGTGTAAATTTTTATTTGTCTGAAAATTTTATTATAAAATAGCTAATTTGTAATTTGAATTGTAAACTCTATGATTTACAATTAATTTATTTTTATTTATTTAAAATAACTAAATAAATTAGGCTTTTATTAATAATTAAGAAAAAAAAAATTAGGTTCTTTCCAAATTTTTTTTTAAAGATTGAAATCAAAAATCATCTTGGAAAAATTTTCCCACTTATCTGAGATCAGTTTACACCTAATGATACCAGCAAAAAAGATGTGAATCATTGCGTATCAGAGATTGATAAGCTACGGGATACGCGACGAAGATACGCATCGGAACGGACAGATTCAACAAGTGGGTAGAAGGATTCACGAATAGGACACTAAATTAATAAATAAAATTTAAAAAAATTCTATTTTAATAAAAGAAATATAAAAAAATTAATTAATACTTGAATCTTTTATCATAATATTTATAATAATACTATTTTAATCAATGATAAAAGTAAATTTCATTTATTTTATTATACTTCTTTATATATTTATTCAATCGATGATCCCTTCGGAGATTTTCCCAATTTTCTCAGACATAAAAAAATGAATCCTTTGATTTTTTTTTTTTTTTTTTTTTTCAATTTAATCACTCTATGAAACATTTAAAAGCTTTATGTCATTTTGTTATTATTATTTTTTTTATTAATACTCTCTTTTACACTAGATGGTGTAAAGGAAAGTTAGCTCATTTTTGTAAAGTTTTTTTTAAAGAGTACTACTGATCTGACAATGAAGAGAAAAAAAAAAAAAAATACAAAAATAATCCTTGAAATGGCTACAAGGCCAGAAGAAAAAGTAAATTTACTTGATTTAGAAAAATGGGAAGAATAAAAAATTATTTTAAAATAAATAATAAATGGAAAGAATGAGATCAATTAGGAAAAATAAAAAAAAAAACTTGCACATACCAATTAGTTAATATAAATCCTTAAAGATTTTATTTTTATTTAATCTAAATTAAAATTTCAAGCAGATGATCTTAAGAGTTCAATAGTGGATTCTGTTTATTATTTAAAATAAGAGAAATAAGGGCAAGGGCCGCTGGTTTTACACTACGTTGACTTTAAGTAATTAATGAAAAATTGATTTCTAAAATGAACCTTTTCGTTTAAATAGAAATTTTGAATTTAAAATAAATTGTTAATTACTTTGGTTTGTAGAAAAATTAAAAACGAATTGATAGTAAAAAATACCAAGAGACAATTCGTTGATATATTAGAATTATATACCCCTTTTTTTTAATACAGTACAACCAGTATCAAAATTTTAAATATTTTGTTTAATTTTAAAAAATATAATATATATTGGTTCATTTTTTGATCTTTAGGCTCTTTTAGAAACAAGGTCCTATTATAGATGAATAAAAAACAGGTTTAATAGGTTGCTTGAAGAGTTAATAAAAAATTTTCATGTTCAAAAAAAATTCTATTCTCAAATTTCTTTGACCCCAGACGAAAATAATAGATTTAAAATAAATAGAAAAAGATCAAAATTCACTTCTGATGAAAACAGGTGACAATAGATGAAGGCAAACTGAAAAAAGTTTAATTGCCGTCCACCTACGCAATGGACTGACAGTGTAAAGAAATTTGTCAGTGAGTATTTCTACTAACATGTCAAAATAAATGAGGACATTCTTTCTACAATAGTGATGAAATTTTTAAAGAAAAAAAAAAACATTTAATGGGAATATCTTAAAACTCATCCCTTAGAGTTCTGATTTTGTTACTATGAGTTAAATGATAAATTATTAATCATGTCATAAATGATGTGAGATGTATTTTTATGGTAAGTTAATTCCTCTAATCTGATAAGAGTTTTAACATTTCAATACTTATCAAATCTAAATAATAAGATGATGCGAGTATAATTTTTTTTTTAATTTCTATCTAGACATTTTAAAAAGTTTAAAAATTAAAAAAAAAAAATTAGTGAATTGATTGAATTTTTTTTTTTTTTAAATATATTTTATTTATTTGAAATATATTTTTAACAAAAGTGTAGTTAGATTTTTTAGATAAAAGGATTTTTTAGATAAAAGGGTGGAGTGAATACCACCACCAAAAAAAGAGAATATTTTCGTGGATCAAGGGGTGGACTAAAGGATAAAGGACAAGCGACCGAGAAGCCTTAAAATTAAACTCAATATTTAAAATCCTCCTGACCTTAACTAAATCTAAATAAACGAATATCTGAAGAATTAAGGATGAAATTTTATATTTAAGTTAGGTACGAAACACGAAGCTTTGGAACAAAACCGGTCAAAGAGTACTAGTATTTTACTGATGTACTTTTGCAGTTTTTTCTAATCTCAAAATCAATTATTTTTTAGATGATAAATCATTTTGTCCTTAAAATTTTTGAAGTACACTCTTGTACTTCATAGGAAATATAAGTCGAAACAAAAAAAAAAACTGGTGTGAACACAACTAAAGGAGGTAAAAGAAGGTTGTGTGAGATACGATGATTTTTTTATTATAATTAAATTCATAACCTCCATTAAGAAGGTAAATATTGTAAAAATAAAATTATATTTAACTCTCTGAACGGGAATAAAATTTTAATATATTTTTATTTATTTGTTTATCTCTTTCATTCAGAAGGCTAACAGCACTCAGAGACCTACACGAATACAATAGATAAATAAAAATCTGGTGTGATGGCGCACAGAGCACAATTTTCTCTTACCCCTTTGGTGAGAGAAAGTTGTGCACCGTGCTTGTCACACCAGACTTTTTGAGGCGAGATATATTTAGTTTCCCATAGCACCTCAGTTTCAAACTTGACCACTTGCATTAATTTCATAAGTAAAAAGTAAAAAAGCCAATTGATTCATAACATATTTCTATAGGCTCTGCTGTATTTTAAATGTTGACTGCTTGAAATAAACGAGGTTATTTTTCAAAATTTTAATCTCATATTTGGATATTTTATACACAATAGAGAATCCTAAATAAAACAAAATTTCATATGATAAATCTGAAATACTACATCAGTAAAGTGTACTTCAAACAATTTCCACGAAAAATTTGACTGGTATACTTTTAAAAGAGCATCTAAAAAATAATTGATTTATGAATTTTGAACAAAATTGTTGGAGCGAATTTTGAGAAAATCGAAAAAACTGAAAAGTACATCAGTAAAATAAAAGTACTTTTTGGCCAGTTTTGTTCAAAAGCTTATTTTGAATGTCCGGGAGGGTATCTAACTTAAATATAAAATTTCAATTCGGTAGCTCAATTCCTTCATGCTAAAAATTGTTGCACACACACAGACAGACCAATTTGCGGGACCCATTTTTTGGACTCATGGGACCTCAAAACATGTATATCCATCAAAATGTCAACATCGAATTTTTGACATGATCGCAATAGTTTCTCTTTCTATATATTTCATATATACCCCTGGTAGAACCTTTTATTACTGGAATTTGGGGACGCTTCGCAACTGTAAGCCTTCATCAGTAAATAATTTTTTTTTTAATTAATTAAGATAATTTATTGGATATTTTTCAGTGAGCTTTTTCATTAGTACAAAGAAAAATATCAAACCAAAGAGAAAAAAAGTAGCACCAGCTAGCAACAACTAATTTACAAATTCAGTACAAATAGGTTTATAACACATTTACAACTGCCTTTGTCATAGGCGTTTTGGGGATTTAAATCTCCCATGGGACCTAAGTCATGACTGGATATTTAAGCTCTATAATACAAAAAATCTGGTGTGATGGTCACACCGGATATTTTTTGTGTGCATATATTTAATTTTAGATATATTCGAATTCAAGATTAGAAATTTATAAACATGGGAAAATATTCATATTTTGTTACCATGGCAACAATTTCTCCTATTAAGTACAAGAGTAAGTAGAGAGGGCAAATGAGAACATACATTTTAAAGAGCATCTAAAAAAATAATTGATTTATGAATTTTAGTCAAAATTGTTGGAGTTAATCGAAAAAAACTGAGAAAGTACATCAGTAAAGTACTAATGCTTTTTGACCAATTTTGTTCAAAAGCTTCGTGTTACGTCCTTTGGGGTTTCCTAACTTAAATATAAAATTTCAACCTCCTAGCTCTTTTCGTTCTTGAGATATTTTCTTCACAGACACACACACACACAGACAAACAGACAGACAGACAGACAAATAGACCATGTCGCGAAAACCACTTTTTTGGATTCAGGGGACCTCAAAACGTGTAGGCCTATATCTATCAAAATCTCGACATCGAATTTTTGACATGAATCCAATACTTTCTCTCTCTATATTTCTGGCTACGCCTATGGGCTTTGTACGTATTTACATCCAGCTGTGACTATCGAATTTTAATAGAAATTTCAAAACGTATTTAATATTTTATAAAATATATCCTTGCACTGCTGAATTTGTCCATGTTTAGCCATCTTCCTGTAATTTTGAAATGAAATTTTGCATTCTTATAGAGGATGTATAGAAAGTCTAGAAACGCGGGCGGTGCGGCTAGTTTTATTTATATAAAAATAAAAAGTATCACTATCGTGACAGGAGCTATTAACATAGCCTTCATTTTGAAATATATTAGCACCATTCTTGGTTCTTGCGATTCTTAGAATACAAGTTAAAAAAAAAAAAGGTGAGACCGACTATTCTATTATAACAAGCCTTATAACTTTTGATAATATTCTATTAAAAAGAATTTAATTAAAGAAATAATAAACAAGGGGAATATTTTATTTAATATTATCAAAATCAAAAAAAAAAAAAAACAGCTTAACAAGTTTTTCTTTATCAATTACAGGAATGTGTTCGTCAGTATTGTTTATATTAAATTTTTTTATTTAAATTTAGCTTTTTGTTAATTCAACATTTATCTAAGATTTATTGTTTATTATGAATCATTCACTATATATCATAATATTATAAACTATGATTCCTTATCTTAAAATTATTTTTCTGATTAATAATCAAAAATCTAAAAAAAAAAGAATAAATAAAATAAATACATTCGAAAATGTTTAAAAAGAAAAAAATTTTCAATAAAAGACTTAGAAAAATTAAGAAATATCTTACTTTTAGGGATGCTTCACTTCTAATTAACTAGCTATCCATCAGATAAGCTCCTCTAGTTGACTAGGACTTTCGAGTCTAGTTAAGCTAATCATATGATTAAATAAGAGCCCAGATCGTAGTTAGCTACCCAAAGTTCGGTATAAGGCTTAACTAAGGGATGAAATTAGAAACACAAGACTTGTTTATTAATGTTATTTAGAAATTTTTAAATTTTTGTTAAAAAATTAATTAGCTTTAATTAATTATTTTAATTTTTAATATTTATTTTAATTAATTTTAATTTTAAATGATGATTTTTTATCAAGTTGTTAACTTCACAATACTTTACTTATACCAGAGATAGCTAATTATTTGTGAAAAAACTCATTTTTTAAAATCCAAAAGTTAAGCCTGTTCTTGTTTACTATATCGATGATTTTCTATCTGGCGGATAAGTTTATTAGTTAATTAGAAGTGAAGCAATCAGCCCTTAAGAGATTTGCTTTAAATTCATAAATAAAAAAAATGAGGGGGAATCGAACGCACTTTCACCCTTGTGAATGTTCGAACCTACAGTATTTAATAAACACCACTCACGAGTTTAATTTTAACAAAAAAATATATGAATATAAGCTTATTTTATACCCAAAATAAATCTCTATTAGTATAGTGCTAGTATGTATAAGAGTAAAAAAAAAAATTATTTTCAATACGAAAAACTTTTCATTTTTCAGTATTAGGGCCCCCGATAAAAGGGATTGTGTGGATAAATCATCAGAGCCCTTTAATATTCAAACCTAAATTATTGGTGAAAATAAAATTAAAAAAAATTATTTGAATAAAACCTTTGATAATTGGTTACAAATATATTTTTTTTTTTTTTGAAATTTAAAATTTTTTAGAAAAATCCTTTTCAATTAAAATAAAAAATTTAATTAATCGAACCCGGACTATACAAGGGTTTGGTGTATTTAATGTAATAAATTACTTTAATTGTTACGCAATGTAATTTTTAAAAGATGTAACGCTCAGAACAGAAATATTTAATTGGTAATAATTAAAAATTAAATTTCATATCATCCCTTAAGTAATATTACTTTCTCTTACCTATATATGTAATATACGTATACATAGAGAGAAAGAATTGGATTCATGACAAAAATTAGATGTCGAGATGACTGAATCTGGTCTATCTGTGTTGTCTGTGAACAAAATATTTCAAGAACGAAAAGAGCTAGGAGGTTGAAATTTTATATTTAAGTTAGGAAACCCCAAAGGACGTAACACGAAGCTTTTGAACAAAATTGGTCAAAAAGCATTAGTACTTTACTGATGTACTTTCTCAGTTTTTTCGATTAACTCCAACAATTTTGATTAAAATTCATAAATCAATTATTTTTTTAGATGCTCTTTAAAATGTATGTTCTCATTTGCCCTCTCTACTTACTCTTGTACTTAATAGGAGAAATTGTTGCCATGGTAACAAAATATGAATATTTTCCCATGTTTATAAATTTTTAATCTTGAATTCGAATATATCTAAAATTAAATATATGCACACAAAAAATATCAGGTGTGACCAGTCACACCATATTTTTTTGTGAATTCTATGAATATTTGATAGATAGCTATATGTGTATCTGTTATATAGTAGAGATGGGAAATTGATTAAATTTTGTGCTATTTCTAAGGTGAACTTTACAGAGTTTGCCAACAAATCCTGTTAACATTTCTAGGTTGATTGCAATGGACATCAATTGAGAGATGGTGGTAAATACATCCCAACCCTAGACACTTAAAGGTTCACCGCACTAAAAGCCATTTTCAAGAAGAAATTCCCTTACCACAAAATAAACTCCTCTGCTTAACATAAATCCTCACTTAAATAGTATGTACCGTACCGTCAAAGAGAATTTATAAAATCTGAAAATGTTATTAATTAATTAATTAAAATTACAAAATTATTTATAAACATTTGTTATGGATGAAATACTATCTAAATATTTAAATTAAATTCACTTAAAAGCTCTTATCGCGTCTCAATTATTAAATATATTTTAATATAATAATTGGATAAAAATTACTTCCCGGAAATAAAAGTTTTATAAAAACGATGTTTTGATTGTATAGGGGCGGAGCTAGTGGTGTTATTTACAAACAGGAACGTCGGTCCTATCTGTGTAATGGAAAGATTCATAGAAAATTCTTTTAGACGCAACCATTTGCTATTTTTTTTTTTTTTTTTTTTTTTTTTTTAAATATATATATATATTTTATATATCTTATCTTATACTATAAAACGTGCAATGTACATTTATTTATAAATATATTTATTTATATATAGGCACATCAGTTCTATAGCGATTTTTTTCAAATTTTAAACGTACGAGTATACTATTTTCCAGTACCAATATGAAATTGAGCTTCGTCTTTGGGAAAATTCTGGTACTAGTACAATAATTTAGTCAAATTGAGTCAATGTGGGGTCTTCCAGGCCCCCCGGAGGATTGCTGGTCCCATAGTCCCCAGCCAAATTTTCTATTGATACAATAAATATCTTTTAAATTTTAGTTATATATACAATACTATTTACGGTATAGAAAACTAATTCCGTTTGATCTCGTCTATGAGAAACTTCGAGTACTATACTTTACTGATTTACTTTTTCATTATTTTTTTTCGATTTTCTTCTTTAAAATTCAAAAATCCATTATTTTTTAGTTCAGCTTTAAAATGTACGTATATTCTCATTTTGCCTTCCAAATTGTTTGAAGTACTCTTGTACTTAATAGGAAAGATAGAAGCCATGGTAAAAAAATATTAATATTTTTCTATTTTTATAAATTTTACTTCTTGAATTCTAATGTACCTTCGACACAAAAAATCTGTTGTGACAAGCAAAGAAAACAATTTTCAATTATCAAATGTAAAAGAAATTTGTGTGCACACCAGATTTTTTTCAATTACCACAAAATTTGTTCTATTTTAAATATATGCTATTTCCGGTATACAAAACTAATTGTGGTAGGTCTTGTCTTTGAGAAAATTTGGTAACTACAATAATATTTTATTGATGTTCTTTTTTAGTATTTTTTAATTTTTTCAAAAAAAAATCTGGTGTGACTAGCGCACAGTACACAACTTTATTATATCTATCCTTCGGTAAGAGAAAGTTGTGCATCGTGCTTGTCAGATTTTTTGTGTCGAGATATATTTAGTTTCCCATAGCGCCTTAGTTAATTTGACCATAAGTAAAAAATAGTAAAAAAGTCAATTGATTCAAAATTTCCATAGGCTCTGTGTATTTTAAATGTTGACTGCTTGAATTAAACTACGGTTATTTTTCAAAGTTTAAATCTCATATTTGGATATTTTATAAACAATAAAATCTAAATAAATATAAAATTTCATAAGAATTGGAAAAGTTTTTTTTAAAAGTCTAAAAAGTTCCAAAGGGGCCCTTTTGAATTGAAATTAACATGCAAATCGACATAGGAATTTAACATTTTCTCATTTTTAAAATGTGGAAGTCAAAATTTAGAAAAAAAAAAACATTTTTACTTTAATCTCTTTAATTATAATAATAATAATAACAAAGATTTTCATCTCCAGGCTATGCGCAAAGCCCACCAGTGACTAGTTATCTTATAAAATCATTTCCGACTTAAACTGGTTTCTTTAATAATAAATAAATATATTCTATTAATTATTTCTTTCAACGCAAATTAGTATAATTTTAACAATTTTTATATATAATATTTTATTTAATTGAGATTAAGCCAGCATACAAGACACTATGGCGAGTAAAAGTTAACATCTGCTTGGAATTTCTTACTAGTCCTACGACATTGAAATAAATAAATTTCTGATCAGCATGGAATTTATAATTTTTAGGAGTACCAAATCTGATGATACAATTCAAAATTATAATCCTAAAAATTTATATAATAGCATCATTTGTAGAATTAAAAATAAATTTCTTATGATGTAATATTCAAATGGCTTGATGCGTTAAAAAAAACTCACCTACTTTAATATCATTTATACTTTTCTATCTCTATTAATCCTGTTACTATTCCAAAAAAAAAAAAAAAAAATAATATAAAATTTTCCATTGAAGTTGTCAAATTCATGGTCTAATCGCCTATCCTAATCAAGTTAATAGAATCGGTTAGATTAAATCATGAATGACATCAGAGGCGCACCTGAGTCATCGTCAACGACAACTAAAATACACATGTAAATAAATATATAATTATCTGATTTGTTTTATGATGTTGAATTGAAGTATTATCAGTGGAAAAAATGAATACACAGTGTGAAAAACAAAATTCAAAAAAATTTTCTCACATATAGGCCATAAATTTGAAAATTGATTATCAAAAAAATGAAACCACAAAGCTACGATTTTTAGTATAAAATTTTTTAAATTTCCATCAAAAATGCAGTTTAATAAAAATTTTCCTTGATTCTTTTTTTTTTTTTAAAGAGTTTCAAAGTTCATTTCAGCTGATCTCATCGATATGAAGAGATAAAACGTTTTAAAAAATTATCAGAATAATCATAATTATTATTCATTTAAAATAATCATTATTTATGACCTATATATAAATTTATCTTTTCTTGAATTTTTTTATTTTTAGTCTTATTCATATTTTTATAGGAAAATGAATATCTAAGTATTCCAGTTGGGCGTGGATTTCAAATAATATCATTATATCAATAGAAAGATTAAGAATCCAACTACCAGGGACGGATTAATGCAATTTTGTAGGTGGGGGGCGGCTGGGAGAAGAAAATTTTTTAAATAATACCTTCAAATACTAACTAACACCGTTAAGGAGATTTGAGACTTAAAATTGATAGTTTAAGATAAATGTAAAAATATATTTTAGACAAAAATTGATTTCTTTAGACTGACTAGTTTTTTAAAACTCTTAATTTTTCTCGGACGGGGCAGTCGCCCCCTCCGTCCCCCCCCCCCCCCTTAATCCGTCCTTACTAACTACTTAATAAATGAGACTTTTTAGTCATTCTTTTATTTTGGATGTTTTGCCTCTAACTATGGATTTAACTGGATTCCAATTTGCTATTGTCTTACAAATAAAAAAGAATATATTTATGTTAATATATTGTATAAATAATGTCAAAAGTTTATTTTATGTAAAAGCCTCCTATACAAAATAATCAATAATTTATCTATTATCTCTCTAATGAAATTATTTTAAATATATTCCTCTAAAATTCTCAGGTAGAATTTTGTAAAATGAATTATTTTAAAAAACTATTGTTTAAAAAAATCGTTAATATCTGTTAAAATGGCTATTTAAACAGTGGCGTAGCGATGGGGGGGGGGGGGCAAGGGGGGTCATCATGCCCCGGGCGCTACTCACAAAGGGGCGCCAAATGGTCTCAAAACAAAAAAAATTGCTGGATAATTTTTATTTTTATTATAATTGATTTCTGGAAAATATATTTTAAATTTAATGCCAATGTAATATAATAATTTTGTATATTTTACATATAATATTATATCGTTTTCGAATAAAGAGGGGGGGACGCTAAAAAGGTATTGTGCCCCGTGCGCGAGTTAAGCTCGCTACGTCACTGTATTTAAAGTGTAAAAATGATATATGTACCATCATCGGCATATGTATTGAGACTAGGGCTGCTCAAAATAATCGATTAATCGATTATTTCGATTAATTTTCATAATCGATTATTTGGAAAAAAAATTGATCATTTTTGCGTTTAAATAGATCGAATGAGACTCGTATCCAAAAAACAAAAAAAAAAAAAAAAAAGGTCAAAAGATTTTCAAGGAAGGAAAAAAATTTTCCGCAGGGCGAAAAAATTTCGTTTTCCAAAAAAGAGGCGAAAAAAATTTCGCTTTCCTAAAAAAAAAGAAAAAAAAATAAGGTAAAATGATATATATCTAATAAAGCTGTGAGTGTTATTTATTGGGGTGGCAAATAAAAATTTTCATAAGGAGAAAAAAAAGGTATAATTTATTATTTTTTCATAATCGATCATTTTTTTTGTCTGTCCGAACCCAATAATCGATTAATCAGAATAATCAATTATTTTTCATAATCGATAATTTTTTACTTTCTCGTACCCTATATATGAAATATATAGAGAGAAAGTATTGCGATCATGTCAAAAATTCGATGTCGAGATTTTGATGGATATACATGTTTTGAGGTCCCCTGAGTCCAAAAAGTGGGTCCCGCAAATTGGTCTGTGTGTGTGTGTGTGTAACGATTTTTTTAGCATGAAGGAATTGAGCTACCGGATTGAAATTTTATATTTAACTTAGGTACCTTTGAAGAATCTCAAAATAAGCTTTTGAACAAAATCTGCCAAAAAGTACTAGTACTTTACTGATGTACTTTTTCAGTTTTTTTCGATTTTCTCAAAATTCCCTCCAAGGATTTTTTTTAAAATTCATAAATCAATTATTTTTTAGATGCTCTTTAAAATGTATATTCTCATTTTGCCGTTGAAATCTTCTGAAGACCACTTTACTCTTGTTCTTCATAGGAAAGATAGAAATGGTTGCCATGGTAACGGAATTTAAATCTTTTTCTTTTTATTAGATTAAAAATCAATTATTATTTAAATTCCCATTTTTTTTTAATTTATTTGTGTCTTTAATTGTTTCAAAGAAAACATATATGTCTCTCTCTCACTTGCAAACATTATCGTCTCTCTCTACTCTTTTTAAATTCCCTTTCCACCTTATCTTCGCATAGGAACAATGTTAATTTCCTATAGGGATTTGTATGTTAATTTCGATTCAAAAGGGGGTCCCCTTTAGAACTTTTTAGGCATTTAAAATTTTTTTTCCAATTCTTATGAAATTTTGTATTTATTTACGATTCTATATTGTGTATAAAATGTCCAAATATGAGATTAAAATTTTGAAAAATAACCATAGTTTATTTGAAGCAGTCAACATTTAAAATCCAAGTTTGAAACTAAGGTACTATCGGAAACTAAATATATCTCGACACAAAAAATCTGGTGTGACCAGCACAGTGCGCAACTTTCTCTTACCGAAGGGTAAGAGAAAGTTGTGTGCTGTGCGCCAGTCACACCAGATTTTTTCATAAACGAACACCCCTAATCATTTGTCAAAAGAATATAATTATGTACGGTAATTTAAAGTGGTTGTAATAAAAAATAATTATCTTTGAATTTGTAATCACAAAACAAGGAACTAAATAACAATGTATTATTAGTAAATGTATTACAGCTGGGAATCGTTGATTTAGACGATAGGAAGCTGTTTTATTCTCCTTATCGTCCAGATGTAGTATTAGTTTATATAGTTTTTTTTTTTATTTGTTCGGTTCTCCATATATTCCTAAAATTTTGAGATAATGTCCAATCTCGTTATTCAGGCCATCTCATCGGATTAAATAATAAATCCTTTATTAGATCAAAACGCGACTAATTAAAAGATATTTATTTATCCAGACAGCACAATATGTCTCATGAACATTTTAGAGACGTGGCATACCGGGACGTAAAACGGACTAATACATCCGCTTCAAGACGTCGTTACGTACCGACACATAGTACGTTCAGGAGTACATTTAATAACTTGTTTATTTTTACTTTCTCTTACCTATATATAGGTTAATATATAGGTCTATATAAACAGAAAGTATTGGATTTATGTTAAAAATTCTATGTCGAGATTATGATGGAAATACACGTTTACAGGTCCCAAATATTTCAAGAACGAAGAGAGCGAAATAGGAGGTTGAAATTTTATAGTCAAGTTAGGTTACCTCCTGGGACCTAACACGAAGCTTTTGAACAAAATCGCCCAAAAAGTACTAGTACTTAGTACTTTTTTAGTTTTTTCAAAATTGGCTCTGATTTTTGATAAAAATACATACATTTTTTAGACACTTTCTAAAATGTATATTCTTATTTTGGTCTCAAAATTGTTTGAAGTACACACTACTTGTACTTCATAGGAAAGATAGGAGAAATGGAGACGGAATTCCCAAAGGAATTGAATAAATAAAAAAATTCATTTATTGTTTATGCTGTTGAGGTTTCCCTTTCAAATTAAATACATTTTTCTGGCTAGCAAACCCCTGACACCTAGCTGAAGGAGCTAATCCATTACCTCTTATCCACGGGTCAATGGCAAAAAATAATTAAGAGAATACGAAAAAAAAAGAATAAGGAAAATTTAATTTAATTTTTATATAATATAATTTCATTTGCTCGTCAATTAATTAAATATAAATAAATAATGCTTATTTATTTTTCATTTCAAATCTCGGAGATAAGTTTTATTAAAATAACAATGTAAATAAAAAAATTTTTAATTTATTATCTTCTAGTTGAGAAATATTTGAGATTAAGATACAATCTATCACAGTAAAAATTACTATAAGTTACTACTGTTTTTTCTTTATCAAAATTTATCTAGCTCTAATTCTCGCTTTCTAAAATCAAATTTATTTTATATTAGGCTTTGAAATATGAAATTAAACAAATATAGCCAGTTATGTTCTTGAAATTATTACATGAGATTCTTAAAATAATTGACCTCATGTGTCTAAATAACTGCAAAGAAAACCAAAACGGAGCTATACTATTTTTATAACTAGCTGGCAAAATTTGATACGCCATCTGTACTTTCTTAGTAGTAGGGCAGTGGCATCGCTATCTCTGGTCTGAATCATCATGATCTGATAATCTCTAAATTATCTCATTCTTTGAGTACAACTTCTAAGCATCTTGCATAATATCAAAATGAATTTTCTTCTTTAATTAGGGTTTTTTGCGAATATTATATTATTACAAAATGTGTGGGTGTGGATTTTTTTTCTTTAGCTTATTATTTATTTTTTTTTTAACTATTTTTTATTTGAATACAGAAACAGTGTAAAATCCTCACAGTCTTACATATAGAAATGTACAATTTGAAATGGGTCTTTGTATTTTAATACAAAAAGAACAATAGAACCGAAAAGTTTAGGTCAAAAGTTATTTAACAAAATGAGATTTTACTCCAAAATGTTGGAATTTAAAAAATCCCTAAATAGCTCTCGATATATTTATTCAATTAATTATCAAAAGTTTTGTAAAATCGAAATTCGGTCCCCTTTGAATCGAAATTTGAAAAATATTTTTTTAACGAAATAATAAAATTAATCTACATACCAAAATATAGCTTTCTAGCTTATCCGTTCTGAAATTTGATTTTTTTTCGAGTGGAGGGGGTATAATTTTGT
This sequence comes from Euborellia annulipes, assembly GCA_023213315.1. Classification (NCBI taxonomy): domain Eukaryota; kingdom Metazoa; phylum Arthropoda; class Insecta; order Dermaptera; family Anisolabididae; genus Euborellia; species Euborellia annulipes. The sequence continues at coordinate 408,445 of JAKCPI010031143.1, forward strand.
TTTTTATAACAAATCAGTTCTTTAAAATTAAAAGCGGAATATTATGATATAGGTTAAGAAAAAAACTTATAAATTTGATATTATTGAGTAAGAATTCAAAATAATCCCTCTGGGGTGGAAAAAGGGTGAGGTTATACCCCAAATTAACGGTTCCCAACCTTTTTTAATGTGCGGCCCACTTTTTCGGTAAAAAAAACCGCTGAGGCCCAGTGTATATGTAAACCTATCTATTTAGCTTATATAATTTTTATTTTTCCTTAGACGTCCGCGGCCCAGTTCCAATAAGCCCGCGGCCCACGAGTTAGGAACCGCTGCCCCAAAGTAATCCACATCTATCTGTGTAGATAATCACTTAGTTAATCTCTCTTTATACAATTTATAGAGATAACAATTTTCCATTCTTATTAAAATTAAATAAAAGTCAATTATTATTTAATTTATTTTTAATAACTCAAAAGTAGATTAGATTAGATATTTCAAATATATCAATCCTTCTAATCTCATTTATATGTTTGTAAGTTGTTAATTTTATTTAAAAAAAAATTTTTTTTAAAGTTCAAAATTCTAAATTTTGTTTTTTTTTTTTTTATTTATGCCTACCTATATTATAAAACAATTATAAAAATCTTAAATTAAAATGTAAATGTATTCATTTAAAAATATATGAGATAATTTTATTTCAATTTGGGGTGGATTTGAATTAAATTTAGTGAAGGGAGAGAGAATTTAGCATATTTATTTCGTTGCTTTTATATAAAGTAGCAGTTGTAAAAGAACATTGTTTTAAACTAGTAATCGTTGAAACATGATTTCATTTGATGAATTAAAACTAGATGATTTGTTTCAAAATATTATGTACAAACACCATTGTTAGTTTTCAAAACATGATGTTTATTTACTCGGACTTGTTTTTTGACAAGTATTAGGTGTCAAAATTAATAAATTTAAAAATTAAAATTATGTTCAGAGATGTTTTATTGGTTTACAATGTTAGCAATATCCATTATTTCAGCCCTACAGCCATCTTAAATATAAATATATTTTACAAAGATGTATAAGTGTTTGATAAAATTCTTGGATAATCTAAATTTTAGCTGTTAAAATTTGTCAAAAAAACAAGACTGAGTAAATATTGAAAACTATTGAGATTTACCAGTCCGGCAGACCCCAATCAATAAACACATTGTGTTATTATTATTATATTATAAATAAGTGTTAGCTTTCAAGTCAATTTTTTTGTGTTTCAGCGTAGAGGTTTCCCCCCAAAAAAATGAAAAAGAAATCGCATATTGAAATTTTAGTCTAAACACAATTAACGACTAAGTGGATTTAAATATAAAGTGCTGTCAATGGTGATAAAATAAATTAATGTTCGGAAATACGAGGGTTGAACATGCCCTAACTACGAAATAGGGAAGGGAAAATATTTAAATTTTTAATGGGATTTTGTGTTCGGAAGTTCTGTATAATATTACTAAGAATTGGGAAAAAATTTAATGATCGGAGTGCAGAAAATTTGTTTATTTTTTTTTAAGAGATAACGAAACGAAGAGAACCGACTTGAATAAAAGGCAAACGACACCAATACTAAATATAAAGAAATAAAAAATCTGGCGTGACTGGTCGCACAGCACACAACTTTACCTTCGGTAATTGAAAGCTGAGTTCTGTGATTGTCACAATTGTCGACTTAAATTTAGTTTCCGACAGTACGGTATATTAGAATTTAAGATATAAAATTTATAAACATAAAAAATATTTATATTTTGTTATCTTGGCAACCTATCTTTCCTATGAAGTACAAGAGTAAAGTGTGCTTCAAACAATTTTGAGAGCAAAATGAGAATTTTAAAGAGCATCTAAAAAATAATTGATTTATGAATTTTAATCAAAATAGTTGAATTGAATATTGAGAAAATCGAAAAAAAAAACTTAATAAAGTACTAGTAATTTTTGACCGATTTGTTCCTAAGATACGTGTTACGTGCCAGAGAGGTACCTAACTTAAATTTCAACCTTCTAGCTTTTTTCATTCTTGAGATATTTTGTGCACAGACAGACAACTTTGCGGGACTCACTTTTTTGGAGAAACTGTATTTCCATCAAAACGTCGATATCTAATTTTTGACATGAATCCAATACTTTCTCTCTATTTATAAAGGAATATATATGTAAGAGAAAGTAAAAAATGTAAGTGGAGTGCATGAAAGTGGCTGAAGAAAAAAAATTACCATCTAATGTTTAGCAGTAAATTCTAGTTAAGAACTAGGAAATACTAGTTGTAACAAAGTCGTTTAGTCAAAACAAGTTTTAATTAAATTAGGGTTTTTATCGAGAATGTATTGTATTTGTCAAAAAGTTCGACTTCGAGATTTCAATGATTATATCCGTCTGTTTATGTTAAAATACAAGTTTATATATAGTACAGTTAGATCGATGAACTTTTGTATGTAATTTATTTGTGTTTTCAAAAGTTTTTAAATTTCGAGCAATTTTTATTGTCACATGTTCTCTCGAATAGTTTATGAGATAATCACACATTTCTAAAGTTAAGTCACTCTCGATTTATTATCCAACTCTCGAGATTTTAAATGATATAATCGAACTTTCAAACATGAACATAATCGGAAGAGGACATGGCTTTGACAATTCCTCCCCCCCCCCTCACCACTTCACCGTATATTCTTCATTTTTTCGATATCTAAGTTTAATGTGGGTATTTATTAATTATAATAATTTGTTGATCATATTAAAAAAAAAAATTCTTGTATTTCAGCTCATCTCTTGATATTCTTGAAATACAATATATAAGCAAAAAACTCAAGATTATATATATTAATTAATTAAAAAATAATGTTATTTAATCTAATGTCATAACTCTTAAGAAAGTATCCAATTTAGACATCCCCCAAACAAATTTCCAATGTCCTCTATCGTATCGTGGAAGTTGTTTGCCATCACTTTAACCGCGAACTTTCAATTAGTTCGATTAGATAAAGAATCTCAGTCTGCCGATCATTATTAAAGGCTCAATTGGCTCGGGGCAAGGCCAATGGCCCTCGTTGTTATGTGAGTAAATGTGTATGTATTTGTTACTTACCCCAAACAAATGTTGCGAAACGAGTGCTATTGAAGAAGAGTAGATAGAGAGCGTAGAGAGAGCCCAAATGGATGGACAATTGTGCCATTAGATCAGGCCATTTAATCGTCGGATGGTAGGGTTTGCCATTACTGACGGTTTGCATGTTGAGTTTGTTGATATGGGAGGGCCGGTGGGATTGGTGTGGATTCCAATCCACAAGTGGTTGTTTTCGTAAATGATTAGGACCGCACCCTGAATGATGTTGCCTATTGTGGAACTAAACGCTGACTGCATGTGTCAAGGCGAGTGGCGGCGGCGACGACGGAGGCGGCGGCAACGGCGCTTACAGAGATGCATACACTGAGTGGAGGGAGAACAGTCGCCGCCTCCGCCTCACCTGTTCAAATAGACGAACGGGTAGGGTCATATCGCGAAATAAACACTTAACTGAAACATTCTCATTTTCAGAATGGATATTGAGTAGACTGACTGAAATTTTGTTTAATATTTTTATTTTCACACCAAATGTCGAAATACTTATCAAAATAATAATAAATTAAACATATCTACTTGTGTTTTTAGATTTAATATACTTCGTTTAATCATATTTCAATTAGAGCCAAGAGTTACCAGTTTAAATATACTAGTTTCATTCAGAATATAAAAAGCCCTATTAGAATTTGGACTATAAAATCCCAAAACTAAAAAATTTGGTGTGACTGAAAAGATCATTTATTTATTTTACAACTTATTATGCTGTCGCACAGCACACAACTTTCTCTTACCTTCTGTAATTGAAAGTTGTGTTCTGTGTTTGTCACACCAGATTTTTTGTGTCGACATATATTTAGTTTCCGTACGGCACATTACAATTTATATACATGGGAAAATATTTTGTTACCATGGCAACCATTTCTTCTATCTTTTCTATGAAGTACAAGAGTAAAAATGTGCTTCAAAAGATTTCAATGGCAAAATGAGAATATACATTTTAAAGAGCATGTAAAAAATAATTGATTTATGAATTTTATACAAAATCGTTGGAGCGAATTTGAAGAAAATCGAAAAAAAAAAAAAAAAAAAACTGAAAAAATACATTAGTAAAATACTAGAAGGGAGGAACTAAATATAAAATTTCAACCGCCTAGCTCAATTCCTTCATGCTTTAAATATAACACACAGACACACACACAGCACAGACAGACCATGTCGCGAAAACCACTTTTTTGGATTCAGGGGATCTCAAAACGTGTATATCCATTAAAATCTTAACATCGAATGAATCCAATACTTACCTCTCTACATATATAGAGGTAGGAGAAAGTAAAAAGCGGAAAAATGAACTTAAAATTTTACAATTTATTATACTGTAGTAGAGAAAATGGCCGATTAAGAAAGAGCAGCCAAAAATAAAATTTCATGGCAGTGAATATTGAGACGTGACTAAAGGTTTTACCGAAGGTACTGGTAAAAGTCTTACCGAAGATAAGAGAAAGTTGTGTTCTGTGCTTGACATACCAGATTTTTTGTATCGACATATATATTTAGATTCCTCCGATTAGAATTCAAAATGTAAAATTCATAAACATAGAAAATTAAATTTTGTTATCATAGCAACCAATCTCCTATTATTTCCTATAAAGTACAAGAGGCAAAATGAGAATATACATTTTAATGAACATCTAAAAAATAATTGACTTTTGAATTTTAATCAAAATCGTTAGAGCGAATTTTGAGAAAATCGAAAAAACTGAAAAAGAACATCAGTAAAGTACTAGTAGGCATACTCTTTGGCCGATTTTATTAAAAGGCTTATTTTCAGGCCTCAGACGAGTACCTAACTAAAATATAGAATTTCAACCTCGTAGCTCATCTTCTTTAAACTTTATTTTGATCACAGACAGTCACATCATTTTGTGGGACCCACTTTTTTGTATTCAGGGGACCTTAAAACGTGTATTTCCATCAAAATCTTGGCATCGAATTTTTGAAACCAATATTTTCTCTTTCCCATAGGTAAGTTAGTTATTAAAATTCAGGCAAGATACATGTATAAATGTTGTACTGCCTTTACGTATAAACAAACGGCGATAATTTCGCATAGACTTATTCTGCTTGTATAATAGAATTAGTGACTTTAAATTGATTTTTTTTTTCAAGATTCCATCTATTTATAATTTTAATCAGTTAATAAATAAGCTATTGGCATTCTATTATATTATTATATCAAATGATCATTTGTTGGGGTTTACATTTTTCTAAATGGCATCATTGTAATTTACTTATTTTTATTCAAAATAACACAAAATTAATATTTCTTTCTTAAATTATTATTTACTCCTACGACCCAAGAAATAAAGAAAGTCAAAATTTTTTATCTTCACGAATTGAGACAAGTCTCAGAGATAAGAATAAAAAATTACAAAATATTATAGCCTATACAAATAATTAAAGAAAGAATTAATTTTTTATAAATATCAATTTATACTAAATTATCAGGGAATTAACATTTTATGATTTCTATCTCACTAATCGCCTCTTAAGATAAAGTATATTTTTTCGATACTTGTGTCTAAAAGAATTGTATTCGTTGCTACCTCGAGAAAATAATTCCATTGGGACAAAACTTGATTAATTTAAGTGATGTAATATAAATATGCTAATTCCAAATTTAAATATTGCTTAATTGTTTGAAATATATGATTGTACAAAACCAAATTGAATGATGAGTTTCTAATAAGAGTTTATAAATAAAAGAGAATTTTATTTGTTAATCTTCAATAAATAAAAAAAAATTCCTTTAGACTTTCTCGTATACACTACAAAAGCGTGATTGTCTTACATTAAAATTGTAGATATTTATCAGCTTTTGGAGCAAATACTTCAACAGAAAGTAGTACTTAAGAAGAAGAAAAAAATCCAAATTTCATCGATATGGCGGCTTGAATTTTTAAGTAATTCTAAAAAAGTTTTTTTCGACACAGAAAGGCCTAAAACGTCGAAAATTATCAAAATCTCAAGGTTGAATTTTTCTATGATTACTATTTCGTATTTTGAACAAACCTGTTAGCTGAATATAGCTCAAGTTTAAATCCCGATTAAGTTCGGTAACTAATTTCTTTCTTTGCAAACCAAATAAATAAATTATATTTACCACGAATGTGTTTATTAAAGCTTTTGTGGTTTGTATTATTATGGGAATTTTTATTTATAGACATTTTGTATTAATTATTTATTAAAATATATGTAGTTCACTTGAGTCAGAGCAAGTGCACAGTACTTGAAAACGACGAAGCAGTCGAAACGTTGTACAGTAGCCTATTTATATTTTTAATAAATAATTAATTAACAAAATGTGGTCTATAATTAAAAATTCCCATAATGCGATTATAATATACCATCAAAATTTATTCTGTATATGGGAGTCATGATAACAGTGAAAAAAGTGAGAAGTTCTGAGATCTCTATTTAGGAAGTGGCTGTTGTATTTTAACAATAAATTATGTTCAAGCAGTCAAGGGTTCGCATCCTGTCTCATGCGATAAAAATTTATTTCAATTGTTTTGGCTACCAATTCAATTGAAATAAATAGACACGGAGTCTAAATGGCCTTCGATGCCGAAAAAGACCTGAAGATTACAAAAAAAAAGAATAAATGAAGGAGCAGGCAGCCAGGAAATAAACCGACCTACGAAGTGTATTGGAGATAGATAGCTTCGGCTTTAATTAGATAATGCCATCTTCAATCCATTTTCGAGTATGAACTGAAATTTGGGTTCATACTCTCGAAAATGGCATTATCTAATTAAAGCCGAAGCTATCTATCTCCAATACACTTAGTAGAGGTTTATTTCCTGGCTGCCTGCTCTTTCATTTATTGTTGATGAGTAGCAGGATGAAAAAAGAAAAGCAGCTAGTATTTATTTCATTTATTTAAGGCTCATTAGGCTAATGTTTCGGTCTCGGCCGAGACCATCTCCAATGTTTATCTCATATTGACAGTACATAAGCTCTGAAAACTGAGACCGAAACGTGGGCCTTAAATAAATGAAATAAATACTAGCTGCTTTTCTTTCTTCATCCTGCTACTCACCAACAACTTTTATCCAGTTATAAATCCTCTTTTCTCAACACCTCATTTTCATTTCATTTATTGTTAAATTCTGAGATACTGTATATACAAAGAACAGGAAATATATTTATCAGGGGCGTATCTAAGGGGGAGGCCGAGGAGGCTTGGCCCCGAAAATTTTTTTTCAAATCTATATATAGGCCTAATACATATATACGGATATATGGCTAATATCTATATTTTTGTTTGAAAAAGTGCATAATTAAAAGAAATGAAAAAAATGAAATATTTTAATATATAAGCAATTTTTTTATTTATTAAAACGTTTGTCTTTGAGAGGGCCGGGCCCCTTGGGGCTAAGGTAAAATAAGAAAAAATTTGGATTAAAAAAAAAATTAATGAAATTTTGTTTTTGAGAGCAAGCCCGATCCCCTCTGGGCTGAGGTATATCAGGTATTTTAAAAATATTTTTGTGTATGGGAAAAAAAATTTCTATATACACCCCTGATATCATAAGCGTTATGATTTTTGTTAATTAAAAAAAAAATAAATTGCATTTTTAAATTTGAGAGAAAAGCAATATATGATATTAAGTGAGCGATCGCGATCAACGGAAGTGACAAGTTTGGCACGTGTAACCAGTTCTGAATTATTGTGTTGGAAAAAAGTTTGGACATATATCAACAAAATGATAATTAGTTAATAATCTGATTTAAAAGAGATTAAAAAAAAAAAGTTAGTAAAAAGTATTGGCGAAACAAGATTATCAAACATTAAGAAGAGAAGCAAACAGGAAAATTTCTCGTAATAATTATAGCATCTTTCGAGATATAATAAATCGGGAATGACTTCCCCAAAACTTTCTCGGGAATTTGATTTGGAATTACGTCTGTGAGTGTGTGTGAACACGATTGCTTAAAAACTCTAGCATCGAGATCGATGAAATTTGGTATATACTCCTTACATTAAAATTGTAGAATTTTATGCCTTAGATGCAGAAAAAGACCTTAAAATAAGAGAAAGTAAAAAATTATTATATATTACTCTATTTTAAAAAGTTTTTATTCTTTGACATTTTTTTAAAAACTGAATAATTTTTGATATAATCAACGAAGAAAAAGAGATTTTTTTGTTAATTTTGAAAAAAAATCAAAACAAAATCATACAGGTGTCATTAAAAATGTAAATATAGACAAATGAATTTGTTTATATTTACATGTTTTTTAATGACACCTGTATGATTTTGTTTTGATTTTTTTTCAAAATTAACAAAAAATCTCTTTTCTTCGTTGATTATTTCAAAAATTATTCAGTTGTCAAAAAAATGTCAAAGAATAAAAACTTTTTAAAATAGAGTAATTTATCATAATATGACAAAAAAATTGAAAATTTCAAAATTTTTGAAAAAACTTTTTAAGTAAATTACTACTTTCAAGTGACGTATTTACTCCAAAAGTTGATAGAAATCTATAATTTTAGTGTAAAGAGTATATACCTAATTTCATCGATCTGGCTACTAGAGTTTTTAAGCAATCGTGTTCACAGACACACACAGACATAATGCCCAAAATGTTTTTTTTTACTCAGGGAGCTCTAAAACTTGGAGAATCATCAAAATCTCGAAGTCGAATTTTTTGACGATTACAATACTTTCTACTACGAGATTAAAAGCATTTTAAGGAAATAAATCGATCTGATTAACCTGAATACTCAACTTAAATAACAAATAATTTTACTTTGCAGCACATTTATACAAAGTTCTTGAAGCAAAGACTAGTATCTATAAATTCTTTACAGGATTTCTCTTTTTTTTAAGATCTTCTTTTCAAGCTAGATTCGTCCTAATTTTTTTTTCACATTTAAAGTGAAAGTGAACATAAACAACGACACAATAACAACAACAACAAAAACGCCCAAAGAGTAATGAATGAATGAACAACGAACGGTGCATTCAATTAATTGGAGATAGGCAATTTGGCAACGTCGCTCAACGGGTCTAGGTTTGCTTTTGGTATTTAGCATTCTAGTAGGCAGAATCAACCGAGCCTCGTAGCGCATGCAAGAATCCAGATAAAAATCAACATCAATTATCGTTAAAAATTCTTAAAAAATTATATATTTTTTTGGAAGGCTAATTGATTCTTTGAACATTTCCGTTTGCTTATAAATAAAACAATTGAATTTAAATAATAAAGAGATTAACAGAGGTTGTATTGATTGCTGGAAGATAGGCAACCCAAATGACCAGCTCACTAGTAAATTTGGCGATTTAAGGTTCTAGAGCTGGTTTTTTTACTTTCTCTTACCCTATATATGAAATATATAGAGAGAGAAAGTATTGCGATCATGTCAAAAATTCGATGTCGAGATTTTGATGGATATACATGTTTTGAGGTCCCCTGAGTCCAAAAAAGTGGGTCCCGCAAATTGGTCTGTGTGTGTGTGTGTGTGTGTCTGTGTGTCTGTGTGTGTGGAACCATTTTTTTAGCATGAAGGAATTGAGCTACCGGATTGAAATTTTATATTTAACTTAGGTACCTTTGAAGAATCTCAAAATAAGCTTTTGAACAAAATCGGCCAAAAAGTACTAGTACTTTACTGATGTACTTTTTCAGTTTTTTTCGATTTTCTCAAAATTCCCTCCAAGGATTTTTTTAAAATTCATAAATGAACTATTTTTTAGATGCTCTTTAAAATGTATATTCTCATTTTGCCGTTGAAATCTTCTGAAGACCACTTTACTCTTGTTCTTCATAGGAAAGATAGAACTGGTTGCCATGGTAACGGAATTTAAATCTTTTCTTTTTATTAGATTAAAAATCAATTATTATTTAAATTCCCATTTATTTTTTTATTTCTGTTTTAATTGTTTCCAAGAAAACATATATATATATCTCTCCCACTTGCAAACATTATCGTCTCTCTCTACTCTTTTTAAATTCCCTTTCCACCTTATCTTCGCATAGAAACAATGTTAATTTCCTATAGGGATTTGTATGTTAATTTCGATTCAAAAGGGGGTCCCCTTTGGAACTTTTTAGGCATTTAAAATTTTTTTCCCAATTCTTATGAAATTTTGTATTTATTTACGAATCTATATTGTGTATAAAATGTCCAAATATGAGATTAAAATTTTGAAAAATAACCATAGTTTATTTGAAGCAGTCAACATTTAAAATGCAAGTTTGAAACTAAGGTGCTATCGGAAACTAAATATATCTCGACACAAAAAATCTGGTGTGACCAGCACGGTGCACAACTTTCTCTTACCGAAGGGTAAGAGAAAGTTGTGTGCTGTGCGCCAGTCACACCAGATTTTTTTTTTTAATTATAACCAAATTAAGGGTCATGGCTTAGGAGGATTTATTTAAAAAATAATTATTTTATTTTATTTTCAAATTCTTATATAATTATGTTCTTATATCAAGTATGTAGATTCAGAAATTATGAAGAGAAAAATTAATTCAGATAAAGAAATTAGATTTTAATTAAATTAAATAAAAACGTTTGTGTCGCTGTGGATGCTGTCTGATTGAATCTTCATGGGCGTACCTAGGGAATTTGGCTGGGGGGGGCATGGGACCAGGCATCCTCCGGGGGGCCTGGAAGGCCTTATATTGTCTCAATTTTTCTTGGAGCGAGTCCCCCCTCCCCCCGGAAATGAAGGTTTATAATGTAGTAGAATGAGAAAAAAATACAATAAAAAAACTTTTTTAAAATTTTAATTGTTCTTGTTCAAATTGTTAAATATTTATGACTTAAAATAAAAGCGTGGGGCACTCATTGATAGCTTAAATTAAGGAATTGTTTTAGCCCAGGAATCCCCTCGAAGAGCCCACGCTTTTATTTCAAGTAATAAATATTCAACAATTTTAACAAGAACAATTAAATTAAATTATTTCTCTCTTTTTAGTTCAATTTAAATAAAAGCATTTTTTTTTTTTAGTTTTTTATTTTATATTTTTATTTTAAATTTTTTAGTCTTTTTTATTATATTGATAAATACAGTATTAAAATAAGAAAGAGAGGAAGCGTGAGGCTTCAAATAAAGTACCACATTAATTTGGCCTATTTTGGTCCAATTAAAAATTATCAATTGTCATAAAATACGACCGTTAAATATCAAATTGCACACCTCTAGCTCATCAGGAAGTCTTTTGAAAATAGATTAATTCATGTGAGGTTTCAAATAAAGTACCACATTAGTTTAGCCTATTTTGATAAAAACGTACTGACAATTTTCGTCACCAAAAATTACCCTTAAATATCAAATGTAACACCTCTAGCTAATTTAGAAGTGTCTTAAGCAAAGACTGAAATTTGGTAACCTTGAAAGAGTAAATTAAATAAAAGCATTTTTAAAAAAGCAGCTAATTGTAATTTCATTTATTTCCCCTTACTGCTGATGTTTCTGAGCATCTTCAGACCATTAAAGTTGTCATCATTATATGAAATTTAATACATTTTATATATATATTTTTTTTTTTTTTTTTTTTTTTTTATATTTCCAATTGGAAAGTCTGCAAATGATATATTGTGACTTTCCGAGTTCAATTTATGAATTAAATTAAATTTTATATTAATAATGACAGCCCTAATGCTCTGAAGATGGTCCTAAACAAAACCGAAATGTCAGAAGAAGAAATAAATGAAATTACAATTAGCTGCTCTCTTTTTTCAAAGAATTATTAGCTAATTAATTTTTAAATAAAATTGTAAAAAGAATTTCCCGGTTACAAAAATAATCTTAAAAAATATTGAAATTGGCTGATATATTCTAATTTTTCATTTTTAAGATTTTATTTTAAGAAAAATTCGTGCACTCTAGAAGTCGAAATAAATAACAAATGAAGTGCTTTGGATGATTTAGAACCATTTTCGTGACCAGGGATGTTATCTAGTTCATCAAGAAAAAAAAAATTCACTTTTTTAATCAGCTAAATTGCATCGGGTTTAGTTTTTTTTTTTTTTTTTTTTTTTTTGTAACATCTGTTTTAACATTGTATTTTAACTCGTATGTAAATTAGCTAATTAAATAGGTAAAACTAAATTGAATAGCATATCGGAGTATTAAATGAAATGGGCATTTATCAGGTGTAATATTTAAAACAAATAGGCAACTAAGTTGCCAAACGTTCCCGATATTGCTAATAACACATATAATAAGTAAAGTCAATCTCAAAGAAAACTGAATTCAATTTAAGTTGAAAAATTTTTGCTATAAGCCTATTCTTGAAAAAAAGAGACATGAGCAGGAAAATTAAGTTAAAAACATTATTTAAAGTTTTATACTTGCAATCTTCTTCAGGTCAGTTAGTTTTTATATAAATACCAGTTCTTGAGGATAAATGTCATTCAATATTGTTACGTATATGTATTAAATAATTTGATAAAATGGTGGATGCAGTCCAAATTAATACAATTGTTTTCTTTATTGGACAAAAAGTGTCAGGCATTATGTCGTTTTTTTTTTGGTATAATTATTAAAAATCGATTTACCTGTGTATAAGCTGGCCAAACGGACTATTGTCCAAGCCATATAAATATGAGAAGAAGAAGAAGATTAAAAAATCGATTAATTTTTAATAATATTTATTTTTGGTTTACAGTATGTTAGCGCACCTGTAAACAAAAAATAAATATTATTGAAAATTAATCGATTTTTAATAATTATAACACAAAAATGACATAATACCTGTCACTTTTTGTCCTATAAAGAAAACAAAAATTTCAATTATTTAATTATAAAATAATTGTTTTATAATATTTAGAGTTATTTAAAATATAATATATATTCAATATATTGGGTATGAAATATATGGTATTATACGCAATTTGTAGTAATCATATCTAATTGTCTATTTTTATTAAAGATCTTGAAAGCCTATCAATTCGATACTTATTGATAAATAGAAAATAAAAATGATAGAGAGTAAAAGTGATATTATCAGGTGCTTGTCTTACATCTGGGCTCATTCTGATTCATCAAGTAGACAACAGGTGAATCCATATATTGCTGAGTCTTGTTTATGTAAATAAATGTTGTATTCAAAGTATCTATAAAAAAAAAAATAAAATAAAAAATTAGAATTTCTTTAATAACGTAGAAATGGGAATTGTTAAATTAATGTTACTTACGAAAGGCTTGAAGTTAGTTGGCCTGAAGAATCTCGTTGATCTCGGCCCCCACTCCCACCCTAACCATCTAAAACAAAACAAGAAATAAACAATTAGCGTCTATGATTGATAATGAGTATATATTGAGAAATATTAAAAATTTCATTAACTTACCCTGTAGACTGCTTCTTTCGGCTCAACGTGGGCTTCCCTAAAAACTAACCTAATCCCACACTATCTATGACCGGGACGGCCATCTAATTCTAAAATGCAGTTCCTCTTCTTTCTTGAGACGACCGCGTAACGCGAAACACTCCCGGAAGGCAGGTAAGCCTTCATTATATCACTTCGGAACGATACGGTGAAAACGCGCCCACAACCCAAAGAAAATTTGAGGGGAAATGGAACACAGTGTGTACATATTTCATATGTACTCACACACATCACAGATCAATTAAACTCCGCCCACCTGCCTAATCAATGTCATTTAATAGCGAACTAAATTAGAGCAGAGTTAATTGATCTGATAATCATTCACGAATTAGGGAGGGAGCCCGGCCAATACAACACTGAAGATCCCCCTTGATTGCTCATCTCAGAAACAGAATGACGTTGTTCAAGATGCATGCTGAAAAAAAAAGAACCCTAAAAGCTAACAACATCCTATACGAACTCCTAACATCTTGAACATTAACTCACTCTGTCCTGAAACAACCAAGGCCCAGAACTCAGCATTGACGGACAAAGAGCCCCGGAGAAAGAGAAAACACTCTTTCTCTCAAAAGCGCGAAAGAGGGAAACATGCGATAGAGGAATTCTCCTATTTCCCATGAACAACGGCCAAAAGTGAAATGATCCTCTACTGGGAGCCCTGCCTAAACCTAAATGGGACGAACAACAACACCCTATGCCAGCATTGAGGAATCAATTCGCAATTGAACGTCAATTCAAGAGAACATCAGAGAAATCCGACACAGAAGGCCTAGACCCCCATATAATAAATAATAATAAACTAGAAATGCGTGAGCGTAGAGATTTTCTAATTATTAAGCGCCCATATATACGGTAGATTCTATCAATTGCTAGCTAGATAATCTAATAAGAATTGCGTGTATTCTTAAAAATTAACATGCAGTTAGTAAAAAATATAGAAAAGAGATCCCCTTAGAAAATAATAATCCAATACACGCAAAACTTAAAACCTAATACTGAATTATATAATAATAGCTAATACATGCACACTTGAATTGTCTCATATGATGAAGATGATTCCAGCGTAGGGTAACGGGATGAAATGAGTACTGTGCCCATATTACCAATAATCGAATACCTTTTGTACAATTAACAATAATCGTATACCTTTTGCACATTGAACATTCATCCATCCCATTACCTTGAGAAACGAAACCTGTATTTGGGTACTGAAATATAAAATCCTATACTTTGGTAGATTAAAATGTTAAATTTATGATATCAAATGAATTTAGAAAGAAATTTGACAAATTATCTTAAAGTAATTTTAAATATAAAAAAGTAAAATTTTGAATTTAAAATATTAACTATCCAAAATGGACTCTGAAAAGGGAGAAAAACATTAATAACATCCTATCCATGCACCTATGTAAACATATTCTAGATATATTTAGACCGAAATAAGAAAATTCAAATAGAATTTTGAAAATCCTAAACTGCTTACTCTACGCCCACGTAAATGTTCATACAGACTTTAAATGTAGCTGCTACACTCGTGGAATCTGCTGTAGCGACTGCCTCTGCCTTGTTGACGTGAAGACGATGTTTGATGGCGGATGCTCTGCATGCATTCTTCATTTATTCACTTATACACTTATTCACTTATTGGCCTTTGGAATTTGATTTATGATGCCAATTCTCGAAGGCGATATGTCGGTATCTAAAAAATAAACAAAAAAATATTGAAAAGGGGAGGAAAGCGAATCCCTGGCTCAAACAACAAGATTTGAATGCAATATTACACTAATTGTAATATTCTAATTTGACTTCTATCAAATATTGATAGATTCAACTTTTACTTAATATCGCTTTAATTATATAATCGTCAAAAAATAAGAATAATGAATGAAAAATGTCTACAACATTACGTACAGTGAAGAACAAAGTTAAAGCACAGCCTCATGGTCCCAAGTGATCATTTAAATTTAAATAAAATTAAATAAATAAATAAATTTAATAGCGACCCGCTTAGTGGCATCGGCTTATAAAACATGATCGATCTGGAATTTTATTTTGCGTTTGAATAGGAAAAGTTTTCAATAAAAATTGTTGATATATGCGGGGTTAAATATTTAAAAAAAAATCTGGCCTGACACTGCATACAACTTTCTTTGTGCTTTCGCAAATGAAAGTAGTGAAGAGAAAGTAAAAATTTCCAAACATTTTGAAATAAGAATGGAATGAGTTCAAAGTTATTTTCAAGTAGCAAAATTTTTTTGGTTCCAGATTTTTTTAGAGAAAATTTTTATTAAATAGCTAGAGCATCTATGATTTACTTTTTTAACTTGAACACTTAACAAGAAATAATGCTTTATAATGGAAAGAATGGAACTCATTGAAACAGTCTTGTTGATGGTCCTTTAGAGGACCGAAACGCCCTACCTTTGAATAAATCCTGGGTGCCTTCGTTATTTGATAGCAATCGATAATATAAAG
This sequence comes from Euborellia annulipes, assembly GCA_023213315.1. NCBI lineage: Eukaryota > Metazoa > Arthropoda > Insecta > Dermaptera > Anisolabididae > Euborellia > Euborellia annulipes. Next base: position 424,404 of record JAKCPI010031143.1, read on the forward strand.
TTTATTTATGTAAAGTGTGTACTATTGGAATTTTCAAAATAAATTTATAAGTATAGTGAGATGAGGGCTGTATAATTAATAAATATGAACAGGATGGCAGCCAGGAATGAAATCAGACAAAAATTTGAATCAATCTTTATCGAATTTTTTTATTTCAATTGCCGAGATTTCGGACGCAAGTCGCACACTTCCTCAGGACAATGGTAAAATACATTTAATGCGAGAGGCGTCGATGAGTGCTACCAAATATATAGAGTCTAAAATAACCCATGAGGTGTGATTTTATATTGTTAAACAAATACACCCATCTATATATTACACTGACTACCAATTGTCCTGAGGAAAGACGCGAATTGAGTCCGAAACGTCGGCAATTGAAATAAAAAATTCTAAAAAGATTGATTTAAATTTTTGTCTAATTTCATTTCTGGCTACCATCCTGCTGATAAATTTATAAGTTATGAAATATCCCTTAGGATATGAATTTTTATTAAAAATCAAACCTCTCACTACAAACACTAACAAACTAGCTTTGATTCCCTCCCCCAACTCTAGAGTTTTGAGACGAATCGGTAAAAATATTCTTAAATTATATTAAAAATAATTAAAATATAATCCTATAATATAATTGGGAATGAATTTACCAAAATCGGGCTCGTAGTTTATGAGAAATTGACTTTTTTGAAGAGAGAGCAACAGACGCCGTGCTGCACCCTTCAATGGCTACTCACAACACTAAATGTATAAAGCCTATGGGAGATAATCCAACGTGGATTCGACCTCTCTCTTCGGCGCCCCACTCACTACTAAATTCTCTATAACCCCAAGACAGGTAGTCTCTTGCCATCTACGACAAGCTGTAACCTGTCTAAGGTAATGATAAGTATAATTCAATCTAACACGAAAAAAAGGTATCAATTGGCAATTTCTATAAACCTCCAAAGAGGCTATCAATCTCTATATATATTCCTAATTAATATATTTTTTCGTCTTAGAATTGGATTATACTTATAAATATCTCTCCCCTCCAATGGGCTATAGGATTATTTAGTAGAGTATGAAATGTACCTTGGCATTGGCGTAGCCAGAAATTTTTGATGGGGGATCAAGAAATTTTTTTCAAAAATTTAAGATTATTTTATGATATTTATAAATCATTTTGGCTTGTTTTTTTTAGCTAGAGTAAATTATTATGTTTTACTTTCTCTTACTCTATATGAAATATAATTTGTATTAAATATCTAGTCATGACTTGGGTCCCATGGGGGGGGAGGGTTTGAACCCCCAAACCTCCCCCCCCCTGGCTATGTACCTAGGTAAAATACATATAATATATTATGTAAGATACTTATTAAAATTTTATTCTGCGTTTGAATCACAAAAGTTTTCAATAAAAATATTGAGAGAAAATAAATGAAATATTCAAAGCTGGATGTGATTTTTAATTTTGTTACTGTACAATGAGACTCTCACAGATCTAAATATTCACCCTTTGCTTAATTTTGATTAATTTCTTTAATAGTCAAGAAAAAATATTTACAAAAAATTCAATAAACGCGGAGTGCAAAAAACGTTTACCCAACCAAATAATCACCTCTAGTTTATTGTCCTTTATCTTGTATAATCCTCAAAAAATAATATTGAAAAAAATCCCGAAGTGCGATGAAAAGCTCATTCATAAAAAAGAATAATAAGAATTTAACTCACCCAAATGTTCTCCACTTGCTAAGTACTTGAAGATTCGCTTTTGACGCAAAACGATTTAGACAGAGAAATTGACTTCAAAATAGCGGAGAAAAATCTGAAAAATAAATAAATAATTTTACTATTAATAAAATATTTGGAAAATAATCATATAATTTTCCCAGCACCTTCCATATCCATTAGATATGTGAATTGATAGCCAAAATAATTTAAATCCGTTAAGTTTTTTCGTTCTGGGGGACTTCTCTGCCTCCTGGAGCAACCCTCGTGGTTAAATCCCGCAAGGAAATGGGTTTCCTATTCAAAACACTTCTTTCCTCCCAACACCCTAACCTCTATAAAGCCCAAATTCGGCCTGTCTTGATTGTTCCCACCTTTGGCGGGGGTCAAAACCCTCTCCTCCTTGGAAGCCATACAGAGGCGTGCAATTAGACGATAGGTGTTCTACCCTACTGCATCCCTACAGTCACTAGATCATAGAAGAAGAGTATCTTCACTATCTCTCTTCTACAGGTATTACCATGGTCAATGCTCTGCCGAATTAAAATCAATTATCCCACCCAATGCAACATATTCACGGAACACAAGAGAGGCATCTTCCCAGCATCCCTATGCTGTTCAGATCACGACTAACAGAACAAACCAATTTCATTCTTCCTTTGTCCCCATGACCTCCCGTGATTGGAACAAGCTCCCTGCGTCTATCTTCCCCAAAACCTACAATCTTCAGACTTTCAAGTCTAACCTCAACAGGCATCTTCTCAGTTCCCGCAGTTGAGTTTCCCCTTTATGCTTCTCCTTTTGTTTTTATTTTCTTCCTGGCTGCATGTGACTATTGGTCATTATAGGTCTTCGGACCTTATGCACCCATTCAAAAAAAAAAAAAATGAATTTAAACGCACAGGACGGGATCCTTGAATATCCCCCCCCCTTCCACTTAATTCCACCACTTTTCGTTAATTTTATGAATTAGATTAGGAAGGATACGACCAAAAGGAATATTAGAGCCTTAAAATTTTTTCTAAAGTGCTAGATAGGTGAAAAGTTCAAAAACATGGGCATTTGTAGCCAAGAAGTAGATTTGAGGAGAATTTTCCCTTTCCCTATCATTTTTATTTGAAGTAAAATATTTTCTTTTTATTTCATTATCTTTTGAAAATAAGACTAATCCAAATTTCATAGATATATCCAGAAATGTATAATAAGTTAATAGGGGTGAGGGTGGAGGTATTTGTAAGTTTTGCAATTTTGTTGCCTATTTATTTTTAGAATGGTAAAAGAAATGAAGAGAAATGCAGCTATGTTTTTTTCTTTTTTATTATACTCAACACTCACGCTGACGTTTCGATCCCTGTAGGTGACTCGTTTGAGCTAATTCATCTTCAGAGAATGGAGGCTGGTCATTATGTATTTATAGGATTTTTCATATATTCCATTCTCGTGACAATATACATATTATACAGTATTTGAGAGTTGAATACTCTCAATTACTGTATAATAAAAAATTCATACATTTCTGGATATATCTATGAAATTTGGATTAGTCTTATTTTCAAAACAAATTCCTCTTTTAATTTTATTTATTAACATAATACGAGCCACACCGCCTACAGGGTTTTTACCCATGTCTAAGGGGGTAACCACCCTCCAGCTGACTAGACCCCCGCGTGCGGCGGACCCTCGCCTTTCCTTAATCCCATGCCGCAATTTTTCAAACTCGTTTGAGGTAATTTTCGAGATCTAGATATTAATATACAATGAAGTCATAAAGTAACTAAGGCGGGGAAGCCCGATCTAGAGTGTAATAAGAAAACACTTAAATCTTATCTGAAGATGCTCTTTTCATCTGGGCTATGATTCATTCCGTATGATTGATTGTGCTATTCATTCAAAGTATAATTTCTCTCCTATGGGGAGACGAAACAACGGAGAAATGTGCTTAAGTTTATGAAAATAATTTTTTTTTAATAGAAATGTATATTAAATCAATCGTTAATAAATTTAGTTGCAATTATTTTTCATAATTTCCGGGTTATCGTAAAAAGTAATACATAAATAATATGCTCAAAACTTGTTCTATTACCTATATATGTAATGTAAAAATCTGGTGTGACTGGTCGCACAGCAGTCGAAATGTCTACAAATCAAAATTAGATTTATTTATGAAGAGCGTAGATTCATTAAATAATAATACTTTTTATATTGTTTTTGTAAATAAGTACTGATTAAATAAATAAAGACCATTTTTAGACTTGGCTTAATTATATTTTTGTTTTTTAGAAATAATATTTAAAAGAAATCACAAAATATTTGAATTTTTATTATACTAAAATGGGAATTCAGCAAAAGAGAGAGCGGTGGCATCTAACGGCAGGTTAACTTATTAACGAATATAGATGGCGGCACAAGTCAGTAAAAGTTTTAATCTTTATTTTCTCTTTTTTTACTATTGAGATTGAAATTTAAACAATAAATTCCTAAAAATTCAATTTTCGACAATCATTAGACAAATTGCCACTTTGTTGAACGAATCCGCTATCATTTATAAAAATTTTTGTACAATATAATTATATAATGGAAATATTTTTATTAGATATATAGACGATTTAATGATCTCCATGACTTTTTATTGAGCATCGGAGTCATCAAAATTAACTTCGCACATCAAAACTAAATAGTTTTTAGGCGTGTTAACGATGATTAAATCAATTAGAAGGAGAAATATAACTGAACTTGAATTATATTTTCAATCTATTAAAAAGTCTTTAAATTTTTTAAGGTAGTATATAATAACATAATAAAGATGACCCCCCTAATGAGCAGCCATCAGCCATTCATTCCATCTATGAGGAGAAAATTCAAAATCATTTATTTAATTGGTTCTATTAAAAGTTAAAAATTCTCATCTAATTAATTATAAGCTGACTAATTTTTCTTCTCCTCTTTCGATAGAAATTTTGGATTTTAATTAATTAATTAAGACCGGATAAATCATGCTAATTTCCTATAACCTAGAATTGTTTAAACAATTTATTTCATTAATCATTAAACGAAAATTAAGTTGCTGACAATAATAAAATGAAAAATGTGTGCCTTCTAAATGAGGTCACACTAAATAGGATTCTTATTGAAAATTTTAATTAAAATAAAATAATAAGATATTAACCTGGAAAATAAATACAAATGGGTCATTTTTTTTAGGGATGAAAGCAACGGAAACTCATAAATAAAGGCGTAAAATTTTTTTGAAAAGTAATTAATTTCTTAAGAATAAAACAATAGAGAAATTTTATTTATTTAAATAAAAACAAATTTTACTCTAATTACACTACTCGGCAAGAAAAAAAGCCCCCGAGATAATTCCTTCAGATTCTTAAGTAAAATGACCTCCTGAATCCAAATATGACCTCCGTTTTACCCCACCACGTACCGTTTTCAGGGGACAGCCCCCTACTTATTTCCACCCCTTTTTCGTTCATCTTAGGGCCATGAATTAAATTTGGAGGGATGAAAAAGATTATTTCTTCAGAAGGTCTAGAGAGGTGGAAAGTTCAAAAACATGAATATTTGGTTCCAAGGGGGGGGGATGTGGGGGGGGGATTAAATCGCAAAAAATTCATTAAACATGATCGATTTTTTCTGTGTTTTTTTCGCAATTTTTTCACTGCTTTTCTACATATTCCAACTAACAGACCTCCCTTACCCTTCCTTAATCATCCCTCAACAAAAAAAATATATATATATAGGATAAAGCGAGCCAGGTTAAAATTTGAGTGCAAAAACTAGATAATGACCACAATTGGTGAAATTGAGTTTTTTATATAAACATATAGCCATTTCTGCCTCTATTGGTACTTTTAATAAATAGTACATATTAGTTAATATTAGTACATATTAGTACATAGTTTTAATAAAAAGGATCTTTTCGTGAGATTTCAACGATTTTTTGACAAACATGATTTCTTTGTTTGTTTGGTTTTTTTGATAAATATAATTATTTTTCATTTTTTTTGTTCATTTTAAAATAATGTATATGAATATAAAATAAAATTAGTACTTATAAATTCATTATTCCTTATGTTTCATTCATTTCTGTATTCTTTAAAACAACTGAGTGCAAGATATGGATAATTCTAACACAAATTTCTCTCTTTTTACTTTATTTTACCTATATATGTTAATATTTAGAGAGAAAGTATTGGATTCATGCCTCAAAAATTCGATGTCAAGATATACACGTTTTGAGTTCTGTGTGTTTGTCCGTGGACAAAATATCTCAAGAACGAAAAGAGCTAGGAGATTGAAATTTAATATTTAAGTTAGGCACCTCCTTGAGACCTAACAGGAAGCTTTTGAATAAAATCAGTCAAAGAGTACTAGTACTTTACTGATTCACTTTTTCAGTTTTTTCGATTTTCTCAAAATTCGCTCCAACGATTTTGATTAAAATTCAAAAATCAATTATTTATTAGATGCTCTTTATAATGTATATTCTCATTTTGCCTTTAAAATCTTTACTCTTGTACTTCATAGGGAAGATAGGAGAAATGGTAACAAAATATAAATATTTTCCCATACTTATAAATTTTACATCTCTCGAATGTATCGTACTGTTGGAAACAAAATATATGTCTACACAAAAAATCTGGTGTGACAAGCACAGAACACAACTTTTGATTACGGAGGGTAAGAGAAAGCTGTGTACTTTGTGACAAATCACACCAGATTTTTTATATATTTCTTGATAAGTTATAAGCCTGAAAATCTATATGTAAATACCCATTCATTAGTACTTTCCCATTATATTCAAAGAATCTACAAAATACAAATTTAATGTAATGTAAAAAGTTTTTCTTGTTTTTCTCAATTATATATATCTTCCATTAAACCTCACTAAATTGAAACAGAATATTGAAAATTTATTATCAAAGCACCAGGTACATCCCTTGCACTAAAAAGCAGTAATTATCGGTAATATTTCAGTTTCATTAAATGTATAATGTATATAAATTAATGTATGTTTTTTATTGTTTTTTTTTTCCTCTATACCTCACTACAGTTATACATTATTTGAAACACATTTGATGATGATAAATTTCCAAAAATGCTATATTATCTAGTTATCTAGGCAGGTGGTTTACCCAAACCGAAAAACATGGCAAGTGAAAGACGAGACAAAAAAGTTTTGGGACCTCTGATATAGACTTTCACGATTATTAAACCTTAAAAAAAGACATTGTTTGGAATAATTTAGAAAATATTAATACAAAACGTGTTATAAATTAAAATAAATTACAAATTCTGCAGCCGTCTTCAGGTAGATGCTTTGAACATCTGAGGGTTAGGTGGTGACTGTAATATATGGTAATTAATAACATGTTTTAATCTGCTAATGCAATTAATATTTTGAGATTAATTACTCAAAAATGTTTTCTAAAAAAATGCAGGCATTTAACAATTCAAGTGATTTTATAAATGATTTCTATATATTTACACTAAAAACGTGCATTAATATTTAAGTCAAAAATTATTTTGATTAGATTGAAAATAATTTTTTTTTTTTAATTTTTCAAACATAAAAGTTAGTATTAATTGATCGTAAAAAATTTTTCTTTACAAAATTTTGAATATAACATACGCAAACTCTTATCATCGTACGTAGACGATAAAAAAAAAATACTAAGATATGTATATCGCCTTTTTTAGAAATAAATAATGAACTAGAGAAAATATTTATTTTATATTTAAAGAAAAATATTCATGAAAAGTAAAGTATCCAAAAGTTTGTTCTTATTTATTAATTTTTGAAATTTAAATATTCGCTGTAATTTAAATTTATTTCAGTTTTTACAAATTTAAAAAAAAATGGCTACTTTTTAAATTTTTTTTTTTTTTTTTTTTTTTTTTTTTTGTTAATACTGGAATTTGACTAAACTTAAATTGTATATAATTATTATCTCATTTATTTTGATTATGAAAATTAAAATTATACTATTTTCAGTTTGTCTCTCACTCCTAATACAAAATTGCACTGAGAGAGTGAGAAAACCTGAAATACAAACACCTCTTGACATAGTAAAAAAAGTTGTACTTAATAAAGTTGCCAGTCATCGCAATCCAACTAGCGGAACTCAAGCGGCCTTGCAAGGATTACGAGATGAGAAATCGGCTACTCGGACGAAAATTCAAATTTTATATACATTTGTGAGAAAGAAGATGGAATTGTTTTTATTCTGAAAAAATTATTAGCTTATATTTTTTTAGTCGTTGAGCTAAATTAGAGATTATCAGAATATTTAGATATATCAGAGGCCAGACGAATACATTTATTTGTTTTGATTTGGTTACCAATAAATTGAAATAAATAGAAAGAAATTATAAACATCAATTAGAGCTATCCATACACCCAAGAAAAGCTCTAACTTCTAAGCAAAACACCTTCTTTATCAAAAAATTTTGTCTTACTTTAAATATTTTGTTTATAATTTCGCTAATAATCAACAGATTTTCACGAATGAATGAATTTTGGAAAGTTAAAGAACTACAGAATATCAAAAATATATGTTTTATGGATTCAGAGAGGGCAAAAAAAATTTAGGAGTGTTCAAAGTTAAAAAAAAAAAAAAAAGCTGAAAAAATTCGATTTTTCTAAACTTAGCGTGTTTTGCACTAATAAATCATCTCCGATTGGTCTGAAACTTTAAATTTCAATGTATTTCAACTATCTGCTTATTTGTAACGGATAACGCCTTAATAAAATCTAGAAAATTTAAAATAAGAGCCGCTTTAGAGCATAATTTCTATTAAAATTTAATTTTTTCTATATCTCTAAAACTAGAGCTGATGTAGCAAAATTGATGGCATTTCTGATTTCAGGGATACCCATATATCCAGGATCAGCTCTTAATTTCAATGCAGCACAAAAATTTTTTGTTGGTCTGTGTAATTTATTAATGGATAATATTAAAATAAGTCAGATGTGATATTATATATCTTCGGAATTCCCCCTGTAATCAGGTGAAACACTTGTGACATATTATAAATATATTAAATGAGACTCGTATGGTAAAAAAAAAAAAACTGCTTCTAAAAAAAAAGGTCAAATGATTTTTTTGTGAGAGGGAAAAATGGAAATTTTACCAGAAAAAAAGGTATAATCGATTATTTTTCCCTAAATCAAAATAATCGATAATTGATTTTTTTTTCTATAATGGAACACCCCTAGTCACAATTCAGCTCTGGTTATTAGAGAATAAGTAAAATAATTCAATTGTCTATAGTCTATTTTATCTCTCAATGGTGGTAATACAAAATGAATCCTATTTTTATTTATTTCATAGATTGCTTCAACAATTATTGTAACTAAAATTCGGGACAAAATTTTGTATGGGAGGGGGGGAGGCAGAGAGACAGAGTGTGATAATTTAGTTCAGATTTCAATATTCTATATATAACTTATATAATTCGCTAATATCCGTCTGTCACGCAACTTCCCGTTTGAATTTCGAAACCAAATTTTATAAAGAGGACCTTCTAGAGATTACAGTAAACTTATTTTCATCCCTCATCAAATTCCTATAACATTTTGAGTTATTAATTGTTGAGGTTACGATTTCTCCCATAAGAAAAGTATGAAGATATTAGAAATTAAAAGAAATTTATGTATTCTTTGAAATATTAGTGAATATTTATGAACTTTATTTATGTTTAATAAGTAATTTAAAATAAAAACATTATATTCTCTCTTACTAATAATATTTGTATATTTTTACTTTTGAAATGAGATTTTTATGTATTCTTTGCAATGGCTAATTAAAAGCTCTTCAATTCTCATGTAAAAATATTTCAATTTAATAATAATCAATAATATTAAATACTATTATTTATATTCAAGTGAAATATTCATATTAAGATCAAAAATTTATTGAAATACATTTATGGCGATAAATACTAATCATATCCCGATACGCCGCCCGCCAGGGCTAGGCACGGTTTAATTAGTGAAATATTCAACCAATTTTATAGTTCAAAACTTAAAAAAATAAGACTTGAGAGGCTTGCCACGTCAAATGGTAACAATTAATTATGTTCGTGATAATATATTTTATTTAAAAATATTACGTAAACGAAACTTTTTTTTACTTTATCTACTTTGAGTTAATTATATTTTTTAATTTGCTTTTGAATTCGCTATCATCGAAATTAAAAAGTTTTTTTTTACAAAATATGAAAAGATAATTTCTAGCTGTTGATGAAATTGTGGAACACCCTGTGTATAAATAGTATTATAACCTGAGGCTACTAAAAATCAAGTTAAATAAAATAAACCTACTTAATTCTTAATGGCGCTTTTTTTATTTACATATTTGTATTTTTTAAATTTTATGGTGTTTAAATTACATATAATAATTGCTTCTTTTTATTTGTAGGCATCTTTGACATATAAATTTATTTATTTTACATATTTGTTTAAATGATTTTAAAAGGTGTGTAATTATTTTAAAAGAAAACTGATTGTGAATGTGAAATATTATAAGACTAACCGCGCTCCTCCCCCCCCCCCTCTGGACATTCGCCTTTCTTTAATAATATGCCGCAATTTTTCAGACATTTAATATTAATATAAATACATATCCGGCTTATTACGAAATATACACTCTTCACTTATATTAAAAAATATGGTGTGACTGGACGGCAGCACACAATTTTCTCTTATTTTCGTTAATTGAAAGTTGTATTCCGTGCTTGAGACACCAGGTTTTTTGTATCAACATTTATTTAGTTTTCCATAGCACCTTAGTTCCTAACTTGCGTTTTAAACGTTGACTGCATGAAATAAACTATGGTTATTTTTAAAATTTTTAATCTCATATTTGGATATTTTATACCCAATAGAAAATCCTAAATAAATACATAATTTCATAAGAATTGGAAAAAAAAATTTTAATGTGTTAAATTTTTAATTATTGACTACATTTTTGTTATTAATTGTTTATTAAAAATATTAAATACTGTACGTTTCGACTGCTTATTCTGCAGCCGTTATCAAGTACTCTGCACTTGCTCCGACTCAAGTGAACTGTCATGTCCGTTACGTGCCTTTTATATACAACGACGTCAGCGCCATCTGCAAGAATTCCTATGAAGTTAGATACAAAATTTCCCGCCATTTTCACTCATTCCCATGAAGTCAGTTACGATCATCAGAGCAAGTGTTTACATAAAAAGCATGATGTTACAATAATTTTTTTAATTTGATTTTAACATAGATGATACAAAATATTATTATTTTATGTATATATATAGGCTACATCCACTTAACAGAGACTCCACTAACTACCCATAGATAAAGCTTCCGGCTTTAAGACTATAAATGAGGCATTCTATGGCATCCGTTCAAAATATGACAGAAAATGACCATTAATCTCCAAATTCTATTCTGAAATTTTTACCTTTTTTATTTTAATCAATTTTTAGTAATTTTGTCTGCGTCAAAAAAAAAAAAATTGTTGTAGCAATATTAATTACTTATCAATATAATTTTTATAATTACATAACAAAACTTTTAATTTTGGCCACCCATTATCTTGTATATTTTTAAAAAATGTAATTAATAAACGAAATAAGTGTGTAGTGTTGGGGCTTCGGTGTGAGTGGGTCCTACCTACTATCAGCTCTGTGGACTTCGCACCATTGAGTGATAAAATAGCATGTGACTTTTACTCACCAGAATTTAAGGGGGGAGTAGGAGTGGCTTCTAAATTTATAACTCAACTAACTTTACCATATTAAGTAATTTTTCAATTTTTTTTCCCCTGTTTTTTTTTTTTTTTTTTTTAAGAAAATATAACCGTCACAAGGGGGGATGTGATTTGCTTGGCAAATTTCTTTCAAGCTGTTAAAAGTGGAGCCCGGCATACAAAAAAATTGAATAAGCAAAAATATTACTAGAGAAAGGGGCCTTTCAAGTATTACATAAGCAGCGTAGGGTGAAAAGGGGGTTGATCAGTTACTTACATAAACATTTTTAAAAGAAGAATTACATTTCTCCCTTAAATAAGAATATAATGAAAAAAAAAAAATGCTTTTAATTAAAAAAAGAGAAAAATGTAAGAAGCCCCAATCGAGAAGGCCATTCACTGTAATACATACATGATTCGTTAAATTATTGTCTATGTATTGTATATTTGACAATGGCAACTAAAAATAATACTCAATATCCTGTATTTTAACAATTAATCGTCCTAATGATGGTCGTGATTAGCGACCGAAACGTCGACGATTAATTAATTAAATAAAAAGTTTTTTAATTAATTTCTTTGGTCTCCTATATCCGAAATAATTTCTTTTTACTTTCTCTTACCTATGTATATATGTAATATATATATAGAGAGAAAGTATTGGTTTCATGTCAAAAATTCGATGTCGAGATTTTGATGGATCTTCACGTTTTGAGGTCCCCTGAATCCAAAAAGTGGTTTTCGCGACATGGTCTGTCTGTCTGTCTGTGTGTGTGTCTGTGTGTGTTCAAATTTAAGCATGAAGGAATTGAGCTATGAGGCTGAAATTTTATATTTAAGTTAAACACCCCCGGGACCGACAAAATAAGCTTTTAATCAAAATCGGCCAAAAAGTACTAGTACTTTACTGATGTACTTTTTCAGTTTTTTTCGATTTTCTCAAAATTCGCTCTAACGATTTTGATTAAAATTCAAAAATCAATTATTTTTTAGATGCTCTTTCAAATGTATATTCTCGTTTTGCCCTCAAAATTGTTTGAAGCACACTTTACTCTTGTGCTTCATAGGAAAGATAGGAGAAATAAATGGTTGCCATGGTAACCGAATTTAAATCTTTTTCTTTTTATTAGATTAAAAATCAATTATTATTTAAACGACCATTTTTTTTTTCGGAGAAAACATATCTCTCTCTCTCACAAAACTATCTTCTCTCTTTCTACGCGTTTTAAATTTTTCTACCTTATCTTCGCATTTGGCCAATGTTAATTTCCTATAGGGATTTGTATGTTAATTTCGATTCAAAAGGGGGTCCCCTTTGGAACTTTTTACGCATTTAAAATTTTTTTTTCCAATTCTTATGAAATTTTGTATTTATTTACGAATCTATATTGTGTATAAAATGTCCAAATATGAGATTAAAATTTTGAAAAATAACCATAGTTTATTTCAAGCAGTCAACATTTAAAATGCAAGTTTGAAACTAAGGTGCTATGGGAAACTAAATATATCTCGACACAAAAATCTGGTGTGACCAGCACAGTGCACAACTTTCTCTTACCGAAGGGTAAGAGAAAGTTGTGTGCTGTGCGCCAGTCACACCAGATTTTTTTCTTCAAATTATTGAATATTTATGAGTTAAAATAAAAGAGTTAGGCGCTCATTAATAGCTTAAGGAAAATTGAAGAGGCTCGGGCTAATAATCTTGATGTTTCGGTCGCTAATCACGACCTTCATCAGGACGATTAATTGTTGAAATACAGGATTTTGAGAATTATTTTTAATTACCATTGTCAATTAAAAAATATATAGACAATAATTTAACGAATCATATATGTATTACAGTGAGTGGCCTGCTCTTACAATCGGTTACATTCAATCGAAATTATTTCTCTTTTTAAAAAAAATTTTAAATAAAAGCATTTTTTTTAATTATATTTTTATTTAAAGGAGAAATTTAACTTTTAAAAATGTTTACGTAATTAACTGATAACAATTATGACAATTGAGCAGTGCTCTGACAGGGGCAAAAAAAAAACTTCCTATTGGTGTTTTGTTTGTTTCCAAAGTTTAAAATTGAAATATCTCAGAATTATATATTTGTTGGTTAGCACTTTAGCCCCTTCAATTGTCAATTGACTTATTCGCTTAGGACTTCAAATAAAGTACCACATTAGTTTGATCTATTTTAGTCTAATTTTAATATAATGTATTATCATCTGAAATTATCCAGAATACGAAGTTTCAAAACTCTAGCTCATCGGGAAATTTCTTAAAAATTGACTAAAAACTGAAGACCTTGAAAAAGAGAGTAAAAATAAATAAAAGCATTTAAACAGAAGGGGGTGCATCCCCCCAAGGGCTCTATTTTTTTAAAATTTTAAATTATTATTCTAAATAAAATATTTCAAAATATATCTACGAGTACATAAATTGTACAAAATTAAACAATTAAATTAAATATCTTTTGGCCAAATTTGAGTAAGTTTTAAGAAAAAAAAAAGTTTGCCCCCTCCCTCCCCACAAGAAAAAGTTGAAATTATGCCATTGTATTTAAAAAAGTAGAACAAAAAATGATATAATTAAGGGGCACGATTATTATTAATACTATTGCTAACAAGGCCCCCCTAGCAAAAATACTTAAATGACTCTCTAATATAAACTGTTGTAAAAATTAAATTAAATAAAACAAATGTTCTAATTTAAGAGGACAGATAATTTTTTATAAGCACAAATTTTTCGGATAAAATAAAATTTTGACGATAAATTAATGCATTTCCTTTTATTAAATAGAGGATATATTAAAAATCAAATAAATTTTTATTTAAATAAGAATGCTTGTTCTCTTTTAGCTGAAACATATAATCTTTGTAATTTTTACATTTAATAGAGTAACACTAATATTAAGTAAAATGAGTTCTGAAAGTCAACTTATAATTAATAAAAACAGAAGTGGGCCAGCAAGATAATCAATCTAAGTATGATGGATTAACTAATCGTTTTATTGTAATGGAAATATATTTTTTTTTTTAGTAAGTAGTCAGTAAGAGTTAGCCATCTGCTTTTGCTGTTGCTTCTACAAAAGGGAATGGAATTTAAATATAAAAAAAAATTAAAAAAAAAAGAATAGTATAATATAATTGTTACAGGTACCTCTACCAAACTAAAATATCTCAGAAATTATAAGAGTCATGAAATTTGAAAAAAATTAAGAGATTTGTTAAATTTTCCAAATATATTGTATTCAATTATCTTCTAATTTAACAGTGATTTTGAGGAGGGGTAATGACATCCCAGAAGTGGTCTGCCACTGCTTGACAAAATATTTAGTTGAATTTCTATTTAAAAAAAAGCAAAGCCCTTTGAGTAGGCACAACCTCGAGTTTAGCGTCTAGTCATTAGTAAGTAACCTGAAACAGATAACCGAGTGTATTATTTGTATATTTGAATTTAAATGTTCCAACGAGAGCCTACGATCGAAAGTTTAAATTATATTAGTTTCTCTTACCCTATATATGAAATATATAGAGAGAGGAAGTATTGAGATCATGTCAAAAATTCGATGTCGAGATTTTGATGGATATACATGTTTTGAGGTCCCCTGAGTCCAAAAAAGTGGGTCCCGCAAATAGGTCTGTTTGTCTGTGTATGTGTATAAATTGAATTGAATTGAATTGAATTGAATTGTCTATCTGTCTGTGTGTAACGATTTTAACCATGAAGGAATTGAATTGAATCCCGGATTGAAATTTTATATTTGTTATTTACCCTCCCGGACACTCAAAATAAGCTTTTAAACAAAATCGGCCAAAAATTACTAGTACTCTACTGATGTACTTTTTCAGTTTTTTTCGATTTTCTAAAATTTCGCTCCAACGATTTTGTTTAAAATTCATAAATAAATTATTTTTTAGATGCTCTTTAAAAAGTATATCAGTAAAATGTTTCGGGAAAATTGTTTGAAGTACACTTTACTGATGTAGGCTATTTCAGATTTTTCAAATTCAGGCTCTTCCATAGTGCCAATGTGTGGGGATTTGCATGTTAATTTCAATTCAAAAAGGGGGTCAATTTTGTATTTATTTAGGATTCTCTATTGTATATAAAATATCCAAATATGAGATTAAAACTTTGAAAAATAACCATAGTTTATTTCATGCAGTCAACATTTAAAATACACAGAGCCTATGGAAATTTTGAATCAATTGACTTTTTTACTTATGAAATGCTAGTGATCAAGTTATGGGAAACTAAAAACAAAAAATCTGGTGTGACAAGCAAGGTGCATAGTTTCTCTCGAAGGATAAGAGAAAGTTGTGTGCTGTGCGCCAATCAAACCAGATTTTTTTAATATATTATTGGGTTTTGGTTTTTATCGAGACGTAAAAGTCAATTTAAAAATATTTATAAATAAAAAATAATAAACGGAAAGGGAGTTAGTCTCTATCAAATTGAAAATCCCAATATTAGAAAACGTTTCGACTTTAATCAGATGATGCCAGTCTCAAATTAATATAATTTATAACGAAATACTCAAGTCTCAGTAAATATCTCCGCCTGCAAGTTCTGCAACTCACACGCCAAAGCTATTGATTGCTTTGCATTTTCCTAATTTGTTTTTATTTAATGAATTCTGGTATTTGACAAATAAATAATCCATTAAATGGTTTGAAAATTATTATTAGTTTGAAAATAATAAAAGTATGAAGTATTATTTGATAAAAAAAATAATTATCTTATCTAAAAGTAAATATGAAATAACAAACGTCAATAAGAAAATGAATAAATTAAATCTTTCCGAACTCTAAAAAATTATTAATATACAAAAAAATAAAAATACTAAGAGAGAAAAAAAAACCAAAAATAAAAATCGTAAGTGAATAATTATTAAAATAGAATTAATTACAAGGATTGTTCAATAGAAACACGTTTAGCTGTTTATTGTAAGACATTTTTGATCAATAAATACAAAAGAAGAATTTATTAACAATGAATATGTCTTCAGAGCTAGTAGATAGTCTTTATAAAGTGTCAGAGTAGATTTTATTATTATTATTAGGAGAATTTTTAATTATAGACCACATTTTTGTATTAAATATTTATTAAAAAATCTGGTGTGACTGGCGCACAGCACACAACTTTCTCTTACCCTTCGGTAAGAGAAAGTTGCGCACTGTGCTGGTCACACCAGATTTTTAATAAATATTTAATACAAAAATGTGGTCTATAATTAAAAATTCTCCAATAATAATAATAAAATCTACTCTGACACTTTTAAAGACTATCTACTAGCTCTGAAGACATATTCATTGTTAATAAATTCTTCTTTTGTATTTATTGATCAAAAATGTCTTACAATAAACAGCTAAACGTGTTTCTATTGCAATCCTTGTAATTAATTCTATTTTAATAATTATTCACTTACGATTTTTATTTTTGGTTTTTTTCTCTCTTAGTATTTTTATTTTTTTGTATATTAATAATTTTTAGAGTTCGGAAAGATTTAATTTATTCATTTTCTTATTGACGTTTGTTATTTCATATTTATATTATATCATATTTTTTGTGTCGAGATATATTTAGTTTCCGATAGCATCTTAGTTTCAAACTTGCATTTTAAATGTTGACTGCTTCAAATAAACTATGGTTATTTTTAAAAATTTTAATCTCATATTTGGACATTTTATACACAATATAGAATCGTAAATAAATACAAAATTTCATAAGAATTGGAAAAAAAAATTTTAAATGCCTAAAAAGTTCTAAAGGGGACCCCCTTTTGAATCGAAATTAACATACAAATCCCTATAGGAAATTAACATTGTTCCTATGCGAAGATAAGGTGGAAAGGGAATTTAAAAAGAGTAGAGAGAGACGATAATGTTTGCAAGTGAGAGAGAGACATATATGTTTTCTTTGAAACAATTAAAGACACAAATAAATTTTTAAAAAATGGGAATTTAAATAATAATTGATTTTTAATCTAATAAAAAGAAAAAGATTTAAATTCCGTTACCATGGCAACCATTTCTATCTTTCCTATGAAGAACAAGAGTAAAGTGGTCTTCAGAAGATTTCAACGGCAAAATGAGAATATACATTTTAAAGAGCATCTAAAAAATAGTTCATTTATGAATTTTAAAAAAAATCCTTGGAGGGAATTTTGAGAAAATCGAAAAAAACTGAAAAAGTACATCAGTAAAGTACTAGTACTTTTTGGCCGATTTTGTTCAAAAGCTTATTTTGAGATTCTTCAAAGGTACCTAAGTTAAATATAAAATTTCAATCCGCTAGCTCAACTCCTTCATGCTAAAAATCTGTCCACACACACAGACACACACACAGACACACATACATACACACACACACACACACACACACACAGACCAATTTGCGGGACCCACTTTTTTGGACTCAGGGGACCTCAAAACATGTATATCCATCAAAATCTCGACATCGAATTTTTGACATGATCGCAATACTTTCTCTCTCTATACATTTCATATATAGGGTACGAGAAAGTAAAAAGGCAAGTAACGGACATGACAGTTCACTTGAGACCTCTATGCTTGAGTCGGAGCAAGTACACAGTACGGCTGCAGAATAAGCAGTCGAAACGTTGTACAGTATTTATATATTTTTAATAAATATTTAATAAGATTTAAACTTTCGACCGTTGGTTCTCGTTGAAACATTTTGTAAATTAAAATTAAATATACAAATTAAACACTAGGTTATTTGTTTCAAAGGTTTTATTAATTAAAAATTAACACTTAATACGTATTTCGACAATTTCTTGTCATCATCAGAAGTGATTACATTCTATAGAATCCCCTGGATGCGGTTTATTTTAGTTTCGTTATATTTTGAATTATAATGCTTTTTGGAAAAAAAAAAAACATATCCAGAGTATAAACAATTTTTTGATGTTAAAAATTCTCAAAATTTCTAAATTAATTACATTTCCATTAAATAATAGAAAGCTCAGCCATTTCAATTAAAATAAAATAGTATGAATAATAATTAGTATTCAAGTTATTTAAATAGATATTTTTATCTTATCTAAAATATGAAAAATATAGAATAAACAAAGTAATTATTGTAAATTAAAATAACTATTACTCAGAAGCTGTACTTCCAAGTCTGGCAACCCTTAATTCTATTGAAGCCCTTGGGTGTTAGAGTTTCTGTCTCTTGTGCTAGCGGTAAAAGGTTCGTATCCCGTTTCATAAAAAAAAAATAAAAATAACGATAAAAATTCATTTCAATTAAAATGGCTACGAATCTAATTGAAATGAATAGAGACGAGTCTAAGTGGTCTTTGATACTTAAAAAGACCTTAAATAAAACAAAAAAAAAAAAAAAAAAAACTTTGGCCTAAGTCGCTAATTCATCTTATGACTAATATTTTTAGACAGGGGACAGTTTTTAATAAATATTTTGCTCAAATATTTTGTTTTAATTTATATATAAATATTTTTTTTTTTTTCTGAAACCACAACCAAATGGCAAACAAAGTTGAAAACAATCATTTGACCTCAAACGTGGATTGCTTAAATTTTTGTTATTTTTTTTTTTTTTAATACTATTAAAGATCGACATTCATTAGTATTTATTTATTAGAAAAAGGAAATTAGTTATCATCTATAATTCAATTTTTTGAGATAATTTTATAATAATCATTAATCTTATATAAAGTTAATAAGGGAAAATTGTTCTTAGAAAGAAAAGTTATTTTATAAATGGATGGGAGTAAGTTGATTTGTTATATAAGTAATTTCACAAAAAAAAAAAGAAAATAAGTATTTTGAATGTCAAATTTTGTTTGACATTTTTTTGACGGAATTCGATCTTATTCTTAAATTTCTCTTATGTAAGATTTATTTTATAATATATTCTCGTATACGAAGTATATAAAGAGAAAGTATTGTAATCGTAAAAAAAAAATTCGACTTTGAGATTTTGATAATTCCCGAACGAGAAAGTAAAAATAATTTTTGGAATTATATCTGAGTGTGTGTGAACACAATTACTTAAAAAATCTGATAGCCAGATCGATGAAATTTGGTATATACTTCTTATACTAAATTTGAAGATTTGTATCAACTTTTGAAGTAAATACATCAACCGGAAGTAGTAGTACTTTGTGTAATAATTTTTTTTATTCTTTGATGTTTTTTCGAAAACTGAATAGTTTTTGAAATAATTAACGAAGAAATACATCATTTCTGCTAATTTTGAAATGAAAAAGAAAAAGATCTTACAAGTGTCAATAAAAAAAAAATCTGGTGTGACTGGCGCACAGCACACAACTTTCTCTTACCCTTCGGTAAGAGAAAGTTATGCACCGTGCTGGTCACACCAGATTTTTTGTGTCGAGATATATTTAGTTTCCCATAGCACCTTAGTTTCAAACTTGCATTTTAAATGTTGACTGCTTGAAATAAACTATGGTTATTTTTCAAAATTTTAATCTCATATTTGGACATTTTATACACAATATAGAATCGTATATAAATACAAAATTTCATAAGAATTGGAAAAAAAAATTTTTAAATGCGTAAAAAGTTCCAAAGGGGACCGGACCCCCTTTTGAATCGTAATTAACATACAAATCCCTATAGGAAATTAACATTAGGCCTATGAGAGAAGGCGGAGAGACAGGCGATAATGTTTGCAAGTGAGAGAGAGAGAGATATATATGTTTTCTCCTAAGCAATTAAAGACACAAATAAAATAAAAATAAATGGGAATTTAAATAATAATTGATTTTTAATCTAATAAAAAGAAAAAGATTTAAATTCCGTTACCATGGCAACCAGTTCTATTTTTCCTATGAAGAACAAGAGTAAAGTGGTCTTCAGAAGATTTCAACGGCAAAATGAGAATATACATTTTAAAGAGCATCTAAAAAATAGTTGATTTATGAATTTTAAAAAAAATCCTTGGAGGGAATTTTGAGAAAATCGAAAAAAACTGAAAAAGTACATCAGTAAAGTACTAATACTTTTTGGCCGATTTTGTTCAAAAGCTTATTTTGAGTGTCCTGGTGGGTACCTAAGTTAAATATAAAATTTCAATCCGGTAGCTCAATTCCTTCATGCTAAAAATCTGTCCACACATACAGACACACGCACACACACACACACACACACACACACACACAGACCAATTTGCGGGACCCACTTTTTTGGACTCAGGGGACCTCAAAACATGTATATCCATCAAAATCTTGACATCGAATTTTTGACATGATCGCAATACTTTCTCTCTATATATATATTACATATATACATAGGTAAGAGAAAGTAAAAAACTAATGAAATGAGAATCATCAAAATCTCGAAATCCAATTTTTAGTATATCAAATACTTGGAGAGTATACGAGACCTGAATTTTTTGGAATTATATCTTTTAGTTATACAGTATATAGAGTTAAGGTGCGCAGTTTTTTTTTAGGATTTTTTTTTTTACCTTCCTATGAAAGATACAATAAAGATTGGAACATCCCCTGAAAGCCTGATAACTTGACTATCTTATATAATTTTATAGGTTTCTAAATCAGTAACATAAGAGTAGCAGAGGTATCTAAACAAAAATTTCCATTTGCGGACCTTTGCCCCACCGAGTGGGGTAAAGATCCGCACTAGCGGGGCAATCGTTTGGGTCGTGTTTGTTTTCCTAGACTCATTAATCCGAGAAACTACTAGGTAGGGTAGGGGTATTAGAAACTCGAGTACCACTGGGTGAGATTGGTACCATTGGAGATCCATTTGCCCAGTCGACACCGCGGATTTTTTTTTCTAGTTTTGTTTCTTATTCAATATTTTATTTTTTTAAAATTTTTTTAGGTGTAAATTTTAACAGTTTTTATTCTATATTTTTTTTTTCTTTAATCCTTATAAGAATATATAGATAGGTATTTATTAAAAAACAAAATAATATTTAACATGCCCCCCCACCCCCGGGAATCTAACCCAGGATCTCCAGCCATTCCGGGACATTGGTGTACTATCCATTGCACCAAGCCACCGGACCCTCGACCTACACCAACAAAAACTCAATTTCCCCTTATATGCAAGTTGACCGTGCATTTCTTTAAAAAAAGTAAGAAATCTTAAACTTGTCCTCCGATTTAAACCAGGAGGGGGACAGACATCTTGACCCTACTAGTTAGTTGGTGTAGGTCGAGGGTCGGGTGGCTTGGTGCAATGGATAGCACACCGATGCCTCGGAAAGGCTGGATCTCCTGGGTTCGATTCCCGAGGCCAAGGGGCGCTTGGCCCACCAATAAAAAGCATAATTTAATCAGTTCTTTTTTTTAAATACCTCTTAATAAGCCAGCTAAATATAATTAATTGTTTGAAAGAATTAGCACATGATTAAGGCAAGGCGGGTCCGAGCCAGCTGGTGGGGGTCCAGGGGGCGGAGCCCGTCTGTCTAGGCGCGAAACCACAGAGGCGGAAGGCGCGACTAGTAAATAAATATTCTAGCTCAAGTTGAATAAGGTCAGGGAAATGAATCTTATAACTAATTATACCAGGTATATTCATGATCATCTTATGTATATTCATAAATCGTAGTAATTTGTTCTCGGTTGTTAGGAAATAATCTCTTATTTAAATGACAAGGAATATATTCAATTATTTTCATATTGGTAATAAAAAACATATATATTGTCAATATATGAATTGCCCTGGGAGTTGGCATAGAGATAAAGGTTTCGCTTCTTATTATTTTAGTAAGAGGTTATTCACAATTATATTGGCTAAACATTTTTATCCTTCTTGATTGTGTTCACCTTATTTAGAATAGTTTATAAAATTTTTCCTTTTCTTTTAGATTTTATACTTATAGCTATACTATAGAAACGTGTCCGGTTTTGCCCAGGCTCGTTTTTGCCCCAAGGCAGTTCAGATGAAATGATTCGTTATTTCCATCTCTCACTTAACTGTATTTTTATTTGAATTTTAATATAAATTGACCTTATTAACTATTAGATAAATCGTGGCACAAAATTTGACATTCATGAGAATTTTATAATATTTATTAAATGAATATTTTAATTACGCTTCATTCCTAAATACGTCAATCATTATCTAAGTTTTGTATATAATTATTTAGCGTATGATTAGAAATTTAGAGTTCCGTTTTTGGCTATAAATACATTTTCTCCTGTGTTTTCTTAAAGAAACTATTAAAAATATTTTAATATTAATAAAAGTAATTTGCTTTTTGTTTTACTCCTCGTTAAAATTAATCAATTATTATACTATTAATTTGAAAGGATAAATATTATACGATGACACACTATATCAATATTAGGGGTAGGACAAATCTTTAGAAATTCTTTCTTTCAAAAGAAGAAAAAAATATAACCGTGTATTTATTATATATAATATATAAACTACACATTAAAGAAGTGTAACTTTTTTGCAAAAAAAAAAAAAAAATTCAATGATTAGAGTTTTTGATTTATGAGCCAAATTATAAATTTGTTGAGTTTAGTTGTGTCTAACGTACACAAACATTCACGCATTCCAACTGCATGTGATGACCTCACACTGTCCCCATAATTAGCACAATCGGGTGACGTGGAGAAGGCGCCGAACAATGGAGCGTTTCGTTACGATTCCCAATCAAACTTGATTCACCGTGCATTTCACTTCAAAAATTTTATAAAAATAAAAAACTAAAAAACAAAATCTTTAAATAAGCATCCTTAGATTTGAATCAGATGAAATTTATTTATATAATAATGAACAGGGGTCAGAAAACTATGGTCCATGAAGGAAGCCTCTGTAGAATTATATTATGTTCATTGAGGGGTAATATAAAGTCCCACCCGTGATTATTTCATTGTTTTTAAAAAAATCATGGTTTAAAAAAAATATATATTTTCATGGTGCTAACCAAGAAAATTTCCAATAAAGATTTTCTTTTTTTTATAAAAACAATGAAATAATCACAAGTAGAAAACGCATGGGTGGGACTTAATATTGTCCCTCATTGTACATGCGGGCAAAAATGCAATTACAAACATCTTCAAAAGGAAAGAAACTTTTTCTATTATTAGTTTAATTTATTTTTAAAGTGAAACTTCTTTAGTTACGGTAAAGCAAGTTAGATTCCTTCACCTCAATGAGTTGCAAAGAGCTGTAAACTCTCAACTCTGGTTAAGATAGTGAAGGAGCATTTGTAAAAAAGACCAGCAAAATTTGAATTTTCTTCCGTACTGACACAATCAATACACTTATACTTAAAAAAATCTGGTGTGGCTGGTCACAGAGCACACAAATTTCTCTAACATTGGAAATTGTGTTCTGTCCTTGTCACACAAGATTTTTTTGTGTCCGCAAATATTTAGTTTCCGGCGAAATATTAGAATTAAAAATGTAAAATTTATAAATATTTAAATTTTGTTATGGCAAATAATTTCCTATTCTTTCATATAAAGTACAAGAGTAAAGTTTCAAATAATTTTGAGGACAAAATTAGAATATACATTTTAAAGAGCATTTAAAAAAATAATTGATTTATGAATTTTAATCAAAATCGTTAGAGAGGATTTTGAGAAAATCGAAAAACTGAAAAATCAAGTAAAGTACTAGTACTCTTTGGTCAACTTTATTCATAAGCTTCGTGTCAAGTGCCAAAGGGGTACATATACAATATAGGCCTAAAATCTATATATGTAAGAGAAACTAAAACCAGTTAATAAACAAAAATTCAATTATTTAACCAAATTCCTAATCTTTTTCTTATCGTGAATAAAGTTTCGCTTCTCTAAAAATATTCATATTATTTCATATTATTATTTCTATTTTTACTTTCTCTTATCCTACAGTATTTATGAAATATAGAGAGAGAAAGTATTGTTTTCATCTCAGTGCAACTAAATTTTTTTTTTATCATAGCCTACAGTTAAACATTTCGAAACTTGGAAGAATATTTTTCTAATGAAAGGGTAAATAATGTAAATGGGGTGTCCTATGCTTAAATAAAAAATGTTACCCCATTGTTACTTTATTGAAATTATTTGTATTAAAGATAATAAAGATAATAGTCCATTAAGTATAAATAATTATAATAATTTAGTGCATTATTTTAAAAATATTTGTTTAAGATAATACAGTATGAGAATATATTCCTGGGATATCCTGTTTATTTAAAAAAAAAAAAAAATTCACAATTACGAAATGCAACTCCATTTTATGGGAAAGAATTCTAAGTTTTTTTTAAGTCAATTGAAATTTTAATTTTTTCCTGTTAAATATTATTGTCTTTATAACTAAAGAAACAAACCTTGGAATAAAAAATTTCCTATCATTTGTTTGATTGTAAATGGAAGATACTGTATCTTGTTATTTAGGCACGGAAAGATGAGGTGTACCCCTCCGGTTTAAAATAAAATTTATATCTCTTTTAAAAAAATTTTTTTCACATTCATATACAAAAATTTTCCCCACCCCTGTTTGTTGTTTTGTTATTTTTTTTCTATCCATAAATTTTTCCTTTCAATCAAGATGATTAAATATTTTTTTAATTTATATAGGACAAATCCGTAAAATAAAAGCAGTTTCGTTAATACTGATTTCTAAAACAAAATTAAATCAAACATTACTAAGGAAATAAAAGTGAAAACTGATGATTCCATTTTAAAATAGTGCAATTTCAAAAAGAATTTAAATTAATTAGTCTAATTTATGATATAAAAAAACTACAAAAGTAAAAAAAAAAAGAATTTACTAATTAATATTAAAAGTTGTGAAGGTTTATTTATTTATGGGGTAGTGTGAAATAAAGTATGCTAGAGATTTTTATTTATTTCGAGATTACTTATTGGCATTATTTGTGTCTTATTTAGATCAAAAAAGTTGTATTATATTTAGAGCTGTAGTGGTGCCTCAAATCTCCCCCCCCCCCATTCCAAAATCTCAAAAAATGTAATTAAAAACAAAATATAATTAATAAATAAGAAATTATATAAAATATTTAAGATATTATATATATATCGCGTATGTGAAATTTATATAATTAAATATTTATTAATTCATATATCCGAAAAAATAAAGGTGTACCGCCGGGAGTTGAACCACGGATCCTCCAATTTGTACTCGGAGTGCCCTTACCACTAGACCTGAGTTCATATACCCGAATGTCGTGCTGTGACTCCGAGTACAAATTGGAGTATCCGTGGTTCAACTCCCGGCGGCACACCCTTATTTTTTCGGGTATATGAATTAATAAATATTTAATTATATAAAAAAAAAAATATATAATAGAAAAAAATAATGTTAATTTTTTTTTTAATTTGTTTAAGTTCTTTTTCGGCATCTGAGGCCATTAAGTCACCTTTATTTCGATTGAAACAAATAGGGCAGGTTAAAATTTTATTAATAAATGCTGTTAAAAAATATATAAAAATATTTTAGAATTTAATATAAGTATAAACAAATTTGGTTTTAGGCCTACTGGTTCCACAGAATACAACTTTCAATTACCGAGGATAAGAGTAAGGTGTTCTTGTCACACCAGATTTTTGTGTCAACACATATTTAGTTTCCGGGAATTCAAAAAAATCTTTTCTATGAAGTACAAGATTATTTTTTTTCTATTCACAAATATTTTTGTTCTATTTCTACGAAGATTTTTTATCGAATTGATTTTACTTTCTTTTATCTTGTTAAGATAAAAAGTTCAAAGAAAAGGTCATTGTAATTTGACTGAGGACTCGATACTAAAGTAGAATGTACATCTATTTATGTTTTCTCTTTTTTAACTTTTTTTATTTGAACATTATTATAACCTCCTCCCTCCCTGGATTTACTACTAGAAGTTAATTTTATATATTTTATAATAAATACTATATAACACAATATTATTTTTTTAAATGCAATTTGTTACTATTTTGACCTTCTCACTGTTGTCAACAAATATGTTTTTACTTTGTTTGTTTTTAGCTCCAGGCATCAGCATCGTTATTTAAAAATATTGACATGTTTTTCCTTCTCTCATTTTTCTAAAATTCAAAATGCCTTTATTTTTGACTATGATTGATTTAATTAACAAAAATATTTTTATAAATATTTACCTTCAAAACATTATCCATTAAAAAAAAAAAATTTTCATGGTCACTTCGAATTAACAATGAATCTTAATCTCTAATTAATCTCTAATCTTATCTCATGACAATATTATATGAGAGTATACATTTCTGCTTAATATGCTTATTTATTTATTTACATAATAATTAAGCATTTTCACTGATTTCTCTATTAAGTTCAATTAAAAAAATATTAAATTGATCTTTATATAGAGATTTAAAAAAATGTTTTCACACTTAAAATGAAAAATGGGATGTAAATATTTCATAAAAATGTCGGAAACTTAACCATCAGGTTGTATCATTTACAAGTAATGAGAATATTAAATTTCAATTTGTTCTGACATTGAAAAACAAATAAACGGAAAATGATTGCATAAAATACTTCAAATAAGCTTTTTAATCTAGTTAAACATGGGAACAAAATTGAGATCAAATATTTATCTACAAATATAAATAATATAAAAATAAATATGGAATATTTAACAAAAAAGTTAACTATATTACAAGAATTTTTTTCAGTATTTTATCAAAAATGGGATTTTTTTTGGTTCTATATATTTTTTTATTAAACTAACTATATAGTCAATAAAAAATAATTTACTAATAAAATTAGTATAACTACTTAGAAAAAAACTTGCTTTCCTTGTTTGTATATTCATGTGGTGTGAGTAACAAGAAATTATAGAATAAAAAAGCCGGCCCAAAGAATGGCCTGATACTAAAAATGAATTAAAAGAAACAGTAACTGGGTGAATAAAAATTGCAAGAAATTAAAAGAAATCTGAGATCTATTTATTTCAGTATTTTTAATATTAAGTCCCATAGAATTCACCGTTGGCACTAGTTGAAACCTAAATTTAATTAAATTCCCATCTAATTATAGATAAATAAATAGCACTAGGTTAAGATTAAAAAGCTTTTTATTTTTAGCTATTTCTAAGTTAATTCATCACATCAGAGCTATGACTCAACTATCAAAAAGATTATGTATTAACGTCGAAATACGCATAAGGTAAAAATTAAAACCTTTTGAAACTTAACCTAGTGTTATTTATTTATTTATAATTAGATTAATTAAATTTTAATAATTAATTTAAATTTAAATATTTGACTAAATTTTCCTACAGTTTGAATCATCATCAGAGCTGTGACTGTGTCATAAAAATACTTGATATATGGACCCTGTTATGCAATGGTGTGTCAAAGACCAAACATCGAGTTTTGAGAAAATCAACAATAAAGTTTTTTGTTTACATTGGATTATATATAATTTTTCTTGTCAATTGTGCAAGTAACATTAAATATAAATTTTTTTAGGACATATTTCATAAAAAATACTATTAATTAAAGCATTTGAAACAATATTCCGTGCTTAACTCAATTTTGAATTTTTTGGTCTTTGACACACCATTGCATAACAGGGTCCATATATACTCCAAAAAAAAAATTTTGAAAATTATTTCATAATTTATAGGGATTTTAAATTTTTTTTAGAATTTTAATTCATATAAATATTATTTTAAATAATATAAATAATTTATCCAAACCTCAATCATCCTGACTCTTAAAATCATTCGTAAATCCAAAATATTTTGTTTTATTCAGTCGACTTCTGTTCCTATTTATTTTGACCGGATAATCAAGTCACAACTGTAATTAAACTATTGAGAAAAATTGTACAAATAATGAACCTCTCCTCCCGGTTAAATAAATATTGCAATATATGGCAACACCTTTGTTCACTGAATGTTGAAAAATAATTCGTTATTGAATTAGTAACGATAGATACTTTTATATCAACTTTTCGTATGAATAAATATTTATATATAAAATATTTTTGAAAATGTTTTTCTTGATTTATTTCAATCAGAGGGTCGAATGTTAGTCATCAAAATTCACAAACAACTCGTTAAAAAACATCAACAACTTATTACTAACAATTATAAATGTTAATTAATAAGAAATAATTTAGCACAAACAAGTGAAAAATAAATTGATATTTGCCTTTTTTTGTCTCCCAAATTTTAACAAACACAACAGGAAAACTTTTAATTTCACCGATCATTAGATCCTGAATGTAAATACGTAAATTCAAGTTTACTTAGTTATTCATGATCTTTAGGAATCACTTTTTTTAAAAGAAATTAGCTTTATTAAAGCACTAACTATAATTATTACTTTTAACAAGACATGTGAGTGTTTTTTATTGATGAGGCCAAACATCCCATGGCCCCCGGGAATCGAACCCAGGATCTCCGCCTTTCCGGGGCATAGGCGTGCTATCCATATATAATTATTACATCAAGTAATGAGTAAGCGGAAGGCTTCTTGAAGTTACATTTCGAGAAAGTCAAGAAAAATATTTAATCTACATAGTGGCGTAACGTATTTTAGTTGAGCCCCGCCTCAAACTTTTTTCGGGCCCCATGCAGAGCCGAAAACGAAATTTTTGCCACCCTGCGAAAAAATTTTTTTCTCTTGAAAATCATTTTACCTTTTTAGGGAAGCGAAATTTTTGCCGCCTTGCGAAAATTTTTTTTTTTTTGCTTCCCATTAAAATCATTTTATCTTACCATTTTTTGGGGTAAACGAAATTTTTGCCGCGTTGTCCGAAATTTTTGGCAAGCCCCCGCACCGCGGGGTTTGCGGGGGTGTACGTTACGCCACTGAATCTACCCCTTTAAAATTAAAAACAAATTTAAATAAAATCTTAACTATGTCTTTTTTCTTTATCGTATAAAAAGTATATAAAAAGAAAGTATTGTATATCAAATTCGACTTCGAAATTTTGATGATTTTAGGCCTCCTTGGGTCCAAAAAAAACCTTTTTTGGAATTATGTCTGTGTGTATGGACACGATTACTTAAAAAATACTAGAAGCCAGATCGATGGAATTTGATCTAGTACTTTACTTAATCAGTTTTTTCAAAAATTTTGAAATTTGTAATTTATGTTATGGTAAATCACACTTTAAATTTTTTATTTTTTCACGTTTTTTCGAAAACTGAAAAGTTTTTGAAATATTCAACGATGAAAAAGACAATTTCGGCTAAATTAAAAAAAAAAAGTGTCAAGAAAAAAAATTTAAGAAACTTTAGTATACGAGCCATTTTCGAATTTTTTTATAAAGGGCTCGCGTCACTTTTGGTGAGTGGATCTAAGACTCTAGCCAGGGGCGTATTGGGGCGAGGGGGCCCGGGCCCCCTCGAAATTTCCCAAACACATATAAATATATAGGGATATACAGACATCAGCGCAACAAATTTTTCCGCAGGATGGACAACTTTGGTTCTGCAATAGAAAAAATGTTCCGCAAAAAATTTCGTGTGAAAAAATATAGTTTCTTAAAACAAAAATTTTCCGCAGTAAAATTTTTGAGTTCGGCCCCCGAAAAAATTTCTATATACGCCACTGACTCTAGCCCAATTATCCTAATACAAGTGGCTGCGCCCCCTGGACTCCCTTGCTCTCCTTCGGCAAATGCATCAAATTTATTCTTGTTCACTGTTTGAAAATTTCCATCTCTGACTTAGTTTTAAATTTCCCTCACTGACTCCACTTCCTCTGTCTCTGTTAATCACCGAGGGAGAGAGTGGTAAACAGGCACATAAAACGGAAGTCAGTGGCAAGTGCTTTATATTTTAGTTTATGGTTAGGCCTGTAACAAGCGGACGAAATAGAATATATTAAAAATATAGGTGAATGGAATTACATTTCTAGTGATCTCTCTGTTTTTCATGGCGGTCATATGTATGAAACATAAAAAAGAAAATAACATTTAGTAAGTAATTTTATTCTTTAAATTAGATGTCAAACAAGTGGCCTCGAAGCCCTTCAAGTTATTATTATTGTTATTATTATTATTACTAGCCGCAATGGCTGCCCTTGGGTGGTAAATGAAAAAAAATTCCTTTATAAAATTTTATTAATGTAATGATTAATGAAAAAATCATCATAAAATCCATAACATTTATATTAAAATACAGACAGATTTGTAGTTCTAATGTGATGACAGCGGTCATCTATGAGCTTATAACAGTGTAAGCTACTCTTGAGTGAACAAATTAAAATATATATAATTGTCTATTTTATATATATAACTTGCTTTTTATAAAAGTAAAGAAGTTGATAAAATAAATATTTAATATTAATAGATATGTAAGCTTATAACTTTTTTGTAAAAATATATTAATTGACTACTAGGGTTAATGTATTATTGACCTGAAATCTAATTTAACTTATTTTATTATTATAATAATGGAATAAAATTAGCTTGGGACTTTAGGCCCCGGTCGCATGAGAAAAATATTTAGATTTCTATGACTTTAATCGGTTCATTTAAATTCAATTTTTTAATAAATAATTTAGAATTAGAAAAATTTTTTTAAATTACCCATCGACATTATTATAAATAAAATTAGTAAAAGTTTCTCGAAGAGGGGTCAGAGTTTTTTGTATAATATGTACTGAGACAAAAATACATATTTTAAAAAATAAAATAGAAATTCAAATCATGAATCGATTTGTTTGTCTCGGTATCATGTGAATATAAATATAAAGAACATGCTTATATATAATTTATTTAAAGTTTCATAAAGTTTAAAGTTTCATAAAGTTTCTTTATTTTCAGTTGCTAATTCAAATTAAATAAAAGGCTCGGATTATTATTTTTTTTTGGCTCTCATAAACAATACTGTCAAGATGATTTAAGCCCACGGTCATTTTTTTACTCACTCAGGCCGCGTGCTACTTAAAGTATAAATAAAGTTATATAGAAGATGAACCAACAACCTTCTATAAATCAAAAATTATTGATAACTGCAAATTTAGTTCATTCTAACGTTTTCTTCAAATTTGATCTTTAATAAAATTGAATTAATAATAACAACAAGAAATATTTTGGAATTCAGGGGTCGGAGCTACCTAAAAATTTTCAAGGGTTTTTTTCAGGATAATTAAAAAAAAGAATATTTCGAAAGTCTTAAAAAAATAAGTCCGCCCTCCCTCTGATTTAGTCCTAAATTGTAAATGTTGGATAAAAAAATAAAAATTTTAAAAAAAGGAACTTATGACCCGTGGGTCAGCCACTGACCCACGCCAGCTTTTTAACTGACTACTCACAGAAACTCACATAAAAAAGTTGCACGTGAAGACGGAAAGAGAGGCACTAAACAATTTTAAATCGTCAAACCTATTTTTACCCGTTAAGCCAATTGAATTTTAAAGATATTTAGTTTTAAAAATACTCAGTTAAAAACTTAAATCTGGTGCAAATGGGCATCAGTGACCCATGAGCTAGTACTAAAAAAAATATGAACAAAATTTGACCCAATTCTCAAAAAGATTCGCCATCCCTGTTATAGATCATATCAGGATGGTAGGGAAGGGGTGTGGTCGAAATCTAAAAAAAAAAATAATCAAAAATATAAAAGAAAATCTATCTATTCTAATAATAATGAAAAATTGGAGATATCAGAAATTGGAATAATCAGGTTCAATAAAACTCCCAGAATAAGCGTTTCGGCCTGAATTTTGGCCATCTTCAGTTATTGGGAATTATACACATAGTGAAGTGCACATGTGATCAAACGGGATTTGTCAATAATAAAATTTTTTCGCTTCATACAAAATCATATGGCTTCTGTGCCCAAGCTCAGAGAGAGATTTTTTTTTTTTTTTTTTTCAGAAGCCATATGATTTTGTATGAAGCGAAAAAATTTTATTATTGACAAATCCCGGTTTGATCACATGTGCACTTGCACTATGTGTATAATTCCCAATAACTGAAGATGGCCAAATAAATTCAGGCCGAAACGTCTTATTCTGGGAGTTTTATTGAACCTGGATTATTCCAATTTGGTGATATCTAATTTTTCATTATTATACATCACCAGCCACAACCCAAAAGCAATCTATCTATTCTTTAATATTTATTTATTTAGAAGAGGGGAGAATCGTCCAAACCCCACCCTCTGTATCAATGATAGGGAGGCAACTACTGCCGGCACAATATTTGTATCCAACTTGCAAATATTTAGAAAAAAATTAATAATTTTAAAAATCAAAAACGATCATCAGCTTTGTTAATGTCACAATTTTTACATAATTAATTCTTTCGTTTAAAGTATAAAAATGGAGTGAGAAAAATGTGTGGATTAATTAGGTCTATTGAGGCGCATGGGCCAAATGAAAATATGCAAAATGGTATCTACTACCCCTGTTAGGACCGGTTGTTTCACTTCTAGTTAACTAACAAACTTATCCGACCGATAGCAAATCATTGATATAGTAAACAAGAACACGCCTAAAATGAATTTTTTCACATACAATTAGCTACCTGGTTTTGTGAAGTTAGCAACATAATAAAGGCATCATTTATAAAAAAAAAAAAAATTAAAATAATTAATTAAAGATAATTATTAGAGTGAGGTGGATAGCTGAGTAGATCATATAGTAAGGAATAAAGAAAAGAGCGATTGCAGCTACGTTTATTTCATTTAAATCACTTCAAGCCGACGTTTCGGTCAGATATACGACCATTCTCAGTGCTAAAGCGTGTCAACAAAATTTCTCAAAAAGTCGAATGATTAGATCTAACCTTGACTCGCATAGCCTTTGGTCCTTATTAAATGACAATAAATCTTCTTCTTCTTTCTTCGCCTTAATCCCGCCTTAATCTTCGCCTGCCCTGTTGTAAATATAGAAGGAAAAAGACTGGCATGGAAAGAAGAGAAGTACTGCCAGTCCCAGCTAGGGCAGCTGGTGGTCGCCATCCACGTACCCACAAAATGT
The DNA here is from genome assembly GCA_023213315.1 of Euborellia annulipes. Classification (NCBI taxonomy): domain Eukaryota; kingdom Metazoa; phylum Arthropoda; class Insecta; order Dermaptera; family Anisolabididae; genus Euborellia; species Euborellia annulipes. The sequence continues at coordinate 457,746 of JAKCPI010031143.1, forward strand.
GGGCCCCTGACCAAGTTAAATGAGAATAAATAATTTACACAATTGCGCCATTCGACTTTTTGAGAAATTTTGTTGACCCGCTTCAGGATGGTCGTATATCAGACCGAATCGTCGGATTGAAGTGACTAATAAACGAATTAAAAGTAGCTGCAATTGCTCTTTTCTTTATTCCTTACTAAAGTTAATTAATTTTAATTTTTATTTTTTAGAAATAAAAAACAACAGTGGCGTAGCGAGCTTAACTCGCGCCCGGAGCACAATACCTTTTTAGCGCCTCCCCCCCCCATTCGAAAACCATATAATATTAGAGGTAAAATATACTCACAAATTAATAAATAAATCAAGTCATAGGCTCAAGTTAGGCCCCCCCCCTTCGCTACGCCACTGATAAACAATTCTTGTATTTTCACCCCTTAGTTAATTAAGCCTCATATGAACTTTGGGTCGTAACTAACTAACTACGATCTGGGCTCTTATTTAATCATATTAACTTAACTAGACGCATAGACGTCGGAACTGAGGGGGAGCAAGGGTACATTGCCCCCCTGGCATCCTATAGGAGGGGACAGGGGGGGGCAAAATGTCTTCTTTAATTTCATTTATTTTTAAAAATGATACATTTTTTCTTTTGAAAAATAAAATCTTTTAAATAAAAAAAATTAAAAGAGTAAGAAATTCATTTTTTTCCAAAATATTTTATATAGATCCTATTGTATTTCTAATTTCTAAAAACATTTTATATTGAATTAAAAGAAGAAAATTAAAAATATTTATTTCCTTTAAATAGTATAAATATAGGCTAAAAAATTTTTTGATAAAATCACTAGCAAATTTTTAAAAATTTTAATTTTATTAAAATTGTGATTTTATTTAAAATTTTTAAAGTTTTATAGTAGATTTGTTTTTGTTTTATACTATTTGAACATATTAAATTATTTTAATTTTCTAAAAAAAAATTTTTTGCCCCCCTGATTAAAATTCGTTCCGGCGCCCCTGACTAGACGTATAAAGACTCGAAAGTCATAGCTATTTTTTTTTAGATGTGAAGCAACCGACCCTTATTTTCCATTTACTCTTACAAATTCTATAACAATTAAAAGATAATGAATTTTTCTAATAAATCGAACAGTAAGTTTTTAAAACTGATACAAATCCAATCACCCTTGTATAAACTAAACGAGTGTTTCGATTTCATTTGAGATGGCTTGATTTTCGGTCATCGTTTGCGCACCTCTCTCCTCCTCCTCTTTCTCTATGACGATGCAAAATTCGCGGCGAAGAAAGGCGAGGAAGAAAGGCTTGATAAAGTAGGGAGAAATTTTACAAAAAAAAAAAAAAGCAGGAAAGCTGGCCTGCGATTGGTTGTCGTTAGCAGTGAGCGTTCGCAATCTTATAAAAGAGGCACCGGTGCAAAATTTCTTCACTCGCCTGTCAGACTTGTCTCTAGTTCCTCCTGTGTCACCCACTTTCTTATTTTTGTGTTTTGTTTTTGTTTGTTTTTGTTAATAGTTTTTTGCTTCTTCTTGAGTTTACATCGCACGAAAAATCATTTAATTTATTCACCAGTGTATGAAAAAGTAAGCCAAACAATTTTTTTTTTTTTTTTTTTAATTATTAGTAAAATTACGGACACCTGATGTAAATTTTTTACTATTTTTGGTTACATCAGATTCCAGACAAAAAAAAATTACAAAATTTCCAAGTGTATAAATAATGTATCAATATTTGAACTAATTTATAAAAAATTTTAAATTTTTTTATTATTTTTTTTGGAAATTTTGTAAATAAAATTAAATTCAAAAGTTTTAGCTGAATTCTCTTATAATTTTTATTAAATAATTATATTTTTGAATTATATTAACCCGGAAAAATAAAAAGCGCAGCGTTTTTATTTGAAAAATTTCAATTTTTCTGTGAAAGTTAGTTATTTTAAATCTCAATAATGAATTATTTCGATTTTCGTTATTGAATTTGCAAAGTGAAGATTCAAAAAAAATTTTTGAATTGTAAAACGCCAATTTTTAAGAAAAAAAAAAAAATAATAAGTTAAAACTAGATAATATTTTCTTTAGAGATATGAATGCAAAACTGATTAGACTTTGAAAACGTATACTTGAAATGTAATTATGATGATGGTTAAATATTGGTTAATTGTATATCGAAATACTGTTGAATTTACATAATATTATATAGAATAGAATTTATAATTCTTTATTACTACACTATTAAAAATAAAATATTGAATAAAAAATTTATTTCATGAATTTCTTGTAATAAGTAAATTTCTCGATAAGGAAAATTTTTGAATAAATTATGCTATCAGTAAAAATGTATAGTTTAAGGTCGTTTGATTTTAATTTTTATCTAAAACGATTGTCGTGTTTTTTTTAAAAAAAGATATTGCAAAATAACTTTGACTTATTTAAAAAAGTAAAAAAATATATAATCGAAAAATAATAATATAAAAAATTAATTAGGTCAAATTTTTAGTCTTCTATATATATATATATATAGAAACTTTCTCTAATTTTTGCTGTCACTTGTTATCAGTCGCCTAATCAGTCAATTAGTCACTTACAAATATTCCTATTGTAATACGTGTCAGAAGAAATTTATTGATATTCAAGTTCCGTCTATAATCTGTATACATTGTCATTTCAAGTTACTATATAAAATATTAATAGTTTAAGCTAACAAAAATAAAAAAAAAAAAAAAATAAAAAAATTCTTGAACTTGAAAATGCGAAATTAAATGCTTAGCTGGTTGTCTAAGTTCCCGGCGTTTGCGATGTTTGATATAAGGCTTATCTTTTATATATATAGATTTTTTTTTTTATTATTATTTAACTTGAAAAAGTTGGGTATTTTATTCAAAAAATTTTATTTGAATACAGTGGTGTCATTTGAACTTTTTCTTGGGGGGCAAATTTTTTTCTTGGAGGAGGCAAACATTTTTTTTTCTTAAAATTTACTTACAAATAGGTACTCATTTGGTCAAAACATTTAATTTAATTAATTGTTTAATTTTGTACAGTTTGTATACTCGTAGATGTAATTTGAAGTATTTTATTTAGAATAATATAAAAATTTATAAAAATCAAAGCCCTTGGGAGGGGGGCAGGTGGCATTTGCCCCCCCCCCCCCCCCAAATGACGCCACTGTTTAAATAATACTAACTGTGAAGCAAGAGCAGATCCAGGGGAGTTTTTCGTGGAGGGGGAGGGGGTAATCTGGTGTGACTGATCGCACAGCACACAACTTTCGGTAATTTAAAGTTGCATTCTGTACTTGTTTACCAGAATATATAAAAAAATCAAATTTTTAAATATTTGTTTTTAAAATTTTATATTAAAAATAATTAATTTTCAAGAAAAATATTTTTCTCAAATCTCGTGGGAGGCGGGGATAATTACCCCCTTTACCGTTGTTGTATCCGCCCTTCCTGTGAAGCATGTTCTTACAGTTTCCAATTTTTATATTAATAGAATTAATTAGTACACTTGTTTATGCTTAAATTTTTTAATTTTTATATATCAATAATTTCCTGAGATTATACTGAGGGGTGTTGGCTTTTTCATACATCATTTATTTTTGGTAAGTAGGAGAAATAACCAGCGCCTGTTTATCCACCATACACACTAAATATAAATATTTCGGGTTGCAAAACGCCACCCATTATCAGTGCAGAAAATAGTTTTGGTGGTGGATGTCGTTTATTTTTTTACCTCTGATTATATAAATGTTTGTCATTTTTATATTAATGTTCTTAAATAGACAAATCCATGCTGGTAATTTGCGACATCCACCACCAAAACTATTTTCTGCACTGATGATGGGTGGAGTTTTGCATTCCGAAATATTTGCAAGTAAATAGTGTGTATGGTGGATAAATTTTCTCCTACGTACCAATCTCAACATCCAGCCCAGACCTTCAACAATTATCATTTTTTTTTTATCATGAAATACAGAAAAATATATTTGAAAAATTTATTAAATAATTAATATTATATAAATTTATCAATGGGTTGGAATGTGATTCCTTAATCAGTCCATTCAACGAAACAAAATATATTAAAAAATATATCCTGTTTATTTATTTGTTTTTCTTCCTCAGGCCACAGGTTTCGACCGCTGTGAGGCAGGTCTTCCTCAGTGAGAAGAGAGTCTCGATTATAATGAATCTTTTAGGACTCTATTCTCACTGAGGAAGACCTGCGGCACAGCTTACTAAATCTGTGGCCTGAGGAAGAAAAACAAATAAATAAATAGTATATACATTGTTATGGACTGACTTCTATTCCAATCTATTGTTCAATCCACAGTCCTAGTTGAGTGCAAATTATTTTAAATTGTTCAAATTTTTCAAATTAATTTTTCAGATATTCGATAAAATAATTTACCGAAATTTGTAATTTTGTGATTTCTAATGTATATTCCCATGAAAGTTATTCCCCGGAGTAAGCATAACGTGTCACAATTTATTTAAGAGAGATTATATCTATTAATAACGGCAAATTTGCGAAATGAACAAAAGCAAATAACGCCGGAAATTTCAAGTTTTATTTTTAAATGTTTTTGACATACTGATATCTTTCATTAATAAAATAAAATTTGGGAAGAATGAAATTTATAGGCCAATATATTTTTATTTTTAAAAAATTTAAAATGTCAAAAAAAGATTTAAATAAATTGCTTCGAATGAATGCCCATTTGTTTTTGTTAGAGATAGTACAAGTTGATTTTATACTGTAGCTTTCTTGTTCAAACTTCTAATATCTCCAAAAAATAAATGATAATATTAAATATTGTATTACATAAAAATTGATCTAAATTTGCAGAAGGCTAAAAAAACAAATGAAATGAAAAGAATTTCATTTTTGTTTTTATTTGATTCTTAAAAAAAAAAGTGATAGAATCAGTGAAAGTTTTATCGAAGAGATGAAATCTTCATGAATAAAAAAAAAAAGTACTTCTTAAAATGTAAAATTTAATTTAACCGAACTCTTCTAATACCCCCTCTAAACGAGTAGATCAATTATAAATAAATATTTAAAATAGAGCAAAACTCTCTTTTGCTTAAAATTAATTATTCTCATTATATGTAAATTAATCCTATATTACAGGTTGTATTTTACAAAATTTATTCATAGGTTATCATAAATTATTTAAATTAAATAGGCGACAAATTGAATAACCGATTGAGGAAATTAAATCCTACTTAAGTTAAGAGTTTCGCTCTAATAAAGGTTTAATTTCACTAAAAACAACTAAGATCCTGGCTGTATTTAACACTGAATATAAATATTATTCAGGCCTTTAAAAAGAGAAAATAGTATATGCAAAAATACTAGGACATTTTTATTATAATTCAGAACGATTATTTAATAGTAAACATTTAAAAGTTATTATACCAGTATATGGTATGTATATAAGCTTATTTATTATTCAGGATTCATAGATTTTTATGAGATTTTTTTATGATAGGTTTATTTTAGTATATAACAATAATAGGAAATCCGGACTTAAACTGACCTGGAACTTATCCCATATAATAATAAAGTAATAAAAAAATGATATACTGAAGTTCTTATTTAGAGCAAATTAATTAAATCCCGGACAGACCAAAAAAAGGACCTTTTAATCGGTTTATGTAGCAGAATATACAATTCACCAAATTCACTGAATTTACAATTCAACGAATTCACAGAATTTACAATTCAACGAATTCACTAGAATTTACAAATTTACAATTCACCAAATTCACTGAATTTACAATTCAACGAATTCACAGAATTTACAATTCAACGAATTCACAACAATTCACTGTATTCACAATTCACTATTCACTGAATATTTAAATAATTATTATTTATAATTTTTATAGGCCTATTTGAATTTAATAAAATTTTCTATTAATAATAAAGTAAGTGCCTAGTTAGTTTATAAGCCTACAAGAACTGAGGATGGACAAATAAAATTTTGCCCGAAACTTCTCCTTTTCGGCATTTGGCATCCAAAGGCTCTCTTTATTTGCTGCACTCGAATTTGCTCTCTTCCAATCCATAACATCAACAGAAACTTCTCTTCAACTTTAATCAAAATCGTTAGAAATCTGAAAAAGTACTTCAGTAAAGAACTAGTAGGCTACTTTTTGCCCGATTTTGTTCAAAACCTTATTTGGAGTGTCCGGGAGGGTACTTAACTAAAATATAAAATTTCTATCTCGTAGCTCAATTGCTTCATGTTTAAAATCGTTAGACACCCACACAGACAGACCAATTTGCGGGATCCACTTTTTTGGACTCGGAGGCTTCGGAGGACCTCAAAACATGTATACCCATCAAAATCTCGACATCAAATTTTTGACATGATCGCAATACTTTCTCTCTATATATTAAAATATAGGTAAGAGAAAGTAAAAATATGGACGTCAGTAGAAGTTTATCTAAAATAATTCATTCATTAAAATAAGGGGATTTTTTTTTATTTTTTTTGGAATGAATCTTATTAATATTCTATATATAATTCTTATTTATATTTATTTATAAAAAAGAGCAAATTAATATTATTTTAAAATTTATATTTGTTTTCTAATTAGATCAGTAGTTTAACTTTGATTTTTAGGGCTCCACCCCCCCCTGCGAACGCTAAGAGAGAGTGAAATGAAACTGTTGCGAATCTAGTACATAAAATGATAAAATCAAAAATAATTAATTACTTTTTATTGAAATATTAATATAAAAAAAATGAAGTGCCAAAATTAGGTCAAAGTGGATCCTGTTTTTGGTTTCTTTAATATTATTTTAAAAAAGAGAGAGAGAGAGAGAAAAGAGAAATTAGCATAATCATGGTTATACATTAGGTATATATAAACAACTAATAGCAAATTAACGCATATAAATAAATAATTTAACAAGATATTTATTTAGTATAAATTATTATGTTCAAAACTTATTAAAAATTTAATGTTTTTTTTTTCATTTATTATTTTTACTTTTTTTTTTGCTATATCGGTAAATATTTATTTACAATATAGTAAAAGATTATTGCAATACTTTTTATATGATTTGATATAAATAAGTTATATATAATCTTTTTTATCTTTTCTTAGACGTCCGCGGCCCAGTTCCAATCAGCTCGCGGCCCACAGGTTGGGAACGGCTGATATAGCGAAACCTATTTAATCATAAAAATTGATGGGAGACTTGAGAAATTTTTAATATTTTTTTAAAACGAGAATCGTTTTAAGCCAATAAATAAATAGATATTATTTACCAGATAATTAAATAGATTCGGTTTCGCGCCAAGTGTGCTTACTTCTTACGCACAATCAATCGACTCGTAAATCATATTATTATTTGAGAAAGTTGGCAATTTGTAACGGAAATTGGACGTTATTTGAAATTTAATTCTTATCTCAATTAGATTGCATCGCCTAGCAATTGTGTATTGTAGTTTGAAATTTTGATTAGAACGAATCTTTTAATTTGTAATAATTTCTGATTTCTAAGGAAAATTTAATCTTATTAAATAGATGACTAAAAAAGCCGGAAATTTGTCTTGCCAATTTTGATATGCTAAATTATGATAATTTATATCTTAAATCTGATTTTTCCGTTGAAAGATAAATATTGATTGAAACTTAATAAGTTATATAAAATGTATTCTAAAAAATATTTGATTGTTAATACATACAAATGAAAATATTTTTAGAAAGAAAAATGATATCATATTACTTATTTCACAATAGAACATTTGAAACAATAATTTAATTTATCAAACTAAAACAATATTCAATTGTATTAAGTAAATGAAAAAATTAAATTTATTTTAATATTAAAAATATGGAATATATGGCATATGTATTGAGACTAACGTACAGGATTTAGGCAACCAAAATGGCACACGCCTGTATTGGGCAGAGCCATGTCAAAACAGATCTTTTTCATAAAATTCCTTAAATTCAGAAAAAAATTTCGTTTTCGAATGAAATTCGTAGGACTGCCCAATAACGTGTGCCATTTGGGTTGCCTAAATACTGTGCGTTAGACACCATACATATGCCGTGTATGCCATGTAGTATACAAGGGTGGACCGAAAAAGCTCATTTTTTTATTTCGAAGTTGTAATAGCATGGAAAAGTTGCTAATTATATAGACAAAAAAAAGGAAAAAAAAAAGATTACCAAAATCGATTTATATCTTCTGGTAGGCCCTAAAGTTTGACAAAAAATGAAAAAACTTTATTTTTGTAATTATTTTTTTAATTTTTGAATTTACACCATAATAAAACACAATGTTGTTATGTTCAAAAAATACTATAACTATTACGTTAAAAAAAAAGATATAAAAAAAACACGTAAAAATATAATTTTTTCATTATTTTTGGCAAATTTTGAAGTTTATGCTCAACAGGAAGATATCAAATGATCTAAAACAAATTAAAACAATGTTTTTAAGCTCTTTTTGAAGACGTTACAAACTATTACATTACGAAAACCAATTCAAAATAAAAAAATAATCCCAAAAATGAAGTTTTTTCATATTTTGTCAAATTTTAGGGCCTATGTGTGATCGAAAGATGTCAACCGATTTTGATAATTTTTTTTCTCTTTTTTTGTCTATATAATTCGCAAATTTTCGGCGAAATAAAAAAATGAATTTTGTCGGCCCACCCTAATGTATTCAATATACTCCTCAGCAAAGCTCCCTCTCTTCAACTAAATGTTGATATATATTTAAAATGTATATTTTTCGTACAGGGGTGGCCAACCTGTGATCCCACGATTAGTCTATTATGCGCCCATGACACGATTCCCGGGAAACTAAATTAAAAAATGTTACTTTTTAAACATATGATAGTGCATGATTTTAGGGTATTAAAATTAAAAAAAAAAAAATATATTTGAATTTGTTTTAAATATGCCGATTAATAGTCATGAAAACCCCGAAAGGTTGCTGATTAATATATAATAGGAGAGTCTTATAAAAATAAATCTTACCCCTCCAGCGGTGGGCCCGAAATTTTTTGTGTAGGGAAGGTGGTGGTACGTACATGTAAGGAGGGAAAGTAATGCGGGTAATAATAATTTATTATATTTTAATTTCGCATTTCATAAAAATAACTTTTTTTGTTCAAAGGAGAGGGGGGGGGGGGTGGGAATCAGGTTTCAAAGCACATAACACAAATTGTGTGCTGTGCAGCCAGTCACATGTTTTTATAAAAGATAATTTTTCATAAAATCGCAATCTAACAAAGAAAAACTTATTATATTATGTATAAGAAAATTGAATCTAATTTGTGCTCGTTTAAAGGTAATAAAAAGCAAAAATTTAATTTAAAAAAAAAATAAAAATAAAAATAAAATAATTTATTGAAGATAAGTATTTCTGTCGGAAGTTTGGTTTATGTAATCCTTTAATGTAAGAAGTTTTCGGTTCACGGATCGACCAAATATAGATGAGAGATCTAATCAGATGTTTCCGAAACAAATTATTCTACTACTTTCTTGGAATATTTATTGTAGGGGTGAAATAAATTATATTTCTTAATTGTGCGGATACAGACATAGACGTATCCAGGGGGGGAAGAGGGGCTCCCCCCTTCCATACTTGAAATAAAAATAAAGAGCAAAAAATATAAATTTTAAAAATTCACGTCATCTGAAAAGTGAAGTCATCCACTACCTCCAGTTAGGTTGTGGCATTTAATAAAATAATAAAATGGATATTAGAAAAGTGCCCCCCTCTCCCTTCCGTTTTGAAATGGATACGCCAATGGATTTTATTGTAAATAATCTAGGCCTATTGTAAATTTTTTATTTTATTATTGTATACTATGATATTAGAGTATATGTAAAATATTTTTTGAGGGGGACTAGTATTCTTTTTCCTATCTCTATATATAGAGAGAAAAATTATTGGATTTATCTCGAGATTTTGATTGAAATACACGTTTTCATGTCTCCTGAGTCTAACAAAGTGGATCCCTCAAAATGGTCTCTCTGTGAACACAATATTTCAACGAAAACAGCTAGGAGGTTGAAATTTTATATTCAAGTTAGGTACCCTTCTGGGGCATAGCACCAATCAAAACAAAATCGGCCAAAAAGTACTAGTATTTTACTGATACTTTTTTTCTCAAAATTCGCTTTAAAATTCATAAATCAATTATTTTTTAGATGCTCTTTAAAATGTAAATTCTCATTTTGCTCTCAAAATTATTTGAAGCACTCTTTATTCTTGTACTTCATAGGGTGGACATGGAATCAAAATATAAATATTTTTTTATAAATTTTAAATTTTCCATCTTGAATTCTAATATACTACCGGAAATTAAATATGTATCGACACAAAAAATCTTGTATGACAAGCACAGAACACAACAATTGAAAGTATTACTGAATGTAAAAGAAAGTTGTGTGCTGTGCGGCCATCACATCAGATTTTTTTGCATCTTGTCTTGGATACGTCTCTGACCTGGATGCTTATTTAAAATTATTTATTTAGTCAATAAATAATAATTTTTTTATTATTGGGAAAGGAGTTTTTTATACTATACATCCCTTGATGAGATATGTAACTTGGGTGGGAGAACTAATTGGGAATTTACCAGTCATTTCCTTACACGAACGAATTAATGTTCCACGTAGTAGAAATGGGTTTTATAAATAAAAAGACAAAAAGGCAGATTTAGGACGAGAATGATAAGTGAAGGTGGGTGAATATTTGTGTGGGTGTTTAAGAATGATAGAACTCAAAATATTTGTTAGCTATTTCAATCAGTGGGTTAAATCACTATTTATTGGATAATCATAATTATTGGTTAAAGAATGATTGTTATTTTCTCTTTTATCAGTTGTATGAATTTTAAATATCAATATATTAAATCAGTGTTTACTATTCTTTTTAGGTTAGCGACACATTTTTATTTTAAAACTTGTTAGGTTTACACGGCACACCTTATTTGTGAGGATGAGCATTTTTTCTCTATTTCCTTGGAATTATAACACATTAAAAAACTTGTTATAGTTGATTATTTTTTATAAATGAAAAACAAAAATACTAATCAAATACGATTAATTAAAAAAAAAAAAAAAAAAAAAAAAAAAACTGGAAATGATATCATGGATTGTCAAACTGTCAAACATTTATTTCTATAACAACTTAATTTTTCCTATAGCAATCATAACTTGTTCAACAAGAAGGAATCTAGGTGCATTTTATTTAAAATAAACATAGGTGACGATTTATGATTTGTTAAGGAAGGTTTTTTTTAGTTATATGTTCTGGAAGTTTTCCGCGACTAGGCGCAGAGGAGACAAAATTTATCGGGTTAACTCGCGTTAGTTATTGATATTTACATTTATTAAAATTTATTTATTTAAAAATAAATAAGTGAAAGAAGAAAAAATTAAATAAATTATATACTGCATAAATTAGCAATTTAAATTGCATTTATTTCTTTTTTATTTTTTTAATAATTAAAGAAAAGAAAATTTAAAATAAACATAAATGAAAATGAAAATTAATCAAAATCAAAAAAGGGAAAGAAAAAATTATACTATAAAATTTGTTTTATGGTTATAGCCTATATACTCTCCCAGAAGTTTAATAATTTAGGCTAAAAAGTTTTTAAAAAATTTTAATATTGTTTTATAGACCTAACTAATATTACATGTATTTTCCATAAAAACAAATATATGATATATTCAAAAAAATAAATATGGAAAGTCAAAATATTATTTTTATTCAAATTCAAAAAAATTATCTCCCTGTGAAAAGTGATATTATAATAATGAAAAAAAATATTAATTTTTTCTACTAAGGTTTATAAATAAAGAGCCGGCAGGGGGCCTGGCAACGGAGAAGAACAACAGTCATCACAATCGTTACGGTTAAGTGATGCCAAGCGAGGCCAAAGCTCGAATTGGTGATCCAGAGCAATGAGAGCGTGGAAAAAAATATATATACCCCTGAGGGGATAAAGCAGTTACGCTTATAAACCTGAGATGAAGACAACTTGAGTTCAAATCCACCTCAAGGCAACTCTATTTGAGATGCCTCCTCCTGAGGAAGGAAACGGAAACCCATCTCAGTATTATTCCCATGAAACTTACTCTTCAGAGTAAGATCAACGTGTCAGGTCTGGCACTAATGACTGAAGAGAAATGGCAACAGCAGCAGAGAGGGCAAATAAAAATAAAAGTTTCTACTAAACATTCGGTTTATATTGAAATAAAATAGCAAGAATAAATTCCAAACGAGCCATCTTATGTTTTCATTTATTCCATTTTATAAAAATTTAACAGTTGGATATTAATTAATAAAATTTGTTTGAAAAACAAATTTATCCTCATTTCTTTTAAATAAATTAATTAGCACTAATTAAATCCAAAAATCATTAAAATCATCACGATTAATTAAAAAACATTTTGACATTAATCGTGGTTTGTTTAAATTTATAAATTAATAATTAAATTAGTAATTATAACATTTTGGACACTATGTCTGCAGCCGTCATGTAGTGTACTAAGAAACATTTTTTTGTATTAATAATTATTAAATTAAAATAAAAAGCAATTAATGCCAAAAAGTTTTTTATTCCTATAATAACAATCTTGAAAGTCTAAATTAATAATTTTTGACTTTGAAAATTTTCTGTTTTATTAATTTTATTCAAATTTTGAAATAAAAAAAGTATGTATAAAACAACAAAAGATATTAATGGAGAAGGGGAGGGGGCTGCGTTTATTTCAGGGATACAAAATAATTTGGATTATTTTAGAAATACTTAGGCCTGTAAACAAAATTCTCTCTAACAGGAAGAAGCGAAAAAGTTTGAAATTCTTTGATAAAATTTTTCCAACAAGAGATTGGCGCTCGAAAAGTCGACAGAAAAAATTGTTTTTTATTATTTCCTTTGGCTGACTCCACTCCAACAGCAATAGTTTTCCAACAAAATTTTTAAAAGAATTTTTAACTAACCTTAAATCGACTCATAGAATGTTGGCTTCCCATTAATCGATAGTCAAAATCTTATAAAAATATTAAAGTGAAACTTTATTTTTATTTAAAAAGTAAATTATTTAATTATCGAACTAAAAATTAAATTTCTATGGTAAAATGGTTAATATTAACAAAGTAACAAAGTTTCTGTTAATTAAACAATTCGTATGAGAGTGACATTGTAGAATGAAGAAATGCACATTATAATAATACTTCTAAGTTCAAACACCTTATGATGGAAAACAAACAAATTGCATTAATCGGCAAAAGCACAATATCACATTCGTCATGTCGTCGACATCATGTTAACTAGCAAATCGAAAAATAAATATTTAGGTTAGTAAAAAAAAAAAAAATGAACGAAGTTATTTATTTCAAATTATGATTTTTCATAAGATCGGAATTAAATATAATCATCTCGGTGATTATGTGTTCAAATCAAGATAAATAAAAAAATAGAGGGAAAGTTGTTAAGAGTGACAATCCCTTATGGGGTTCTTTCTACAAACAGGGATGGGCAAAAAGATTAGCGATCCGATCCGCAGATTCGGGCAGCTCGGGCGGTCCGATCCGTTAATCCGATCAGATTTAGAATAAAAGGATCTCTGTTCCGATTGGAGATCCGGACTTGAGATCCAGAAAAAATCCGGACCTTGCAATCCGAATATCCGATCCAGTTTCTAATAATATTGCGGAATTAAAATCTATTCCTTCGGTCAAATTTTCACATTTTTAGACATTTGAATGAAAGAAAATTAAATATACAAATTAAACACTAGGTTATTTGTTTCAAAGGTTTTATTAATAAAAAATTAACACTTAATACGTATTTCGACAATTACTTTTCATCATCAGAAGTGATTACATTCAAATACATGAAAGTAGAAATATTATATTCAATACAATATATACTATACACAATGTTTCTTCTTTAATGAATTAGAATGTAATCACTTCTGATGATGACAAGTAATTCTCGAAATACGTATTAAGTATTAATTTTTAATTAACAAAATTTTCCAACGAGAACCAACAGTCGAAAGTTTAAATCTTAGTATATATAAATTAAAGGTTTGACAATCCTTTGAAAAGGATCCCAAAAATCCAGAATTGATAATCCTTAGAAAAGGATTAGAGATCCGATCCTAGATGCAGAGAGCAAAAATTATTTCGATCCTTCCCAAAAAAAAAAAGGATTTCGATCCAGATTGGAAAATCCTGGATCGGATCTTCGGATTTAAATTCAAAGGATCGCGATCCTGCCCTTCCCTGTCTAAAAAATTGTTTAAATTTATTTTATAACTAAACAAAAATAAGCAATTATATTGTTTAAGAAATTCCGTGATCATAGATAAAATGCAAAATACGATTACTTTCTCTATCTGTACTATGGGAGAAAGTAAAAAAGATTTTTTAAAATATAAATTACTCTTCTTCAAAAATTTTAATTAAAGGTGTGTTATTTGTCGATCGGGAATTCAAGATAACTTACAAATTTTATTTTACATATTTATAATGAATTATTTATATAAAAATCAATTTTTTTTTTTACTTTTTTTTGATGAGTTCAAAAGAATTCCAGTTAAAATCTTTATAGAGTTAGGTCTCTATAAACTCTGTGGTCAAGGGACCCAATTCGAAAGCACAAACACAAATATACAGTAGAAAATTTTTATTTTTTTATTAAAAAAAAAAGAATAAAAATTTTCCTTTCATTTGGTGAGAGTTTCTTTCTTGTTAAAATAATTTCCCAAATCAAACAAACCTAAAAATAATTCTGAGCAATTGATGACATAAATAATTAGAACTAGAAATCTTAGGTAATGCCTGTAATAATTATTTACTTATTTTAAAAATACAAAATTTATTTTAATATCCTATGCTAATTTAAATATAAATAGTATGAATAATCTTATATCCTTAATTCCGTTATATAATATAATACAAATATTATTTTTCTATATTGTACGTTAAAATTAGTGTTTCAAATTTTTTAAATCAATTGTCAAGATATATTACTCATTTTTGTAAGAGCTTTTTTGAGCTAGAGGGGAATACCTGAGATATAACTTGTCTCTTGCCCATCTTTATTCATATTTTTAAGATTTTATTATGCTAGCCCCGCTTCTAACAGAACCACCTAACTATTTAAAAGAATAATTCTCATTTTTTAAAAAATAAAAATAAATATATACTAATATTAAAAATATTATTAGTAAGAGAAAATATAATATTTTGATTTTACAATTTAATATTTATTAATTTAAACAACCGATAAAAGTTAAGTGTGTGTCGCCGGGAGTTGAACCATTGAATATTGTTCACAGTTTTTAATATGCCTCTAATTGATTTCCCATTTTCATTCATCATTTTCCAATTATTTAGTTAAGATTAAAAACGGGATTTTAATACCCTTAATTGAATAATTTTCTGAAAATTTTAAGTTAAACGCCTACGATCCGAAAAAAGTTTCACTTGCATCGTGGTTTCATAAAACCACACATTGATTTTTTTTCTATATCCTTCCCTAAAATATTAGTGACATAATTAGTTTTAGAAAGTAAAAATTTAGTTGATTTTAAATGAAAATTGTTTAATGAAAATTTCTAAGTCACTTCTCAAAAATTGTATTTTAGTGTTCATAAAATAAAAACGAAAATTGTATTTTATCGGATAATGGATTTCCGAAAATTGTTTATCTATCTAAAAAAAAGCATAATACCGTATTTCATCGATTCTAAGACTCATTTTTTTTTCAAAAATAATATTTTCCAAAATAAGGTGCGTCTTAGAATCGATGGCGTCTTACAATCGCTGACAATGAGCAGTATATTCGAAATGCGATAAAAGACGCAAACATGATGAGTAAAAGTTCAAAGACAATCATGATTCTAGTGATGAAGAAAACGCAAATTCAGGCAGCGATTTAAACAACGAAAATGACGATTCCGCTGATGAAGTTTGTGATTAATATATATGGTGCTATTTTGTTCAATTTTTTTTTCTCAAAAATTTCCAAAATTCTCAAAATATTTTCTCAAAAACTAGACTGCGTCTTAGATTCGATGGCGTCTTAGAATTGATGAAATACCGTATCATTAGATTCAAAAATTTTAAAATTTCAAAATTTTAAGAAAAGACTATATTTTTAAATATAAGAACTATCTTTTTTTTACAACGCTTTTATTAACTTGCTTTCCTGTTTTTCCGACAAATCTGTTAGATCTCAAATAATCAAAATATCAAATAATTGATTGAATGAGCAAAACTCGATCTTCTCTTTTTTTTTCTTTCTTAAAATTTTACAATTAATTTTTTTTTTTAACTCCAATTTAAAAGAAATTTCGCGTTCAATGTCCGCAAAAATTGTTTAGAGAAGATTAAAACAAAACAAAAAAAAAAAAAACTTGTTTAAGCAAAAAGAAAAAGTGAAATTGTGACCTTCCCTCTCACTTCGAAATGAAATCGTGGTTATGGTTAATGTATGTAAATTTTCGCAGAGTAAACAAAACTTAGACCGTCTTTAGTTCTCAGAATTTAATTAAATAAATTAAAACAAAAAATACTAGATATGTTTCAATATATTATTTATTATTATAAACAATATATTGTAATATTTTTTTAGTTAATTTACCTTGAGTCCTACCATATTTTAATAAATATATATATTATTAAATTTGTGATTTTTTTATTTATATATTTTATTTTTTATAAGAGCTTTTTTTATTTTTTTAATATTTAATTTAATTAAAGTAATAATTTTATTATTTATTTTAAAAAATGCAACATTCTGATCCACCTGGATAGGGCTAAATCTTTAAGAGAGAGAAAGAGAGTTAATAAAGAAAAAGAAGAATGAAATAGTTGGGATGGGAGTCTGGAGCTGAGCGAGAACCAGCCAGAGAGTCAACCACCTGATGACGACGGAAGAAGTCGAAGTCCCCTCCAGGCCTTGAGACCTCCAAGTTCCCTAAGTAGGTCACGCACATTGTTTCACTAACCCACTCCTTAGTAATGAACTGGAAAGTGCGAGTGACCCACTACTCGGCTGGTCAATGAGTGAACGTTCCTTTCTTTCTTTTTCCATCCTCCGAGCTTCTTTTTCATCTCCATGTTCCCGATCTCAAGTTTTGCATCCATCCAGAGAAGAGGTACCACTCTTTCTTCCCCCACTGTTCTTCCGCCGGATTTTGACTGAATCATCGTATGGCTTTCGATTTGACATCATTTTCAAACAGCTTGTGAAAAATAAATGAATGATCTCTCAAAATTGATAGATTTCTATCATAATATTTATATATATCATATATAAAGGTCTAAGGAATCATGTATTAAAACATCATTAATTCCTGATGAGTACAAATCGCTTCAACTTCTTTTTTCGACTATTTATATTAGACAGTATATTAATCATCCATGAAATTTTGATTACATCTATCAAAGAAATGTTATTTGAAAGAAAATAAATTAATTATAAGTTGAACTTGAACTTGATCTTGTACAGTGAACGCCACAATTAAGTCCGCACCTGGTATCTAGAGCCTTAAGTATATGGTACATAGCGAAATAATTTTAATGACCGAAAAAGTAAAATAAAATCTAGTACAGATGATTTTATTTTAAAAGGTAAAATGATGATGATTTTATTTTACCTTTTCAAATTTAAAATTATTTCACTATATACCATATATTTAAGGCTCTAAATACCAGAAGGGGATTTAATTGTGGCGCTCACTGTACAAATATTGTCATCTCTAGTTTCTTAATAAATTATCTATATATATATGTAAAAATTAAAAAAAGAAAAACTTTTTTTTTTTCATTTCTAGAAATAGTTTGAGTGGACAAATTTTATTATATTTAATTTTAATAAATTGCAATTGAAAAAACAAAGGGATAAAATATAATCGAAGCGTGTGATTTTGTGATTTAAACGATAAATATAGTGAAGGGAGGCCTAAGAACCTCAGAAATTTTCTTTTTGGGTGCGGTGTGCTGGTATTTTATTGCAAGAAGAAAAGTGAAAACGCAAATAGTATTATTTTACCCCTTGGAATAAATTGGCAACCAAAACTACACCCAAGTAAAGAGTTAAGTTGGTATAAATGAAAATAGGCGAACAATCAAACTTAATCAACATAATGTTTTCGACCTTGAAATAAAAGTCTGATTAATCTTTTATTTTTGAAATTTTTTTGATTATTCAGCGAACGTAATTTCGAGAATAGTAAAATATAATAATTAGCATTTTTCATATTTTTATTTTTTTTTATTTTAGACTGTCTAAAATTTAGATTGTCTAAAATCAAAAAACCTTTGCCTTTCCCTTTTTATATACTCTTTTAATTACTGTTATCAATTGTGACCCTTGGATACTGACAAATTAGATACAAATTTAGGGCGTAAGTAAACCGTCTTTTCCTCTCCATCGAGGCAAAAACAATAATCATTTTTTTTTTTGGATTTCATTTCTAAGTGAAATTATATTTAAATTTCACTTTCTATATTCCCAACGTTTATGGTATTAATATATACATATATTAGTATAACCGGAAAAATAGTGCATTTATACCAAAGGTCAAAATAATCATTGAAATAATTTGTTTCTGAAAGTTAGGCAGCCCAAATGACTTACTCTTACACATTTAGGGCTGGTTGGTTGATGTATGGGTAGGTAGTTGACCTACATAGCTAGTGTGTAATGGATAAACCCTTTTCCAGGGAACAAACCCTCTTAAAGGTTTTGTGAAGCTAGACACATAACTTATAAAAATTATTAAAAATAAAAATTGAAATTAATTTAAATAAATAAAATAAATAATTTTAAAAAAATTAATTTTTTTGCCAAAATTTAAAAATTGCAATGCGTTAACTGAAGATAGGAGAATATTCGACTCGCCAGAAGGAGTTGACAACCCTCGAACCAGGGGCGTATATAAGGGGGGCCGAGGGGGCCCGGGCCCCCCCGAAATTTCCCAAACACATATAAATATATAGGGATATACAGACATCAGCGCAACAAATTTTTCCGCAGGATGGACAACTTTGGTTCCGCAATAGAAAAAATGTTCCGCAAAAAATTTCGTGTGAAAAAAAATATAGTTTCTTAAAAAAAAAAATTTTCTGGAGAAAAATTTTTGAGTTCAGGCCCCCGAAAAAAATTTCTATATACGCCCCTGCCTCGAACATAGTAACACCTTGGATATTAGAATAAATAAATAATTATCTTCAACACCTTGCTACATATCCTAGAAATATAATCCTGGCTGACATAAAATGAATAATAACAACAAAAAAAGGGATAGATTGAAGATATTTCTTTTATTTTTATTCATGAGGTTGTGATGCTGGTGCCAGTCTTGTGTTTCTAATATCACTCTTTTGGTAAATCTTACACAGAACTTTTGGTTCGGGCTAATTTAACGGAGACCTTGGCTAAAATTTAAAATATATACATTTTTTTTTTTTTAATTTTCCCATCTCTCAACAGAGATTAACTCCAATTACAGAGAGACATATACATATACTCGAAGGCTGGGTTATGCAAGTTGAAAGCAAAATGGCTACCTCTGATACCAGCGGCCCTACCTATAACATATTGTAAAATATATCACATCTCATCACATTATTGTTAAAAGAAGTGAATCAAAATAAAAATAACAAATACATCTACTTCTTTTTAAATAAAATGATGAGATGTCGTATATTTTACTATAAGAATAAAACTAAAGACGGTTTCTGCACTACAAAAAAAAAAAAAAAAAAAAAAAAAAAACATTTAACAGAGACTCCCCTAACTAACTAACCATACATCAAAAAACCGGCCCTTAGTGGTCCTATCTCAGAAAATCTAGGGAGTACGCTGCCTTTTTTCATTTGAATTAATAAATATTAATTATATGTTTTAATAATTAATACCATTTATCTGTTTTTGTTTTTGTTTTTTTTTTTTTCAAATAAATAATTAATTTTTATCATTAAAAGAATGAATGAAAGTTTTTAATATTTAAAATTTAAATAAATTCTATGTATATAAATCTGCTTTAAATTTTAAAATCGAATTATTTAAAAATATGGAAATGTTAAAAATGATCTAAAAAATAATTCATTTATGGCCCCTTAAAAATAGAACACACCGAAACTGTAAGTCATTTTGGCTGCCTAACTTCCAGTAAACATTCAAAGAGGATTTTTTAAAAAGGTTTCCTCCGTCCCAATTTTATATTTAGGAATGTATAAATATAATAAATCGGGTTTATGATTAAAAAGAAGAAAAAAATTTATATTCTGACAGTCAATTAAGCATGTCGCGATTTTTAAGAATTAAATTCATTTATAGACAAATTCTTTGTATCATCGAGACCAGAAATTAGGTCACTAACTGTGATAAAATGTTTTTCTTTTATAAAAAAAAAATCAATTCTTATTTCATCTGAATAATCGCTTTGCAATTATTTTTAAATTCATCGAAGGTGAAAATTGCAAAAAAAAAAAAAAATAATATCGAAATAATAATATAATAAATATTGAGGATTTGACGGACTACAAAACAAAACTTGCACTTTCTAATCTGGAGATGAAATGCATAAATTGAAACGAACTAATAAATAAATAAAAATGAAAATTTTCCTTTATAATATTTCTTATACTTGAAAAGAAAAACGTTTTCTAATGAATAAATTATTGATTATTAATTAAACAACCGAGAGCTAAAAAGAAAATATCTCAAAGCAAAACGATATTTGCTAAAATTTTATATTAATAATTCTTAAAGCAGAGTTTCCCAATCTTTTGAAGTTGACGGCACCCTTGGGAATAACATTAAACACTAGCGGCACCCTTCCTTGATTAAAAAAAAATAATTTTAATATGTAAACTTATTGAAATTTTATATAATGATAAGTAACGTAGAAGATAATCTATTATAGTAAATTTTACTACAGTCACTGAGTAAAAAAAAACATCAATATTTTTGTTAGCTGAAATACAAGGTAATTTTTTTTTGTTTATTTCAATATGTCGCGGCACCCCTTAGCCCATGACGCGGCACACCGGTTGGGAACCACTCTCTTAAAGTTTCAAGTAAAAATTTGAAAAAAATCAATTTTAAATAAATGTACAAATATAAGTTTTATTAAAATATTTCATTTTATTGAAATATGCGGATTTTTCAATTCGGAATAAGAAAGTGTCGATGATCATAATATGCAACCAATTAAATAGTAAGCCCATTGAGGACAGCGGGGTGCTGACGTCATCTCAACTCTCACTATCGAATTTCATTTTTGCATCCATGAAAATATGAAGAATCATTTTCTTATATATAATTATTATTTCAATTCTAATTTGTTATTTTATCTCGAAAGTTTTATTTATTAATTGCGACTATTTAATTAATAAAAGTATTGATATGAATAGTTGGTGTTTTATTCAAAATTTTTTTAATTTTAATAAAATACTCCCAAAATAGTAGAGATAACGGAACTTAGGTTCTGTTCTTAACCCAAAAGTTACCAAAATGTTCAATTAATTCAAGCAACGCAATATCAAAAGATAGCATAGGATGGGTCAATTTTTGCATACATAATGTATTTAAATAAACAATATATATTCATTTGAACAATTAATGGTCAATGAAATTTCTAATTGTTGAAAAAGCTAAGCTATTAGAAAGTATATATAATGATGCATAATCATATTTATATCCATTCTTGCTTATCATTTTGAGTGATTCCCCACGTGTCATAACAAAGCTGGATCTCAAACAAACATTCATTTCTTTCATTTGAAATTACTGACAATCTCCTACCATTCTAACCTCTAGAATTTACAATACTTTCTCAAATGTTAAGAATTTTTTATTTACAATAATTTTTTTTTTTTTCATTATGATTAAAGTGTTTTTATTTAAATTTATCTAATGATATTTTTTCAAAATTGAGAGCTCACCCATTAAGAAGTTTAGTAGGAGAAAGCGATCAAATCCAAGAGTAACAGATGAACCTGGAACAAAGAGTGAAAATTAATCAAAATTCCATTTAATTTACAATTAAAGCTGTTTGGCTCTAGTTGAAACATTATATTTTAATCAGGCAAATGAAATTAAAAACCCAAAGTTTTCAAACATTTGAAAAATTTAAGATTATTTTAGGGTAATTATAAATGCTTTTGGTTTTTTTTTTTAGCTAGAGTAAATTATTATATTTTACTTTCTCTTACCCTATATGAAATATAATTTGTATTATAGAGCTTAAATATCTAGTCATGGCTTGGGTCCCATGGGTCCTCCAAACCCCCTCCCCCCGTGGCTACGCCTATGGTTTCAATATATTATTTATTAGTATAAACACTTTATGCTCAATATATACCAAAGACTAAAAGATATGTTAATATAATGATTAATTTCAGAGGTGGCTGAATGTATAATGAGTAGTGAGGAGATCAAGGCTGCCGAAAGCAATAAAGAAAAAATATATTTCTCTTTCGCTTTATTTTATACTCTTTTCGACGTTTCGGCCGATATTCCAGCCTTCATCAGGACAATGAGCTGTTTGCCTTGAGCTTAGAGGTGCTCTTGGCAACTCCTGAAGTATTATTGTTAGTGCGAGCATTCGTCTGATGTCATGTCTTCTGGTTCGACTATTGAACCAGAAGTCTATTATTGGACTAGACTATTGAACCAGAATCCGTATGTTCGCACCAACAATAAGTGAGGAGTTGACAAGTGTATAAAATAAAGTGAAAGAGAAATATATTTTTTCTTTATTGCTTTCGGCTGCCTATAAGCACACATACTTATGTTATTAATAATATAATATTATATAAAGGGTCGGTTGCTTCACTTCTAATTAATTAGCTATCCCTCGAATAAGCTAGTTGACTATGACTTTCGAGTCTTTTCCCTATCTAGTTAAGCTAATCATATGATTAAATAAGAGCCCAGGTCGTAGTTAGCTAAGACCCAAAGTTATTTCCGAGTATATGAGTTACAGACAGGCAGATGTATAAATTTATAATAATATAGATTATAAATTAAGAGAATTAATAATATATTAATTCAATATATATTTTAATCAAAGCTTCAATTCAAATTTTATCAAATGGAACTAAAAAAAAAAAAAATTTCATATCTAAATTATAGCAAAATATGATATATATATATAAAAAAAAAAAAAACGTTTAAAGATTATTTTTTTTAATTAAAGAAAAATATTTTAAAATTCATAAATAAATAAACAATTAGGAAAGGTGTATGCTTGTTTCTTGACAATAGAAAAAATGACTTTTAGAGTGTCTTTCCGAATATTTCGAAGGCATTTAATTTGTATAAACTCACTCTAATTATTTTATTCATTTTTGTAATTTTGTACAGCCGCTGATGAAGAAGTGCTATTAAATGACTTTGAAATATTCGGATAAAACACTCTAAAAATCATTTTTCTCATTGTAATAAATTTATAAATAATAATAATAATAAATGAACAAATTTAAGATGTTTGTTTTTAAATTAATTAATTATGCCAGAATAGTAAACAATAATTAAAAATTATAAAATGTTATGCATTATTGCTAAAAAAAAATCGTTAAGTAAACAATTAAAAAAATTCGGATAATACACCAAAAACCTTCACCTCTTTGTTAAACAATTATTATTATTAAAGGAAGCGAAAGTGTTGCCAATCTAATGAGCGTCAAATTACAGGCCTGCCTCTTAATGTCTAATTGGCCGTTTATGTATTATAACTATTATCTTTTAAAAATTTTTTGTCTACATATTTTTTAGAGAAATAAAAAGATTAGAGGTCAAATAATTTCAATCTAATTTAGATTAATATTTTCAATGAACTACCCTTTATTTCAATTTATTATATTTCAACTTTACATTCCAACCCAAGCTTAGGCAGAAAAAGTTAAAATATAATCAAAAAAATCTGGTGTGATTAACGCACAGCAAATATTTTTGTGTCGAGATATATTAAGTTTCCCATAGCACCTTAGTTCCAAACATGGCCACTTGCGTTTCACAGATGGCTAGCTACGAATACTTCCATTGGGAATAAAGTATATTTCATTTTAGGAAAAAAACTGATTAATATACTTTTTAGAGACCATTAATAGTTGATTAATGAATTTTAATCAAAATCGTTAGAACAAATTTTGTAAAATTCTAAAAAAAGTACTTGAGTAGTAAAAAAGTAAAAAGTCAATTGATTCATAGGCTCTGTGTATTTCAAATGTATTTTAAAAAATTTTGATTGCTTGAAATAAAGTATGTTTTTTTTTTTCAAAATTTTAATCTCAATTTGGATATTTTAGGGGTCGTCCACATATTACGTAACGCGTTAGGGGGAGAGGGGTCTGGACAAATGGTGACACGGGGGACCCGGGGGTTTCTCTAAGTGTCGTAACCCCCTTATACACAATAGAGAATTCTATATAAATACAAAATTTCATAGGAATAGGAAAAAAAAAATTTTTAATGTTACAAAGGGACCAAAAATGAATTTGAAAAATCTGAAATACTACATTAGTAAAGTGTACTTGAAACAATTTTCAAGAAAAAATAGGGTTGATTTATGAATTTTAATCAAAATTATTAGACCAAATTTTGAGAAATTCGTAAAAAACTGAAAAAGTATTTCAGTAAAGTACTAGTACTTTTTGTTCAAAACTTTATTTAAACTATCCAGGACCAAGTTTTTTTGTGCTCAGGGGACCTCAAAACGTGTATATCCATCAAAATCTCTACATCGAATTTTTGACATGATTGTCTATTTATTGTAAGAGAAAGTAAAAAATCGAAATTTGAAGACTTCAGAAGTAGTTTTTGAAATTATATGTGAGTTTAATTAAATCAAATAATGAAATTGGTAATTAACTATTAATTAATTACTATCAACTATATAAACAAAAACTATTATTTTGGCTTTATTAAAAATTCTTGGTGGGTAAAGATTTTCGCTCGGTCCCTTCTGGAATGCATTTATTTATACCAGGTGCTTATTTGCATTAAGACACACACCTCAAACCCAGACGACCTAATGAATACTTCTGAATTTATTTCTAGCTGACTAGTTATATCTAATTTCAACCGACCCTTTCATCCAATCCAATATGTCCTATTTTGAAGAGGGACTGACTTTCTTAGCACCGGCTGTAGCCTACTTATAGCCAAGAATTTATCATTTTAAGGACCTGTTGCTTCACTTCTAATTAACAAATCAACGGATAAGCTAGTTGACTATTTATTTAAGGTTCAGGAAATTTCAAATGAACAACGCAGCTAGTCGTTTTTTCAATTTTATTCAAATGCAAGGGCCAACGTTTCGGTCGCATATAGGACCATCATCAGGGCCAAGCCATTGTCAATTTATTATTCCTCTTGGTCATATTGGCCAAAGAAATTATTAATAATGCAATAAATTCAGTGACCAAATTATTAGATACAGTGTGTTATTATGGACTGAGAGTGAGTGAACCTTAAATAAATCATATTGTCAGCTATACACCTCAATTAAATCTAGTTGACTATGACATTCGAGTCTTTTCATATCTAATAAAGCTAATAAGAGCCCAGTTCGTAGTTAGTTAGATAAGACCCAAAGTTCGGTATAAGGGTTGAAATTAGGAACACAAGCCTTATTTATTTATGGAAATTTTAAAATTTTTGTTAAAAAATTAATTAGATTTAATTAATTTTAAATAATTTTTATAAACGATTCTAACTTCACCTTATACCTCAGATAGCTAATTATATGTAAAAAACTCATTTTTTTTTCAAATCGTAGGTTAAACGTATTCTTGTTTTCTATATCGATAATTTGCTATAGGTCGGATAAGTTTGTTAGTTGACTAGAAGTGGCCCTAAAGCCCTTGCAGACGGGATATCATAGCGAATTGCTTTTTTTGTTGAATACCCGGATTTATTATAGTTCTGCTAAAAATAAATTTCTTATATTAAAATTTATGTATTCCTGACCCTCATTAAAATTAGTAGAATAAAGTAAACCGGAGAGTATTGACTTATTATGATTAATTGGAAAAATTAAAATCCAATATTTATATAAATAGGCCTACATATAAAAAAAAAAAGATTAATTAAGAAAATTGGGTTATAATTATAGTCTGTTCAAATAAAATTAAACATATAAAAAAATTATACTGCTGATGTTTAAGTTTATTTTTTAAGAGTTATTTACTTTTTTTTAAGTAGTGATTAACGTAATTATGCAAACAAATGCCCCACCATAAAATTTGTTAAACGAATGCAAGAGCGGACCCAGAGGATTTTCTCGGGGGGGGGGGGGTAATCTGGTGTGATTGGTTGCACAGCACACAATTTTTCTTTTTTTTCTTACTTTCGGTAATTTAAAGGTACATCTGTAATTGTTTACCAGAATATATATACAAATTAAATTTTTACTTTCTCTTACCTCCATATACAGTATGTTAATATATAATATATAGAGAGAGAAAGTATTGGTTTCATGTCTAAAATTTGATGGATATACACATTTGAGATCCCCTGAGTCCAAAAAAGTGGTTTTCGCAACATGGTCTGTTTGGGTGTGTGTGTCTGTGTTTAATTTAAACCATGAAGGAATTGAGCTGAGGTTGAAATTTTATATTTAAGTAAGACACCCCCCTGAGGTGTGAAAATTTGTTTTTAATTAAAATCTGCCAAAAAGTACTAGTACTTTACTAATGTACTTTTTCAGTTTTTTTCGATTCTCTCAAAATTCGCTCCAATAATTTTGATTAAAATTCATAAATCAGTTATTTTTTAAATTCTCTTTAAAATGAATATTCTCATTTTGTCCTTGAAATCTTTTGAAGTACACTTCACTTTTGTACTTCCTAGGAAAGAAAGGAGTAATAGTTGCGATGGTAACAAATATAAATATTTTCCCATGTTTATAAATTTTACATCTTGAATTCTAATATATCAGCAGAAAATAAATATATAGTTCTACTCAAAAAATCTGGTGTGACAAGCTCAGAACAGAACTTTCTCTTACTGAAGGTTAGAGAAAGTTGTGTGCTCTGCGACCAGTCTCACCGGATTAAAAATCTATTAATTAATTTTCAAAATTTTTGATATTAAAATAAAATATTTTTCTCAAATCTGGGGGGGGTAATTACCCCCTTTACCCCCTCCCCCTTGTATCCGCCCTTGAACGAGCCGCTAATGTTTTTATTTTAATCGGGAACATCTTAAAAAAAAAAAACATCTATTAACTTATCTGAAATTTTTCATATTGTGTATCTTGTGGATTAGTGCAGTCCCCATGAGAGGCATTTATCAAGAGGATAGAGTTTCTAATTGTGCAAACGAAAATAACTATCTATCCTTGTTTATATATTTGTAAATAACTCTTGAATTAGAAACTATTTCTTATAATAAATGAGATCGTCAAACTGAATGATATTGAGGATAATATCATTTAAATGATGACGAATTAATTTAAATTTTGTTTTTTTTAATACTTATAAAAATTTATAAGTTAATTTTTAATTAAGAATATCAAGTTAAACATGCTATCTTTTATTGCCAATAAGAATGAATCTCAAAATTTCAATAATTTATTCAACTTTTTGTAACTATAATTTTAGGCTTGTTAATGAAATGTAATTTATTCTAGCCACAGGGTCTGCCAAACCTTCCTTAGCCCCATTTTTGATTAACGAAAGATGACACTTGGTAAAAGATATATTTATGAGATTAAAGAAACAAATAGGGGAATAGAGTGGGATGGTTAAGAAAATTTAAAAGTAAAAAATTACTTTGAGAATGATTAATTGAAAGCGAAGAGAAATGGCTGTTAGTTTTTTTTTCTGGGATTATCTATGTTTTTTAGCTGAGCGTCACTCGCCATTTTAAATTATGTAGGTTTCCATCTCTATACATGGGTTGGCAAAAATAACAAGAACAATTTTTTTATTGATTGATCTTCTTCAGGACCGTGGAAGAACGAAATCGCAATCGAAATCGGGAAAAAGAAAAATTTTATCTTAGCTGTCTCCCAATACCTATTTTAACTTCTTTTTTTTCAGAATCTGTGACAGCCTAACAAAGCATAAAAAAGCTCATATAGGAATTTTTATTTTTCTGGTCAGTAAAATAGAAAAATATTTTTTAATGATTTCTATTATTATTATCGGTGTTTTTAATTACAGTCCACATTTTGTATCAATTATTTTTTAAAAATATCAATACTATACAAGGGAGATCTTATCAAAAAATATCTTTGTTATTCAACAACGAAATAATTTTTTTTGCTCAACAAATATAATAAAATTTGAATTGTGATTTTCGATGTAATAATTTTATAAATTTTAATTTAAAAATTTTATATGCTATCATTTTTACGGGCCTCAAGCGGTAGGACACACTTTTTGACGATTTATCTTCCTTAATTGTTCACATGTATATACCTCAAAAATTTCTCATTTAGACCCTAACTTGTATGTAAATATCTAAAAATAAAAAAATAAGCAAATAGATATATTTGTTTATTACCGATACATGCATGACCCAGTTAATTTTAGGTCAAAGTATATATATTTTTATTTATAATAGATTTTTTTATTATTATTTATATAATTTTTTTAAATATTGGATAAATAACTTCTATTCATCTTGCTTAATAAATTTAAATTTAAATAGCTATCTTCCATTAACAAGTTTGCTGCCGTCCTAGAAATACTTCAGTGGCATATTTTTGTTAATTTAAAACTATTAATTTATGATACTTTAATTGAGCATGATATGCATAAGTATTTATATGATTATGTTAACAAACAAATTTTTATTCCAACTGTGTTAATGACAAATAATAAATTGAAAATGAAAAGTCCAGTTATAAGAAATCAAATTAAAAAAAAAATTTTATTTTTAAATTCAACATTGATTGCAAATAGCCTATTTCAAAAAGTTTGCAATTGTGGTTGCATTCAATTTTCATACAAAATTTCTTTTTTTTAATGCAAAATTATTTGATCCAATAAACAAAATTGTAAAATAAGATATTTAATTGTTCTAAATTAGGGTTAAGGGTTGGCTTTAGGTTGGAGTTGAGAAATAAAGAGACACTGAGGGTAGTTTGAAGATCCCCCTCTCCGTGGGACTCGAACCAAGAACTAGATATTTTAGAGCATAAAAGTATAAAATGTATTTTTAAATATTTGAAATTGTTAATATTCAATTTTGAATTGGGAAGTTTATTCCTTAATAGATAGCAGGTTCTTCATTTTGCATGAAATATTTGCATGACGAAGAATTTTTAATTTAATATTTCATGCAAAATGAAGAACCTGCTATACATTAAGGAGTAAACTTTCCAATTCAAAATTGCATATGATCCTCTTAAAACCTCCGGTGTTATTGTTAATAAAGTTTGGACAAGTTGTATTCCTGGAAAAACTTCAAAAATTTTAAGAAGATAGTAAAATTTTGAATGAATTGGTCCATATTGGGCGGTAAAAAAATATTTAATAAGTACCATTTTTTTTGATTTAATGCATATTAAGTAACAATTAATATTTGGTTTCCCTTTTATATCAATATTTTTACTTTCTTATAACACCCTATTTGTTGTCTTTCGACTTTTGTCAATTTTGAGACTTTTCCTGGGTCATCTGAGTCCAAAAAAAGGGTCCCTCAAAGTCTGTCTGTGTGTGTGTGTCTGTCTGTCTATGAACAAAATATCTCAAGAATGAAAAGAGCAAGGAGGTTGAAATTTTATATTTAAGTTAAATACCCCCTGGGGTGTGACACGAAGCTTTTGAACAAAATCGTCCAAAAGGTACTAGTACTTTACTGATGCACTATTTCAGTTTTTTTCGATTTTCTCAAAATTTACTCCAACAATTTTGATTAAAATTCAAAATATTTTGATTTTGACTTTTGTTTATTAACTTCTAAAGAACTCTGTCATATTTCGGTTATCTATTCATTCTCATATTATTATTGATAAAATTGACAGCAACTTTTTAAGAGACTTTTTTTTGCCAAAAACAGACTTTTACCGACTTTTTATCGACTATTTGGCTAAAAAAGAATATACTTTTAAGGCGAGTTTTTTCCGAAATTAAGTCTTTTTCCGCTCTCTAGTAATCATATAAATATTAGGTCCGTTCGATTAAGCGTCAAGCTCATGCGTAGTGAGGAGATCACATGCGCAGTAACGAAAAGCAATAGGGTTTCCCTTAATGCGCATGCGCCGGACACCCTCGGACGTTTAATTAAAAGACCTATTGTTTAGATCTTTTCTATTTTTCCTCATCCAAAGTGTCCCAAATTTATTCATACATTCAGATGTATTCTTTATTTCAATGTGGAAAATTTTTTAATCTTTTCAATTTTTTGTTTGAATAATTCGGAGAGCATGTATTTTACAGTTCCCGAAAATGCAGTAGCCATGGTTGTAAGGCCACAGTCCCCCTCGCCTTCTTCCCCTAAATTGAATGACAAATTTAAAACAATACTAAATGTAGTAATTTATTATAACTTGCTATTTCCTTTTATATAGTTTGTTTATTTTTTTTTATCCTTTCAATAAATTTTGTATATCAATCACAAATAAAAACCTTCCATTGAATTATTGAGCAGTTCTTTAATTAAGTTATATATAAATGTCGGAACATTAGATAAGATTAACGTCAAAATCATTTTTATTATAAATAAAAAAAACACTTTCTCCCATTCTATAATGATTTTTAACAATTATTTGCTTATTGAGATATGTAAATAATTATTTATTTTGCATTTTTTAACTAGGTTTATAGCTTCAATTAAAGAGAAATTCAATCTAATTTATATTTAGAGAAGTTTTAAAATATTTTCTTGATTTTTTATGAAGTTCTTCCTTTCAAGTGAAATTTATGTTCTAGCAGGTTTCAACTTTCCGACCTTCATCTAGTCATTCATTCATTTGCCGGTATTTTAATATAATAAAGGTTTACCAAACTCACTACAAATTCCATTTTACAAATTATTTTTGATTATAAGAAAGAAAACTTTGTCCCAGTTTATTAAAAATTTTCTTAGCGGTAAACTAATTTTTTTTTTTTTTTTTTTTTTTTAATATTTACGAAAGAGAATAAATATTTTATCACTATGAGATCTCGCCGTCAGGAATTTATATTATAATTAGTAAGTGACACTTGAAGGACTTGTAAAATTTAAATTCATCTTAAATTACTCTTCACTCTATTAAATGCTAAATTTATGTGCTGACACTATTACACATTATTTTGAAGAATATCTTATTATTTGAACAGGTTCACTTCAGGTTAGTTTATATGAGTCTACTGCTTCATCTAAGCGTATTCTCATTAAGCACCTGCATATACTTACTAATTTACTCATGCGAAAATGGAAAAATGACATATATTTAAATATATTTAATACATTTACAAAACGCAATTTATAGCTGTCATGTTATATTCATAAGAGGGTAGAGAAATGAGAGATGCAACTAGAGTTTTTCTTTATTTATTTAATTCACACAGCTGACATTTCGGTTACATACCCGGTATTTGAACTATCTTCAGAGCTGACGAAAAGTCATTATTAAAGTGTCACAGTGGATTTTATTTTATATACCCCTATAGTTGAACAAAACACGTATATAATAAATACATACATAGTATGCGGTGGCCAGGTACATAAATAAATAAAGAAAAAACTCTAGCTGTATCTCGAATTTCTCTACCCTCTTATATTTATGCCTATATGATTAGTTAATAGATTTTTATATTCGTTACCTGCGTTTATTATCAGTATCATAGATTATAGATTTTTAAATATATATTTATTATTATTTTTTTTTTAGAGAGTTAAAATTTTAAAATAATATTTAATTGAATTTCGATGCCTCGGGGGGGGGAGGAGAGGGGGGATTGAGCTCAA
The DNA here is from genome assembly GCA_023213315.1 of Euborellia annulipes. Lineage (NCBI taxonomy): Eukaryota > Metazoa > Arthropoda > Insecta > Dermaptera > Anisolabididae > Euborellia > Euborellia annulipes. Next base: position 489,666 of record JAKCPI010031143.1, read on the forward strand.
AAAAAATTTTTTTTTTTTGAATAACTAAAAATATTTTAAATATAGATTTAATTAGGAAATTATTTAAATAGGGTTTTAAATAAAGCATTTCACTTCAGGTGGTACAAAATTTGCCATCTTTCGGAAATTTCATGGCAAAATTAAGACCTGTATTTTTTTTTAATCAATAAAAATATTCTTTTTTTTATTATCTTCTGGATCCGCCCTTAACTTAAAACTAAATTTGTTTGGCCCGCCCAGTTAGTTGTTAACGGTTATTTAAAGGTTGGGGTCTCGTGTACTAAGAAATTCTCTCTGGGAATTTCCAAAAAGGACAAAACAAGAAGTTGAATAACTTTAAACACCTAAGTGACTGTATTGTTTGTAGGCCATAAAATATATCAGGTTGTTATTCTTTTTGTTATCATTTGTCCATAAGGATTCAAAAGTCAAACGAAGAGGCCGCCCGTCTTTTTGTTATTCTATTTAATCTATTTATTATTATAATTTAAAATAACATATTTGGATTTCACTTGTTGTCAAAATTTTTTGAAATATTAATTAAAAATAATTTTTACCCTTTTTTTATGTTTTAAATAAATATTCAAATATAGATTTTTTTTTCAATTTTATTTATTATTTTTTAAATAGTGAAAAATGCAATTTTTTCATTTTATACATTTTTTTTCTCATAGATCAACAAACAAAAAGTTGAAAGTTTTTCATTTTTATTTTGACATACGCCGACACCAAATCAATATACTCATTTTGTTACCGAATATGGTTGTAATAAAAAAGAAAAGATAATAAGCATAATACACCTCAAATATTATAATTATGTTTAGTGATTTGCATTTTAAGAAAGAAAAAAGAATTGATCTTTCTATAAAACAAAAAGACAAATTGAAAATCCATCACCTATCATTTACTTTTAAATTATCGGTGTTTATTTATCTATTATTTATTTGTTCGCATACCAAGAAGGAGGCTTCTTTCTTTTGACCCCGAATTTATTTGACAAAATAGAGAAAAATTTATAAAAAGCCAAAAAAATATTTTGACTAGAAAAGTTTATAGATTCAACAAGACATGTGAGTGTTTTTTATTGGTGAGGCCAAACATCCCATGAACCCCGGGAATCGAACCCAGTTTACTTTATAAAAATATGAATTACAAAATGGTCAAACAATAACAAATTAGTATAAATATAAAAATTTAAGAAATGATTGATCATAAGGGTATGTGAGGATTTCAGTGGAAAAAAAAGTTTGACATATGTAACAAATAATTTATTTATTATCTAGTATATATTTGTTCTCTTTTGTTGTTTTTCGGAGTTGCTATAATCCCCTTTGAAGTCATTCAACCGTTCTTTTAGGAATTCCTTTTGTAATTTAAGCAAAGTGGACTGATTATAGTTACTCGGAAATATTTACGACGTGTGTAATTTTAAGAATAATAAAAAGACAGATGGGGAAATTCAACCCTTAACTTGAACCTCTCTAAAGGAGCAGGTAATTTGGTCTTGTGTGAATGAACCCAAAATTGACAAATTATTATCTTGATAATAGTAGAAAGAAATTAAATAATTTCTGGTAGTTTTTGAAATATTACCTCCACTCTAAAAGTGAAAATCATTCATTGACCAATTGCAAGCACCCTCCCCCTCTCTCAACATCTTATACGATAAAAGAAAAACCACACCATTTGTTTTCCTCAACTCTTTGATATTCCGAAAATGGCTGCTATTATTCAAAATTATTTAAATACATAATGGAGATGATGTCAGATAAAAAAATAAAAGATGTTTCTTTAAATTAAAAACTCGAGAGATTTTAATTGAAATTAACGTTTTGAGAGTCTCTCAACTGGTGACTGGTCGCACCAGATTTTTTTGGGTCGAGTTATATTTAGTTTCTGCCGATATATTAGAATTCAAGATATAAAATTTATAAACATGGGAAAATATTTATATTTTGTTACCATGGCAGCACCATATCTTTCTCCTATCTTTCTTATGAACTACAGGGAGGGACAATATTAAGTCCCACCCATGCGTTTTCTACTTGCGATTATTACAATGTTTTTATAAAAATATTATATATTTTTTAATGGCAACTTTCATTGCTCAAATTTGAAAATTTCCAATAAAGATTTTAATTTTCTTTTATAAAAACAATGAAATAATCACAAGTAGAAAAAGCATGGGTGGGACTTGACTTTGGCGCTCACTGTACAAGAGTAAAGCGTGCTTCAAAAGATTTCAAGGGCAAAATGAGAATATACATTTTAAAGAGAATCTAAAAAATAATTGATTTTTGAATTTTAATCGAATTTTGAGAAAATCGAAAAAAACTGAAAAAGTACATCAGTAAAGTACTAATACTTTTTGGCCGATTTTATTTGACTTAAATATAAAATTTCCACCTCCTACCTCCTAACTCAACGCCTTCATGCTTTAAATTGAATATACAGAGACCAATTTGCGGGGCCCTCTTTTTTGGACTCAAGGAAACTCAATACATGTATATCCATCAAAATCTCGACATCGAATTTTTGACATGATTACAATACTCTCTCCCTATATATATATTTCATATATAGGGTAAGAGAAAATAAAATAATTTTTGTTTATTTCCTCAAAAGATTTTGATTAAAATTCATATAATTTATTTATTTATTCAATAAATAAATAAATATATCATGTTTTATCTTAGAAATAAATTGTGTAATTTAATATATTAATCATTTTTAGATGAGTTGGCCTGTTTTATGCTAATCAAATCATTTTATTTTTTTGTTTATTATTCATTTTAAAAATTAAAACATCAACAACAGACATTCATTCCTTATTATTTTTTTTTAACATACAATTAATAAAAAAAAATTCTTTGCTTTTTAAAAGGGGATTGAAAAGGATCCTCCCTTATTTTGGTTGATTGAAAAACAGAATAATTTTTTTGATTAAATTAACAAGTGCTTGAGTCCTATTTATATACCCTTTTGATTTTTCATAATTTGATAAAATTTATGAAAATTTTAGTTAATGAAATCTTTTAAGAGCAAGTTTTAAAATTTAATTGATTCATGAGATTAACGATAGATGGCTGTTCTTTAATGAAAGCACCTCGGGTAAAATATTTTTATATGAATTCATAGAGATGATTTATATTAAGACTCTCTAAATTAAAAAAAATAATAAGTATTTGAGGACGAGACTATTTTTCCTGAATTCTACTTGTTCAAACTGAGCGTGACAGACGAACGGATAGACGGACACTCCGCTATTATATAGAATAATTAGTATACTGGGAAAAGTTTTCCAAGAAAAGCATTTGATTGGAGACAGTGAAAACAACGACAAAACGTCATTCAACCTAGCGTATTTCTAATAATAACAATTACTTGTATTTTTTTTCAATTCCTCTTAATAATTAAATTAAATTAATAATCAATTCTTTTACGATTTAAATTTAATATATGTGATTCCGAGAGAAATAACAATATGTGAGATTCCGTGAGAAATAAAACAGCAATGTTGGCTTATACCATAATTTGCAAATATTTCGACTGGTTAACGCCTGGCCATCCTCAGTGCAGAGACGAAGGACAGCCAAATAACAATATCCGCCAAAATATTTGCAATATAAGGCATTCTTGAAAGATTTTTGCTGTTTTATTTTTTCCGAAATTAATTCCTCTGCAATCAATATATTATGATAAATTTAATATATTTTCTAAAAATATTTTTTTGCATTTCTAGGGTTGATTTAAAAATTCTGTCGTTTATTAAGGGATATCCATCCTGAGAAAATTTTACCAATAGTTTAGAAAAAAAATTAATTAGATTCACTACCAATACTATTTATACCGACCTCTAGCATAATCTGCTGATTTGGATAAATAACTTAACGGCACATATACGTAAAAAAATAATAATTATTGCATAAAACAAATAAAATTACAAAAATTAATTTGAATTTGCCTTAAAAACAACCGCGGGCCACCTTCGGTCAGTCTGAAGGTTCCGACCTGCAGCAAGTTAAAAAAGTAAAAAATACATTATATTTATATATTATAATAAATTACGATAAAGAAAAAGAATATCTACAATTCAAATTTAGTGACCTGAATATAGGCAAATTTAAAAAATGCATTTTCAGTTTCATTCATCACATTAATATTTGTATTGTAATATTTGTATACTGTTTTTAAAGTTTTAGATGATTAATCCGTTAATTTTTTTTTTTTTTTTTGTGTGTTTTGATCCACTCCCAAAAAAAAGTTTGCGGTAGAGGAGAAAGTGATAATATCGACCCATGGTTCTTAGTCATACTGGTGGTGTTATTTTATTATGTACCCTTGATAAATATGTAATCTTCAAAATTTTAAAAATATTTGCATGCTGTAAATATTATAAAAGGATAGTTATTTTCTCTTTAAATAGGCCTGTATAGCAATGAAGACGGTCCTTATTCTTTATAAGAGAGGTGGCCAAACCCGGCCCGACAGATAATTTTATCCGGCCCGCGGATGTTTTTGATTTTTCAAGTCAAAAATTGGAAAAAAAAGGCTTTAAAAATAATAAAAATGGGGGAACATATACATAAAATTTAACTTTTACAGTGGTATAGCCACCATGGACAAGAACGTGAACGTTTACATGACAGCAAAAATCTTAAAAATAACAAAATTTTGAGGTAGGGGAGAGGGCGGGACATTGGGACAGTACAAATAAAATTAGCTGTGTCTAGTTTGGCTTTCAATATTATTGAGTATTTAATGTTATGTTGTTGACACTGATAAATGCACTATCTATTGCCATAGGCTTAGCGCTTATTCACCAATAGATGAATTAGATTTTTGCAATTTTCCAAAAAATCCAAATTGTCCCAATGTGCCTCTTGGGTGAGGTAGATTTGGACAGTGAAGAGGCAGATGTGGACAAAAACAATTTGTTTTGTTCTAAAAAAATAATTTGGTGAATAAAGGTGGCACAATCTAACACAGTGGTTCCCAACCTTTTTTGGCCCATCGCCCCTTTTTGGAGGCTGTCTAACACCCCCCCCTTTTCATTTTCATTGTATGTCTAATTTTAATCTAAAGTGTAAATAATAATGCAGTTTTATTATTTTAAACAATTTTGTTACCCTAGATATCAGTAGCGTAGCCAGGATTTCTGCTTGGGGGGAGGGGGGGCCCAAAAGTTTTATGAACCCCCCCCCCCCATTCTCCAATAAACTTAAAGTGGAGAAATTTTTTTTAGATTAATATAATAATTATAAATAGAGACCGGATTTTAAGCAAAATGCTTATTGCTGAATTTTATAAGCAACCATTAGATATTTAATTTCTATACGAATTAGGAAATACTAAGTGCATTGAGATTGCATTTTTAATGCTTTTTTTGAGTTTTCATGCTTTTTTTCCCTTTCGTGCTTATTTGAACTTATTTTACGAATATTTATAATTTTTTTTTTTTTTTTTTTTATTAAAAAACTTTTTTCCCATTCACACACGCATACACCAAGGACGTATATAAGGGGGGGCGCCCCCCCCCCCAAATTTTCCAAAAGCCCCGGAGTGTGAAAAAATATATCCCTGTAAAAAATTTTTTTCCGCAGGGTGAAAAAATTTGGTTCCGCAAAAAAAAATTTTCGCAGGGCGGGGCGGAATAAATTTAGTTTCTTTAAAAAAAAAATTGTATACGCCATTGGTATGAGTAAAAATTGCTTATTAGATGCTTTTTTTTCAACTTATATGCTTATTTAACAACTTTTTATTCAAGTTTTTTATGCTTTTTTAAGCACTTGTTTTTCCATTTTTTTATGCTTTTTTGTCCGGTCTCTAATTATAAATAAGAAACAAATAAAAAAAAAAAAATTCTTGAAATAAAAAATAATTTTAATACAAAATTCGTAAATATTAGAGATTTTTTCAATTATTTATAAGTTTTTTTTGTTAGATTTTAGAATTTATGAGTTAATAAAATAATTATTAAAAAAAAAAAATCATTAGGGAAAACAGTAGGTATTTTTTTGTTAGAGAAGGCTTTGGGGGGGCGGCCCCCCTGCCCCCCCTGAATACGCCACTGGTAGATATATAAAAACAGCCAACGCAGTTTTATCTGTTCACTCTTAGCTGTTGTAGTAATTGTTCAGTAGCACCAAAAACACATGATTTGAAATTTTTTTCGCTTAGGTGGTTTCTGAAATAAACGATTCACTTAAAAAAAGAGAAAAAAAAATACATAAATACAAAAAATAATTTTTTTTTTTTTTTTTTTTGGGGGGGGAGGGGGGCTATATTAGTAGGTAGCCCAGGGGCCCGTCAAGTCTGTCTGCGGCCCTGTCCACAATATAATATCTTGAATATTATATATAATTTCTTATTTATTAGTGTCCACATGTGCCTCTCTCTAGATGTCCCAATCTACCTCAATCATGTTTATAAACAAAATGAGGCTATACAAATAGCTAAAATAAATAATTACATCTGCATGTACCGATATAGTAAGACTAAACAAGTCTACTTATCTCTAATATTTCAACTGTCTTAATTCAAACGTTCATATGGAAAATAATCGACCTCAAACGATTTCCGATTTTTTTACAACGCCGGTCTACTATGATGTAGCAACGTGTAACTAGCTATGGCGTAGCTTGACGCTGTTAAAATTTTTCTATAATAAAATGGGCACTTAATGCACACTAATGGTCAAAGAGTACAATCTAACTTTACATTTAGTAGCGCTAAAATTCGAATGTCCCAATGTGCCTCGTGTCCCAATGTCCCCCCCTCTCCCCTATGTCTTTGTGGCTGGAAGTATTTCTAAGGCGGAGTCAAAAAAAATTGCAAGACATGCAGCCAAAATTATTTCTTTTATTGTGCCGTTCCAGGCTGACGTTTCGGCCACAGGTCTAGGCCATCTTCAGAGCCGGGGGCGAGAATAAATGAAAATTAAAAATTTCACAGACACACATTCACATGAACTGAGACCTCATGAAGACAACGAAAGAATCTTTCGTCAGCCTGGAACGGCACAATAAAAGAAATAATTTTGGCTGCAATTTTTTTGACTCGGCCTTAAAAATAACTGAGAAACTGTATATCTCAGCTATTTTCAGGTAATTTTGTCACGGGAAAGAGTAGATATACTTACTTGGTTGAACCAATATTATTATTTCGCGGCTATTTTTCGGTAACTACCGAAATGGTACGAAGACAGGCGAATATGGATGACAGAGGGGAAAAGAAAAAAGAATCGAAAGTATTAGGTTTGTTCGTTTATTGCAATTGGATGCACATTGGATACCCATTGCCCGAAATGTGCTTAAAAACGTCGTTTGATTAGAAAAAGTGGGCGGAGTTAGGACGGAGATGGGGCGGAGTTAGGGTAACTTCCTCTTAGTTTGATTCTATCCTTGGGTAACCCTGGGTAATTTCCCAGGTGTTTGGTTCAAAATTGAGCATCCATGGGCAAGCTCCCAAGTCCCGCCCCTCAAGCAAGTGGGCGGAGCCTGGTAAGCACTTGCCCGCTCCCAGGTGTTTGTTTTTCTCGCTTTGGGTGCCGGCAGGGTGCCGGTGGACGGGCAAATTTACACGTGATTCATAGCAGGTGTAAAAATAGGGTAAGAGAAAGTTCTACAGATTGAAGTTAGTGACAAGTTAGCGCGGTACAATTTTTTAGAAAAACACATGTTCACTTCGAAGAGTTGCTACCTTAAGATCAATATTCTCAGTTTTATAGATTAAAATCATTCCCTGATATTCCATGATTTAAATTTAAAAAATTGTAAAAATTTAAAAAAATTGTATTTTAACTAATTTCATTTTAATCTTTTTTCTATTTATATTAAATCTTGGAACAAGATGTTTTAAGTAATAAATGATAATTATTTTATTTTCTTTAATATATATATATATATATATATATATATTCTATTAGATAGGTGTTTGCTCTTAATAATAAATTATTTGAAAATAAAGATCCTTCTTGTCAGCAAATCTTATCTTGTTTAAATGCGCAGATTCCCATATAACTCCCCATGCTTTTTCTATAAATGGAATAAACTATTTTTTTATAAAGTTAATCGCAGATTACAGGCTGGAGAGGTTGAACATCTCAATTTATATATAAGGAAACCTAAATTTTCTCTTATTCTTTATTAAAAAATTTTTTTCGCTCCAACGATTTTGATTAAAATTCAAAAATCAATTATTTTTTAGATGCTCTTTAAAATGCAAAATGAGCACATTTTTTTTATTGAAATCTTTTGAAGCACATTTTGCTCTTGTACTTGATAGGAGAGATGGTTGCTATGGTAACAAAATACAAATATTTTCCCATATTTTCCCCAATTTTACATCTTGAATACAAATGTACCGTCAACACCAAAAAAATTTTTTTAGGTTTTTTGTTATCTATTGAGGTGTTGGATTATTCAATAAACTAAATAGTTTTTTAAGCATTAAGGTTTAGGCAGTGAATAAAAATTAAAAAAAAATCCCAAACAAAAAGTGAAGTTAGAAACAAGGGATTTTTTAATTAAACCAGGTTTGCTGCTAACTTCACGGCTTCATTGAGTTTTTAGGGTGGTAGAGTGGCTTACTACTTTATCGACAAGTAGGCGGAACATATGCTAATTGAAGGAAAACATGTGCCAGTCGTGTTTTGTCTGGTGAGGTCTGGATAAGGTTTCGGGGCAGCCCAAAGCACACCCCAGAACAGCACAAGAGCATCCAAAAGTAGCCTGACAGCTATGTTAGTTTTCACATAGAGAGGGGGTGAGAAGGCGTGTATCTGGGGAAATGTGGGCTTGGGCTACTTGTGCCCATCCACGTCGGGCGATAAACGAACAAACCTATTGTATGTGGCATATTTGTTTGTAGCGGATCTCAGGATTTAAATCCTAATTTGGCCCTTGCGGCAGAAAGTTTGGACACCTCTGCTTTATAAAAAAAAAATACAATTTTTATAATTTCATACTGGCTGTGATTATAAAATATAGATGTATGGGATGAAGTCAGCTGATACAGATAAATTTGTTTTTTAGTTTTTCCTTGGCTGACTTCATTCCATATATGCTATATTATAAAATATTCATTTTCGCCACGCAAAATTATTAATTGATGCTAAACTTTTGTAAATCTTATAAAATTTGTCTAATTAATATTTAATGTATTGTCTCGGATGTATTTCAAAAAGGGCCTTGAAGTATTTTGTATAACTCCGTTTCTAATAAATTCACTTGCAAAACCCATGAATTTTTCATAGTTTCTTGTTAATAGGGATTAACACTGTACATAATTACTATTATTTAAATGTATAAAAATTTTAAAGAGGAAATGTAGACTTTATTTACATAGGAGAAATTACAAACACTAGGTCATAAATTTCAATGATTTATTAATAATTAACCTTTTTACACTTGATACGTATTTTGTTACCTACTCCTGTGTCATGTTCAGAAGTTGAGTTATTATGAAATAATTTGTCGAAATACTTATCAAGTATTAAAAAGTTAATTTATAATAAATCGTTGAAATTTATGATATAGTGTTTGTAATTTATCTTATAATATATAATTTATATAAAGTTTAATCGTTAGTTTGAAAAAAAAGAGTAAATTTTAAATTAGGGGGTGTTCGATTATGGAAACAAATAATCGATTATAGATTATTTTTAACAAAATAATCGGTAAACAATTAATCGATCATATTTTTTTAAATAATCAGTAAATATCGATTAATCGATTATTTATATTTATAGTATTCGGATTATCGTAACTAATTAGTCCACAAACAAATTTATTTTGTTTTTATTTTCTCGTTAAAATTTTTAAACATTTATATAAAATATATTCAATATAACATATATATTAACAAAAAATTATGAGAAATTACAAAATTTTGAATGTTAATAATTTTAATGAAGAAAAATATTGCCTTTAAGTGATAGTAGCCAAGATCATTTATTTTCATTTGGGAATTCACCCCAAGTGAATAAAGAGTTAATAGCGAAATTTTTTAGTGTTAGTCTTTTCAGACTGTGCCAGCTTGCAAAAGCATCTAAAATATTCAGTGCCAATTTGATAATACGGAAGTAATGGCAAGGAAAGAAGATTAATTTTATTAGCCTTAAGTACAGGTGTCATCCATTGAAAGTGCTGACTATGCATGCTAATCTTTTCTTTTCATTAAATAAAAATACTTTTTTTTCCACCTCTTAAATCTTGAGTGGGTCAAAACTGTTTGAAATTTTTGCTCTAGTTTCTTTATATAAAGTTGAAAAACCTCACCATCAATGTTTTGTTACAAAAATGTTCATGTAATGTTTATTTACTATTTCTAAGAAATTTGTTATAATTAAATATCTATTATAATAGAATTAAAGGTGAGCACAATAGAGTTAAAGTAATTTATCATCTTCGATTATTCAGGTATGTAGACCAAGAACATTGGCTATCGGCAGTGCGGCAGTGAAAAATCTAGCTAGTCATCCATGACAATAAAAAAAAAAAATTTTGTGTCAATTCAAAAAAATAGACGAAGCCAGGCCCGTTGTCAGTAATTTCCCATTGGGGGGGGGAGGGTATTTTTTATTTATTTTCCCAAGGAGCGAAGAGAGGTTAGAAAATTTTTGTGAGAATCATGATGTCTAAATAAATATAATACCCCCCCCCCCCCAATCGAGTTGATTTACCCCCATTGCAAGTCGTTTAGTTTTCGTTTGTAATTTTTTACATATGCGATGGAGAAGGGAGACTTATATCCCGGTGTCACTGGCTATAGCAGAAAATATGAATTGATAAAATTTTTACTTTAAATATAGTAATTAAGCAAGTAACAATTATTTAGTCAAGCTAAGAATAGATTATTTTTAAATTCATTTACAAATTTCAAATTAGTAAATAGAAAAAATAAAGCAAATAACGTTTACAACTGTACACATTTAACAAGACTATGTTTTTTGTTGGTGAGGCCAAGCGCCCCAAGATCCCCGGGAATCGAACCCAGGATCTCCAGCCTTTTCGGAGTATCGGTGTGCTGTCCATTGCACCAGGCATAGGCGAAGCCACGGGGGGAGGGGATTTGGGGGTTCAAACCCCCCCCCCCCCATTGGACCCAAGCCATGACTAGATATTTAAGCTCTATAATACAAAACACTTTCTCTCTCTATATATTTCATATATAGGGTAAGAGAAAGTAAAATATAATAATTTTCTCTAGCTTAAAAAAAAAAAAAATTAAATAAAACGCAAAAAACTCAAACTGTTACATTTTACTGTTTTGTTTTTATTTTCCTCGACTTCGAACTACACATCTCCAAATGACAAGTACAGTCATTTCACAATAAAGCGTCATATATCAGAAAAAACGGGCACCATATAGACTCATTGTTCCCCTGTAAACTTCCTAACAAATAAAGATTGTGGCGTAGAGACATTATAAGCGGTAAAGCAATAAATATTTTGATATTTTAGCAAAAGATATTCCCAAGTCAAATTTCAGAGATTATTTGGCTCTTTTGCCGAAATTAAAAAAAAAAAGCGAGAGTTGATTTGTTTACAGGTATCGCCTTTTCTTAATAAGCCATATTTATATCTGTACATATTAAGTATATATTCACGGGGGTGCGGGAAGGTGGAAAGATTTGAATAGACCCTTCCCCAAAAAAAATTAAGTAAGGATAGAGTATTTTAAATTGAAAATAAAAGACATTTTTAAGGGTTTAATTGTGTTAATTTTATTTTTTTAATAATTAAATCGGAATTTTTTCATGCATTGTATTAATATATTATACAACCCAGAAATCATGACTGAAAATCCTTAAGAGAGTGGTTCAGAAAAAATTAAAAATTTCGAGAATAAAAAAACAAGCTATTTATAATTTTTTCTCTAAAGAAAGTTTAAAATGAATGCAGAAAATTTATCAGCTCTACTATGATATATAAGCTATTTTCAAGGTGCGTATCCAGGATTAATTAAAGGAGGTCATAGGAATCAGTTTGAGAGAGGAGCAAGAGAGAGGCACAATTGAACACTGTTATAAATTTAAAATTTCTTTTTTCTTCATATTAAAAAACATAATAAAAATTTAAAAAGTTCTAATTTTTTGCTTTTTTATAATAGTTCAAAAGAATGTTCGCATTCTGAATTTTTATCTAATTATTATTATGATAATTATAAATAACTAATAAGATTGTGGGTGTGTCGTTAAAACAAATTAGGCCAAGCTTCTTAAATTTTCTTTTTTTTTTTTTTATATAAAAAATTTACTTAAAGGAATTCTTCGTAATATTTTCCCGACTGATTAATATCACAAGTCAGGGGTCAGCATGAAAAAGAACCAAACTAAAAGCTTTTTAAGTATCAAGTACAGTTACAATTAAAATTTCGAGTTTAGTTATTTATTTAATATCAAAATATCTTTTTTGGACTCATTTTAAAATTTACGACTAACTTCTCTCTACCCAAAATTCTCTAGAGTAAGGAAAAAAAACTCCTCCACTCAAATAACTATTTATTTTATATTCAAAATACATGTATTATTTTTTGTTTAAATTTGAACATCATTTTATTTTATAAGGAAAGGAGAATAAAAGCCAGCATTTGATGGACTCTCTCACATCATATTCTCCGGTTCTTTTCTTATACATCTGATACAGCGAAAATCTTCCAATTATAATCATTTTATTTTTTGGACTCGGTCTCAATAATTTGAGGATTTAGCAAATTTTTACTTTCTCTTAGCCTATATATGAAATATATAGAGAGAGAAAGTATTGCGATCATGTCAAAAATTCGATGTCGAGATTTTGATGGATATACATGTTTTGAGGTCCCCTGAGTCCAAAAAAAGTGGGTCCCGCAAATTGGTCTGTGTGTGTGTATGTATGTATGTGTGGACAGATTTTTAGCATGAAGGAATTGAGCTACCGGATTGAAATTTTATATTTAACTTAGGTACCTTCCCACACGCTCAAAATAAGCTTTTGAACAAAATCGGCCAAAAAGTACTAGTACTTTACTGATGTACTTTTTCAGTTTTTTTCGATTTTCTCAAAATTCCCTCCAAGGATTTTTTTTAAAATTCAAAAATCAATTATTTTTTAGATGCTCTTTAAAATGTATATTCTCATTTTGCCGTTGAAATCTTCTGGAGACCACTTTACTCTTGTTCTTTTAGCATGAAGGAATTGAGCTACCGGATTGAAATTTTATATTTAACTTAGGTACCTTCCCACACGCTCAAAATAAGCTTTTGAACAAAATCGGCCAAAAAGTACTAGTACTTTACTGATGTACTTTTTCAGTTTTTTTCGATTTTCTCAAAATTCCCTCCAAGGATTTTTTTTTAAATTCAAAAATCAATTATTTTTTAGATGCTCTTTAAAATGTATATTCTCATTTTGCCGTTGAAATCTTCTGGAGACCACTTTACTCTTGTTCTTCATAGGAAAGATAGAAATGGTTGCCATGGTAACGGAATTTAAATCTTTTTCTTTTTATTAGATTAAAAATCTGGTGTGACTGGCGCACAGCACACAACTTTCTCTTACCCTTCGGTAAGAGAAAGTTGCGCACTGTGCTGGTCACACCAGATTTTTTGTGTCGAGATATATTTAGTTTCCGATAGCACCTTAGTTTCAAACTTGCATTTTAAATGTTGACTGCTTCAAATAAACTATGGTTATTTTTCAAAATTTTAATCTCATATTTGGACATTTTATACACAATATAGAATCGTAAATAAATACAAAATTTCATAAGAATTGGAAAAAAAAATTTTAAATGCCTAAAAAGTTCTAAAGGGGACCCCCTTTTGAATCGAAATTAACATACAAATCCCTATAGGAAATTAACATTAGGCCTATGCGAAGATAAGGTGGAAAGGGAATTTAAAAAGAGTAGAGACAGACGATAATGTTTGCAAGTGAGAGAGAGACATATATGTTTTCTTTGAAACAATTAAAGACACAAATAAATTTAAAATAAATGGGAATTTAAATAATAATTGATTTTTAATCTAATAAAAAGAAAAAGATTTAAATTCCGTTACCATGGCAACCATTTCTATCTTTCCTATGAAGAACAAGAGTAAAGTGGTCTTCAGAAGATTTCAACGGCAAAATGAGAATATACATTTTAAAGAGCATCTAAAAAATAATTGATTTTTGAATTTTAAAAAAAATCCTTGGAGGGAATTTTGAGAAAATCGAAAAAAACTGAAAAAGTACATCAGTAAAGTACTAGTACTTTTTGGCCGATTTTGTTCAAAAGCTTATTTTGAGCGTGTGGGAAGGTACCTAAGTTAAATATAAAATTTCAATCCGGTAGCTCAATTCCTTCATGCTAAAAATCTGTCCACACATACAGACACACACACACACACACATACATACACACACACACACACACAGACCAATTTGCGGGACCCACTTTTTTGGACTCAGGGGACCTCAAAACATGTATATCCATCAAAATCTCGACATCGAATTTTTGACATGATCGCAATACTTTCTCTCCTATATATTTCATATATAGGCTAAGAGAAAGTAAAAATCAATTATTATTTAAATTCCCATTTATTTGTGTCTTTAATTGCTTAGGAGAAAACATATATACTGGTATATCTCTCTCTCTCACTTGCAAACATTATCGCCTGTCTCTCTGCCTTCTCTCATAGGCCTAATGTTAATTTCCTATAGGGATTTTTATGTTAATTTCGATTCAAAAGGGGGTCCCCTTTGAAACTTTTTAGGCATTTAAAATTTTTTTTTCCAATTCTTATGAAATTTTGTATTTATTTACGATTCTCTATTGTGTATAAAATGTCCAAATATGAGATTAAAATTTTTAAAAATAACCATAGTTTATTTCAAGCAGTCAACATTTAAAATCCAAGTTTGAAACTAAGGTGCTATCGGAAACTAAATATATCTCGACACAAAAAATCTGGTGTGACCAGCACAGTGCGCAACTTTCTCTTACCGAAGGGTAAGAGAAAGTTGTGTGCTGTGCGCCAGTCACACCAGATTTTTGTTATTCTGCCGTTAAAATCTAGAATAGGTTTAGGGACCTGTAAACTGTATGGTATCGAATTTTATAAAAAATAAAATAAAGTAAAAATGAATAAATAATGACAAGAATATACTCTCTGTATCAGTCAAAAGTTAGAGGTCTGATTCAGCCAAGGGCAGATACAAGGGGTGGTAAAAGGGCTAATTACCCCCATCCCCCCGAGATTTGAGAAAAATATTTTTCTTGGAAATTAAATTTTATTTTTAATATAAAATTTAAAAAATTCAAATTTAATTTGTGTATGAAATTTTTCATAAACCTGTTTATGAAACTTTTAATAAATTGGTTTATGAAAGTTCATTTTTTAGTACCCGAATGTACCGTAAAATTTATAAACAGTTTGTGTAACAGACAAGTTTATGAATATCCCTTGAAAACTTTTAACAGTGTAACTTTAAATTAGTGAAAGTAAGAGAAAGTTGTGTGCTGTGCAACCAGTTACACGAGATTACATCCCCCACTCTGGAAAAAATCCTCTGGATTCGCCCTCATCCAGACCGGCGCCGATCCAAAAGTCATCGTGTATAGGGAAACTGAGTTGGATCGGTGACCGTTAGCTGGCTTTACTGGATTTCCATCTGGACCAAAATCCACAGAGCCAAGTCCAAGAGCCGTGGATTTGTCCTTGCCGTGCATGGTAGTTCACCGAGCCAGAGCCAAATTATGTGCAGCGTTGCCAGATTGATATTTATTATTTTTACATTTTTAGATTCTTTTGATATTTTTCTTAAATTTTCTGAAGAGATTTTAATTAGAATAATTATTAAAATATTTTTTAAATAATTTTTTTTTTTTTAATTTTGAAAAAGTGATCAATGCCTTTTTGCATGGTAATTTAATTCTCAAAAAAGTTTGTTCGCAGTGATACGTATAAGTTAACGACGAACAAATAATGAAATACCATGGAATAATCTACTTATGTAATATATTCTGAATTTTAATTAATGAATGTAGAATATATCAATATCCTAGGTCTTTTCTGTGAATTCTCAATGAAAAATTAGTCCAAATGGTGGTTTACTATACACAGGTCGAATAAAATCAGGTATGAGAAGGGGTGGGGGAGAGGGGAGAGGCGATGACCCCTTGTCTAAAGTTCTTTTTCATGTTTCGCATGGAGATCTAGGCGATTTTAGATTTTTTTTTTTTAATTTCAATCAAAGAAAAAAAAGTAAACATCAATTCATTCATTTATCAAACACATTTAAATATATTTTATAAAGAAACCAAGGTCAATAGCCATTATAGAAAGCAATTACTATCATCAGAAATCACTATTAAGTGTGAAAATCAACTATCTATATATTTTTTTTTAAGACAAATTTTGAAATTGTAAATTACAATAATCGGCATAGTAAGAAAAATTATAATAATTTACATAAATAGGTCATTTTCACTTTATTTTTATTTAAAATAAAATACAATTTAACATTCTAATTGTGGTTTATTTAAATTACAAAAAAAAAAATTGTTACTACTAATTACAACGTTTCGGGGTTTTTACCGCAGCCTTCGTCAGGTGCGTTCACTTTGACAAGTAAGGTGATTTTCAAATAATAACAACCGTGAAGGTCTAAATCAATTAATTCTAAATTTTGTTTAAATTATTTAATTAAATTTATTTGGATTCACCGTCTATTTATTTATTTTTTTAAAACATTTTATTCTAACTGAAACCTAATTTAAATTTTATTTAAATAATATTTTTTAAAGGTGGACATTTGTTTAACGTTATCTAGAAAAGATAATATTTTTTTTTTTAATTATTTTTCACTGATAATTCTATTGAAAATAAATACGTATATAACTTATTAATTTAAAAAAGAAATAAATAATAATTTTTAGAAGACATATACGGAAATCACAGGCAAATTTTAATTAATTAATTATTTATAGACTTATTTGAATTATTCTAATGCTAAAATTTTGTCTTATTGTGAAATTGTTTGAATTTCCTTATATTTTTAATTAATATTTCAGGAGAAAGTTTTTTTTTTGTAAAGGAATGTTATTGAGAATCTTAAATATTTAAAATTTTTTTATTAAGCAGAAGCGAATTACAAAATATTCAATATTAAAATAAAAATAGGTCAAGATTGTATTTTTTTATCACATACGGGTCAACATTACAGTATAAACAAATTTCTTATAAGAGAAATATATTATTATAAAATATTTCAAAACAAAATTAAAATAATAATATATAATATAAAATAAACAATATTATAAAAAAAAACAACTAGAATAATCAATCAATAATTGAAATCTCTTTATTCTAAGTTTATCACTCTAAAAAACTAGGATGGTTCTTTTAAATATAAGCGTATTTTGATAATATTAAAAAATAATATATTATAGCAAGTATTATATTTAAAAATTCGCGGGAATTTTAAAGTGAAGAAAGAAGAAGATTATATTTTAAAAATAAATCAGTTATTTGAATAAATCTACAAGAAGAAGATTATATCAAAATTTTAATTATTTCATTGGGTAGTATGCCAAATCGATTAAACGTATAGAAATTTTTGCGGAGGAGTGGTAAAGAGCCAAAAAAATTATTAGTATGATTTAATGATTATTCATTAGTTCGTTTAGGAAGTTAGGGAGTGAGAACAAAAATTACTTGAAAGACATTATGAAAGTTAATTTTAATAGCATTTCTACCTTAGTCTTCAATTTCTTGAAATTCTCTTGTTATCATTAAAATGAAGGAATAAAACTAACAAATTTGTTGAAAAAAAAATTCACTTAATTCACTAAATATATTCTTCACTAAAAACACTAGTATAGTTTGTTTTTTATGTATTACAACCTTTCTCAGTATTCTTATTAAGTGATGAGTTGCGGAACCTGAAGCGATTAAAAGGTTTGGTCGATGTAAGATGATTTTGCTGCACGACGACGCTTGACAGGATGATTTTTGAACTCAGCTGGGAAGATAATCGGAATGTTGCATGTATTCCAAACTCTTAAGCTTGATTTGTTTGATGTGAGAAAGCAATTTACACATTCTATTTCGGATATCCAGAGTAAAGACAAAATAATAGATGAAGAAACCACAAGATACAATTTTCTAGCACATGACTGAAGAAGTGATAGTATGGTTATGGCAGGCACTTTAGAGCTTTACCCCACTTTTAGTAATTAATATATCCATACATAATCCGTCGAAACAAAGACATGACTTAGAGATAATAAATGGATGATAGTTATAGGCGACTATGACGAATAATTTAATATTTAATAGAATTTTTTATATAATCGTAGAGTTCAAAATTTGTAAAATAATGCACAAATTAATTCAGAATTAATTTGCACATCTAATAGGAGTTAATATGCAAGTTTATAATATGAAACTCTTCAAGGTTAAAGAAAATATATATAAATATATATCATTCTTTATTTTCTGTCATTCCTTGGGCATATTGCTCTCCGTACAGTTTAAGAGTTTTTGTCCATCGGTAAGTCTCTATTTAAAACTCTTTCATTCATATTTTATAATTTGTGTAATTCGAACAGTGATATTGTGATCTTAAATTTTCAAGAAGACTTCAGTGCAAGATGTGTTAATTTTTACGGTCATTTGTTATTTTGAAATGGTTTTAAATATTATACTAATCTATTTTCAGTATTAGTAAGTTACAAATTTTTAATTTTTTTCAACAAATTTTTGGAAATACACTGATGCCCAGGATAGGATGGAGATCCTGGGTTCAATTCCCGGAGAACATACGATCACTTGGCCCAGTAAAAATAATAACTTTTAAATAGTAACTATCAAAACTAAATATTTAATATGTTAGTTAGGTCTGTTCGATTAATCGTCCGAGGGTTCCTGGCGCATGGGTAGTGAGGAATATCACATGCGCAGTAACGAAAAGGAATACGCTTTTCACTAATGCGCATGCGCCGGATGGCCTCGGACGCTTAATCGAACATACCTATCTAAAAATTTTTATCAAATTTTCATTTTTATTTAGCTCATTTAAGTCTAATGAATTAATTTGTGTGAAATTTGTTTAGTACTTGTAATCTCGAAATTTTTTTTTGGGTGAAATTTTAAGTTAAAAGAAACAATAGAAAATTAAAATATTTTTTAATTGACTTACTCTATTTACATAAAGGGAATTGTCTTATTTGTTTTTATTTTTTTTTTTAATGATAAATAAATACAATATAATCAATTATGATAATTGTATTTCAAAAACAATAAGACATTATTAAAAAATTGTTTATAGGATTATTATTTTTGTTACTTATGATTAGAGACCGGACAAAAAAGCATAAAAAAATGGAAAAAAAAGTGCTTAAAAAAGCATAAAAAATTTGAATAAAAAGTTGTTAAATAAGCATAAAAGTTGAAAAAAAGCATCTCATAAGCAATTTTTGCTCATACCAATGGCGTTTACAAATTATTTTTTTTTTTTAAAGAAACTAAATTTATTCCGCCCCGCCCTGTGAAAAATTTTGTTTTTGCGGAATTTATTTCACCCTGCGGAAAAAAATTTTTTACAGGGCTATATTTTTTCGCACTGCGGGGTTTTTGGAAAATTTTTTGGGGGGACAGCCCCCCCCCCCCCTTATATACGTCCCTTCACATACGTGAATGGGAAAAAAGTGTTTTTTAATTAAAAAAAAAAAAAAAAAAATTATAAATATTCGTAAAATGAGTTCAAATAAGCACGAAAGGGAAAAAAAGCATGAAAACTCAAAAAAAGCATAAAAAATGCAATCTCAATACAGTTAGTTTTTTCTAATTCGTATAGAAATTAAATATCTAATGGTTGCTTATAAAATTGGGCAATAAGCATTTTGCTTAAAATCCGGTCTCTACTTATGATATTTCTTCGCAAATTTTGATTATCGTGACGCTTAAATTTAAAAGGCTCCTATTTATTTAACTAATAAGAAAATTATAAGATCACAAAACAAGATCATGTTTAGTTACTTGATAAATTAAAAATTTTTTTATGAAAAAAAAAAAATTTCACTTGTTTGAAAAGTCCAGAAGGATAAAAAAATTTTATATTTTGCTTTGTGAAAATTAACTAAAAATTTTTTATTAAAAAAATACTCAAAAATGTTAAAAGTGTATAAGTAAATTTATTATGCTAAATTATTAGATTAATTTTAATTTATTTGAGATTGAATATTTGCAGAAAGTAAAAAATCTTCAGTGTTAGCTCGGGAAACTCGGATAGCGACCATTTATGAATCAAACTATTTATAATATTCTCTAATGTAGGCTACTAACGAGAATCAAATGAAATAAAATTTTTATGATAGACATTAATAATGCTGAATAATTATCATTTTAATTGAACATCTTGTTTTATGATTTTGTTTATTTTAATTAATTAATTTATTTAAAAAAATAAATAAAAATAAAAAAATTTTCCAAACTTTCTGTTCAATAGTGGGTTAGAAAAATTTTTTTACCCTATACTAAAGAATGGGATACCAAAATATTCTGGCATTTGAGACTATACCATACATATTTATTAAAATTAATTGGTAGTCAATCTAACTTAAATAAATTTTATCGTTTAGGACGGAAAACTGACACTTAGATCATGAAGCAAAAGCTCTCTGTTCTAAGGCCAGACAACATAGGCGAAGCCAGAAATTTTTGATGGGGGGGGGGGTTCAGGATGATTTCTCTTCCCCCCCCCCCCCGACTAATAGGGCAGTATAGGGCGTCTAATGAAATATATGACTGGCCACTCCGCCCGCCTTCGCTCTCCCCTGGACCCCCCCTCGAGCTCTCTCGGGCCCGACCTTTCTTAATTAAGTGCCGCAATTTTTCATTCAACTCGTATCAGGCAAAAAAAAAATACAACCCTCTTATTTTTTTATATATATTGGCCTTTGATACCGAAGTGCCTCTCTATCTGTTTCTCTTGATCAGAGTTCCATCTCAGATCTCTATAAAAAAAAGTTAAAAAATTTATTTATATAATAATTTTTATTATTTCGTATATAGAAATTTTTTTCGGGGGGGGGGGGGCCTGAACTCAAAAATTTTTCTGAGGAAAATTTTTTTTTTAAGAAACTAAATTTTTTTTAGCTAAATATTTTTCGAGATCTATTATTTGAATAAGATAATAGTATTCAAAATACCTCGATTCGGACTTTAATTGAGTCATAGATATATTTAACAAGACATGTGAGTGTTTTTTTATTAATGAGGCCAAACATCCCATGGCCCCCGGGAATCGAACCCAGGATCTCCGCCTTTCCGGGGCATAGGCGTGCTATCCATTGCACCAGGCCACCGGATAAGTGGAAAATTTTTCTTTAAAGTTTTTCACGTTTTCGTTACGAGTTAGTAACTTGCGCGACTAACTGCATATAAGGGGAAGTGAGTTTTATTGGTGCAGGTCGAGGGTCCGGTGGCCTGGTGCAATGGATAGCACGCCTATACCCCGGAAAGGCGGAGATCCTGGGTTCGATTTCCGGGGGCCATGGGATGTTTGGCCTCATCAATAAAAAACACTCACATGTCTTGTTAAATAAATTTTTTTTCACACGAAATTTTTTGCGGAACATTTTTTCTTTTGTTTTCCACCCTGCGGAAAAATTTGTTGCGCTGATGTCTGTATATCCCTATATATGTATATGTGTTTGGGAAAGGCCCCCTCGGCCCCCCCCCCCTTATATACGCCCCTGTTAAAAATATATATTTCCTTTCTTTAATAAACATGATCAAAGGAAAATATAAAGTCTTCAAAATATGAGACTAATTATTATAAATTTAATAGTTTATAACGTTCATATTAATGAAAAATTTTTGAAGACTAAAATTTTTCGGTGGCAAAATTAAAATAAAATGTATTTATATAATTTTGTAGTTTTCCACCCTGCGGAAAAATTTGTTGCGCTGATGTCTGTATATCCCTATATATGTATATGAGTTTGGGAAAGGCTCCCTCGCCCCCCCCCCCCCCTTATATACGCCCCTGTTAAAACTATATATTATATTGATTTACAGTTCAATGACAAATGTTTTACAAGAATAAATTTGTAATTTCTTCAGAATCTTTTTGGATGTGTATCGTGCAAAAATTAAAATTAAACAATTTTCAACAAATCTTTATTTAAAAACATTATTTTGTATAGTTATGTGTGTGCAAGCGGATCCAGAGATGTTTCTCGGGGGGGGGGGGGGATCTGGTGTGAATCGTCGCACAGCACACTATTTTTTCTTAATTTCGGTAATTTAAAGAAGTTTTTTTTTTCTAAAAAAAGTATTTTTTTCAAATCTCAGGGAGGGTAATTGTCCCCTTTACCCCCCTTGTATCCGCCCTTGTGTGTGTGTCAGGGGCGTATATATAAATTTTTTTCGGGGAGGGCCCGAACTCAAAAATTTTTCTGCGGAAAATTTTTTTTTTAAGAAACTATATTTTTTTTCACACGAAATTTTTTGCGAAACATTTTTTCTATTGCGAAACCAAAGTTGTCCATCCTGCGGAAAAATTTGTTGCGCTGATGTCTGTATATCCCTATATATGTATATGTGTTTGGGAAATTTCGGAGGGGGGGGGGCCCGGGCCCCCTCGGCCCCCCCCATAAATACGCCCCTGGTGTGTGTCATCTTCCGCGATTGAGTAGGGAAATATGAACCTATTTCGATGAAATACAGACTTGTTTTAATAATTTTTTACTTATGAATTTCCAAATTTCACGACTTTCATTAACTTCAAACACACGAAATTCAAATAAAAGCAATGTATTTAATTTAACATTTTTATTGGTAAATATCAATTATATAGATAAATAGGAACATACTTTCAATATCGTTATACTTTAAAATTGAAGTATTTTTAAATGAATGTTAAATTTTTACCTAATCATTTTACATTATTATAAATAAAGTATAAAGAAGGTAAAAAGAGAAAATTCTATTGATTGAGTTGTCTGTTTGTCTTTTCTAATGAATAAAAATTTTTTTAAAATAAAAATTTACAACTCATTCATATACTGTGAAATCAATTATCATAGTTTAATAATTTATTCATGGAATTTTTTATCCTTTTAATAGTTCCTTGAATTTTGTTGTTTCATTTATATACAATTAATTTTCAGTCATATCAATGAGACTATTTAATTTTTTACTTCCACATAGAAACAGGCTGATGGAATATATATAATTATATATATTTAACCAGATAGAGCTTTATTTGAAATGTTGGAGGTTTTCAAACAAAGTCCTCAGTCAGTCAATCTATTGTTTAAAATAAATTTTCAAGATGAGTATTTGTTTGAGTGGGCATATTATACCACTTGTTCCAAAGCTTCCTATCTAACACAAACTTATCTCTCAAATTTTATATATAATTTAAAAAATTTAAATTTTTAACTTCTCTCGATAATTTGAATCGAAATCACCCAGTGTCACGCGTGCCATGCATGGGCGTAGCTAAGGGGGTGCCGGGGGCCCCGATCCCTGCCCCAAGAAAATATGGGGCTTTCCAGGGACCCCGGAGGATAGCTCCCATGCCCCCCCCCCAGCAAGGATGGCTGGTATATATTTAAGATAACCTAGACAAGTATTCAAAAAAGATTTCTAAAGAAATTATCCATTTAAGTGGAATCTTAGCTTATTACTTTTTTTTTACTTCAAACTTTCATTTTTCCATCTGAGGCATCTATTTATTTATTTTTTAATTTGTAAATACAATGGAAAAATATTATCTAAATTGTTACTAAAAAAATTTAAAAAAAAAATTCTACTTTCTTTACAAATACAAAACAAAAAAAAATTAATATTAATTTTGTATATGCCAGTGAATAGAATTGGTTGTGCTACGTGTCGCACAAGACAACAACATTTTTATATTAATATAATATACTTTTTTTTTTTTTTTGTTTAGTATTATCGCTCAATATAGATAAAATTTAAAAAATAATTTTCAAATTTATAAATTATCTATCCGTCCTTATTTTTTTTTTTTTTAATATTTTTCAGTAAGCTTATCTTAATTTTTTTTTTTTTTCTGTTTCAGATCATAACCAACATGGCGCCTAATTTGACAAGTGCGTCTACATTATTAATTACTGAAACAACAAAAGATGCCAGCGTTTATCATGAAGCAACCCCAGCAAATGGCGAGACCACAACAACACTTCGTAACATATCAAAAAAGTCTGAAATCGGAGACTTGACAACAAACACGACACAACCAGAAATTGTCTATGAATTTAAAATTGTATGGAAAAATGTTCTTGGATTTATATACTTGCACTATGGAGCAATTTATGGAATAGCATTAATGTTCAGCACGGCTAAATTTTACACTGTTCTTTTTAGTAAGTAATAATTATTCTTTATAAAGTTAGATTACATATGTCTTACAAATTTTATATATTAGCTACATGGATGAATCAAATTTAAATAGACGATATTTTTAATTATAACTTTATTATCAAAGATTTTGCTTAATGCAGATTGGAAAACTTTTAAATACAATTTGCTTAAGCTTAAGCTTCATAGAAAAACAGTTCTTATAGAAATATTGTGTTTTTTTTTTTAGACTTGGCATGTGCATATTTAAGTGGATTTGGAGTTACTGCAGGGGCTCATCGACTTTGGGCTCATCGATCCTACAAAGCAAAATGGCCTCTGAGAGTCCTTCTTACTATACTACAAACTATGGCTTTTCAGGTATATAAATTATTTCTTATATCAAATATATTCGGGACAGGGGTGGTGAGAAAATTATGTGTCATTTAATTTTCCAGACCGTTTTTCTTTTAAATATTTTAATCGTAATCATATTACGAATCCGACCAGTGGAGTCATTTCTACTTTTTATTGGGGGGAGGGGGGCAAATTTTTTTCTTGGGCGGCAAACATTTTTTTTTCATTAAAATTTACTTACAAATAGGTACTCAAATTTGGCCAAAATATATTTAATTTAATTAATTGTTTAAATTTGTAGAGTTTATATTCTCATAGATATATTTTGAAATATTTTATTTAAAGAATATAGAATTTTATAAAATCCCTTGGGGGCAAATCCCTGCCCCCCCCCCCAAATGATGCTGGTTCCACAATAACTAAAGCGTTAATTTTAAAAATAAGCAATGAACAGCTTAAAGATTCTCAAATAAATTAGAAATATATTATTTTAATTTAAATAGTAAAGCAACATCAAATTTGGTACTTTAATGAAATTCAAAATATCAAAGTATCTTCTAAACGAAGAGAAATATTCAATAAAATTATCATCTAGATAAATAAATAACTCTAGGTTAAGTTTCAAAAAGGTTTTATTTTACAATAGTTTATGAGCATTTCGACGTTAAGACGTCTTCTTCAGGGCTATGGCACAAACTCATCTATACGTGTCATAGCTCTGAAGATGATATATTAACGTTGAAATGCGCATAAGTGAAAAAAAACCTTTTGAAACTTAACCTAGTGTTATTCATTTATCTATAGTTTGATGTCAACTAGTGCCAACGGTGAATTCTTTATATTAGAAATATTCATATAAAAATTAGAAAATTTACAAAATTTTTAAAGAAATATTTCCTCTCTCACAAAAAAAAAAAAAAAACTAATGAATCAATTTTGGTAAGATCGAATACGCTTTTAAATACATACAAATAAATACAAATATTACTTTTAGGTATGTATGGTCCATTAAAAAGAAAAGAGATTATCTCCACATGTATGAAATTCGAATTTTGGGATAAACAATTTTTTTTTTTTTCAAAAACTTTTTATTATCATATATAATGAATGCTATGAAATAAGATATCGAGATTATTGAAAATGATACAAAGTTACTTTGACAAAACATGTTTGTTAAAATAACGAAAAGAAAAAAAGTTTCCCTAATGAATCAGCAAATAAATTTCATATACATGTATAAGGACCAGTGAAGACAATGTATGGTGTGTGTGTACTACTTTTTAAGAAAAAAAAGAAATCGAACATTTTAACATACTTCCACGAAGCGAAGACCTATATCGTGAATTTAACTCCAACTCCCTAAATTTCTCCCTTTATTTAACCTTTTGTATTTTTCACTATGGCACATGTACAGTGAGCGCAGCAATTAAACCACCTGTGAGCTAGAGCCTTGAGTATTTGGTATATAGTGAAATAATTTTAATGACCGAAAAAGTCAAATAAAATCATCTGTACCAAATTTTATTTTACCTTTTCTTTCATTAAAATTATTTCACTATATACCATATACTCAAGGCTCTAGCTCCCAGGTGGGTACTTAATTGTGGCGCTCACTGTACATGAATTAGTTTGTTAAAAAATATGAATTTTTAGGATATATTAATAGAAAGTAAAAATGCTATTATAATTAAATAAAAAGAATAAATCAAAACTAGGTTTTGGATTTAACTCGCGTTTTGTTTATAATATTTTAGTATGATTTAAAAAAAAAATTAAAACAACTTTTGAGATACAAATTCCATGTCCATCAAAAGGTCTACTTCTAGTCGTAGACCCGTTGACGGACATAGAACTTATGAAACGTTATTGTAATTTTTTCCAAAATTATAAATAAAATGCGAGTAAAACGTAAAAGCTTGTTTTAATTTAATTTAAAACTTGTGAAAATGCTATTTTATTTTATTTAAATATAATAATCCTTGTCAACAGAGATCCAATTTACTCATAAATTATAAGTTGCTGGAATGTGAAAATTAATGATACTAAAAAGTACTAATGATATATAGGCAGATCAAAGAAAGCTTTTAAAAGACAAGAACACAATCCTGTTGACCCCCATTCTATATAATAATTGTTTTACTACAATAAACATTAATCCGATTTTTTTTTTTATTAATTTTAGAACCACATTTACGAATGGGTAAGAGATCACCGAGTCCACCACAAATACAGTGACACCAACGCTGACCCACATAATTCATCAAGAGGATTTTTCTTTTCCCATATGGGATGGCTTATGCTCAAAAAACATCCGGACGTCAGAAATAAAGGACAAAGTATTGACCTCAGTGATTTGGAGAAAGATCCTGTTATTATGTTCCAAAAAAAGTAAGTTTAATAATTGTAGTAATATTTTGTTTATAAAACAAAATTAGGGGGATATAAAATCCTTTTTCTTTTTCATGAAATTTAGACTCTAAACCAATGAATTATGAGTATATGTGTCCGCACTACAATATGAATAAATCTAATCTAAATCGATAAAACAAAATTTTGTGTTTATATAACTCATGATAATTTTATTTTAAATAAAAAATAAAAAATTTTAAGGCGGTAAGGTTAAATTGTGATATGGAATGTAAATTTTTTTTTCAACCCCACATATAAACACAACCTCAGTTTAAAATGTTTCACCTAAAACCTACACCGCAATCTCTAAACTTAATTTTTTTTTCAACTTTAATTCTTTAATTTATTATTAAACCGTTTTGTATTGATCAAATATAAATTATAATGAGAGCAGTTTAGGCTTTTACTGGAAGTAGATGTAAAACCGGGAAGAGGTAGAAAAAGTTAAAAAAGAAAAAGGGCATATAACAATTTATGGAAAAACCGTAAAGGAGGGAGGGGCTAACAAAAAGAAGGGAAATTTTTTTTTGGAAAATGGTAATAAATTTTCTTCGCTTTGTGGAGATATTTGAAATTTTTATTGGATGGGAAGGGAGAAAAGGCTTATAATAACCAAATTATTACCAAACAACCATTGTTTTTTTAAATACAAAGAAGTCAGTAACCCGTGGCTCAGAGAGAGGACATTAGCTTCTCGTGCCTAGGGTCTCGGGTTCGCTTCCCTTCTCAAGCGAGAAAAATTTGTTTCATTTGAATTGGCTACCAATCATTTGAAATAAGAAGGGGCTTAGATGCCAAAAAGGACTTAAATAAATTTTAAAAAATAATACAAAGAATTTTTTTGTTTTGTAAAGAGAAAAATGAATCCCATGCTATCTCTTACGGGGTATATTAAAACTAAAAGTGGGAAATTTCATTTAATATACAGTAGATTTGGTATATTTATAAAAATATAAGTTAAAATTTTATTTTAAAGAAAGAACACATAACATTTTTAAATTCTGATAAAAATTTCAAGCTATAGCAATATATACCTCCTAAAATTTCTCAGCTTAAAATTTGATATTAAAAAAAGTTAGACTCCTACGGTTCCATTGGTCAATTTATAAGAAATTTAAGCCTTAATACCTTTAAATAATCGAGAACTTGAATTTGAAAATAATATTTATTATTATCCTAAAAGTCTAAAATCTCTCCTCTCTTCTAATTATATAATTAATACAAAAAAGTGGCGTCATTTGGGGGGGGGGGGGGGGCATGGGAACATTCCCCCCCCAAGGACTCTGATTTTTATACAATTTTATATTCTAAATAAAATATTTCAAAATATATCTACGAGTATATAAACTGTCCAAAATTAAACAATTTTTTAGCCAAATTTGAGAACCTATTTGTAAATAAATTTTAAGAAAAAAAAGTTTGCCCCAAGGGGGGGGGGCAAAAAAAATGAAGCCATTGATCCAAAATATCCAAAATTTCAATATAAAGGAATATATTTATCGTTTATAATAATATTAAAATTAATTTTTTATTTATTCATTATAAAATGAGGGAGCTGGTTATAGTTCTGGACAAGAAAAATGGACTAGAACTATTTAATGATTAAAAAGAATTTAAATTTAAAAAGAAAAAATTAAAAAATAGTGAAATTTTATTTTTCTCATTTGACTCTCTTTTAGATGTTTTTTTTTTTTTTTTTAATAAACCATTGTAGATGAAAATATAAACTTTATTTGAAATCTGGAAATTTTAGAAGAAAAGATGGGCTATTTTCAGCGTTCCAGAATATAGGCATCTAAGCATATTTTTCCAACTAAAAAATTATTTTTAAATGCAATTTTCTCTTAGAATAATTTTTTATTAATTTTTATTTCTTTTATTTTTCAGATATTATTTGGCCCTCATGCCAATATTTTGTTTTCTTGTCCCATCTGTCATTCCATGGTACTTTTGGAACGAAAATTTCCTAACTAGTTATTATATAGTGTTGGCCCGATATGTTCTTGTACTTCATGGAACTTGGCTTGTAAATTCAGCAGCTCACATTTGGGGAAACAAACCCTATGATAAGTAAGTTAAATTAATCTTTCTTATTTATTTATTTTTAAATTAAAAAAAAAATTCTTACGTCGGTTTCGAAATATTAATATCTCGGCCCGATTCCGGCTTATATTTTTGGACGTTTGTAAAAAATTGTATTTTCTTAGCTTTAATCCTATAATAATAAATGAGGTAAAGTTTAGTAGAGTTATTTGGTGAGAAATTATTTTTTGAAGTGAAACTTCTTTACACATGGTAAAGTAAGTTCCATTCAAAGCGTTACTAAGCTTTCCATCTTCCCTCATTGTATCTTTATTGTTGTTTGTTCGTTTTTAGTTCAGTGGGCGCCCTCGTTCTGCGCATGCGTAGTGAGAAAGATCACATGCGCAGTAACGAAATAATACTCCTTTCCTTAATGCGCATGCGCCGGACGCCCACTAAGCTAAAAACGAAAAAACCAATTGTTTTAAAAATATTAACTATTTCAAACAAAGCCCTAAATCAATAAAAATTTTATGTATTTTATGTAAAATACAGTAATTAATAAAATCCCCTTCTAACTATATCGGATTTGAGTATTTTCTTTATAATAATTTATTTTTCTTTATTTTTTTCAGAAATATTGTTCCCGCTGAAAATATCTCAGTTGCCATCATTGCTTTCGGTGAAGGCTGGCATAACTACCATCATGTCTTCCCATGGGATTACAAAACATCTGAACTTGGAGGTTATAGCACAAATTTTACAACAGGACTCATCGATTTCTTTTCTAAACTTGGACTAGCTTATGATCTTAAAACGGTTCCACTTAAAATGATAAACCAACGGTCAAAAAGAACCGGTGATGGTACTAGACCAGAAAAAGATGAACATATTTGGGGTTGGGGCGATAAAGATATGTCTCCTCAGGATATTCAAGAGGCTGAAATCCTCAATAAATCAGAAGAACTTGATTATTAGCTGCTATTTAGTCAATTCATTCAAAATTTCTATTATATGTACATATAGACTCCAAACATCTTTCTTATAATAATGTTTTTGGAATTTTGAAAAATAAAAAATAAATCTTTTCGTGTATTTAATTATTATTTTATTTATTCTGTGATGGGGTCTATATATATGTATATATAGTCTCTATTAAATAATCTTTTAGTGATTTCTAATAAAATTAATTTAATCATTATTTATATTTAAAATTTTATGTATTTGAGTTAATGTTGTTTTTGTGTTTTTACTTTCAAATTCAGCGAAAGTAATTTGTTTTGTCTTTATTTATATTTTTTAAAAATGATTTTAACCCGAATTATTATTTATTATCTATTATTAATTATGTATTATTAAAAAAAATTGTTAATTTAAATGTACTATTATTTATCGGGATTATATATTTATTCAAAATTTGACGTTAATGTAAAAAAAATAAATAAATAAAAAAAAAAAAATTAAAAAAATATAATAAAAATTTCGAAAAAAAAAAATTGTCAATCGATTAATGTGATTAATAATGTGAAATTATCTTATTTAAGTATATTGTATTTGTATATTATTCTTCCTTTAAAAATATATTTTGAATCTTATTTGGGTCTATTAATTTTATAAACGAAAATTTAATGTAAAATTTTAAACAAATATATTTAAATAAAAGTATAGAAAAATTGTATTTTTTCTATTATTTTTTTGAATAAAAATTAAATATTTAATAAAATACCAATGAATTATATTAAAAAATAAAAGTGATAAAAATTGTTCAATTTGTACTAAAATTTAATCAAAACAGATTGCCATTCCAGAAGACTGCAATGTTATTTAAAAAAAAAAAATTGCAGTTGCTTTCTTGTTTTTCAAGAAATTTTTGAAATTTTATAATCTAGCTGACTGACTGATTAAGAAATATGAATTTTTTTTTTTTTTAATTATTATAAGATAATATCATTTTATCACACTTGTTTACCTATTTTTATTGTCTCAATGTTCCTCATTCAGATCAAAAAACCCAATCCCTCTTACACCTAACCTACCACAATAAGAAGTAAATTAAATGAAAATAAAGAAATTTTAAAGTATTTAAACATAAGATTTTTTTTGATCAGAAAAGTACAGAAGAAAAGTGAAATTATGTTTCTGACTCCTAAGATTTGAGATCACATTCGCATCATTTTATAATATATAGGCTATATAATATTAATAAAATATAAATATTGAAAAAATCGTGACATTGAATTTTTTTGGCAAAATTTTCTTACTATTGTTGTTATATTTGAAACTATCGTCCCCATCGTCCTCCAATGAAATTGAAATGAATATTAAAAATATAATATTTTGTAAAATTTCTAACATAAATTTAAAATTTAAAAATCTGGTCAGCACACAACTTTTAATTACCTTCGTAATTGAAAGTTCGGGCGTTGAATTTAAGATGTAAAATTTATAAACAGAAAAATATTTATATTTTGTTACCATGCCAATCATTTCTCCTATCTTTCCTAAGAGTAAAGTGTGCTTTTGAGGGGAAAATAAGAATATATATTTTAAAGAGCATCTAAAAAATAAGTTATTTATGAATTTTAATCAAAATCATTAGAGTGAATTTTGAAAAAATCGAAAAAAAAGTACATCAGTAAAGTAGTACTTTGTGACCGATTTTGTTCACAAGGTTGATGTTGTATGTCAGGGGACTGCCTAACTTAAATATCAAAATTCAATCTCCTAGCTTTTTTCGTTCTTGAGATATTTTGTTCACAGACACACAAACAGATCATTTTATGAAACCCACTTTTTTGGAATCAGGGGACCTCAAAAAATGTATTTCTATCAAAATCTCAACATCGAATTTTTGATATGAATACAATACTTTATATATTAACATTAATATATAGGAAAATCCGTTCCGGTTGGCATGATAACAAAATATAAATATTTCCCATGTTTATATATTTTATATTTTGAATTCTAATATATCGACGGAAACTAAACATATGTCAACACAAAAAATCTGGTGTGACAAGCACAGAACACAACTTTCTCTTACCATAGGCAAGAATAAGTTGCGTTCTGTGCGGCCAGTCATACCAGATTTTTAATAATTATAGCAAAAAAGTCAATGTACTATAATATATTAATTATTGAACAAAAGAAATTTGATTATATTAAAAAGAACAAAACCTTAAATATCTCGAATGAAGGAATATAAACTTTGAATAACTTCAGATATAACGAATTAACATAGGTTAAAGTAAAAGAGTAAGAGAAAGTAAAAATGAAAATATAAAAAAAAAAAAACTTAAGTATAGATTGTAACTTTCATTTTTGAAAAAAAAATTTAATTGGAAACGATTATATCATTATCTAGTGAAATTTGAAAAAAATAAAATGATTGTATTAATTTGAACATGGCCGGATTTAGGTTCCTGGCTGAATCCGTGGTGTGGGACCCTTAGAGTCTTGCGTGTATAAAGTGCCCCCTCCCATTCCCTATTTTCCAACAAAAAATAAAATAGTTGTTCAAAACTCTTTGGGGTCCATGGAGATATTGATTTTTTTTTTGCCCAAGGAACAAGCAAAGATGAATAAAGCAAAAAGAGATCAGAGACCTCTAAGGTAGCCGAAATAAAACAATTGTTATTCTCTTATTTACCTATTCACTTACTACTTAAGCTTCACTTACTCACTACTTAAACCTGTCAAAAATGATATTTTTATTTTAGTAAAAAAAATGAAGTCCAAGTTTGTTTTATGGTAGCGAAGGTCATTGACCTTGCCTTATAGATGAAACAAAAAAAAAAAAACTACTTGCACTGAGTGGTTAGAATATTAGAAATTTTAGTTG
This sequence comes from Euborellia annulipes, assembly GCA_023213315.1. Lineage (NCBI taxonomy): Eukaryota > Metazoa > Arthropoda > Insecta > Dermaptera > Anisolabididae > Euborellia > Euborellia annulipes. The sequence goes on from JAKCPI010031143.1 coordinate 522,647, forward strand.
AAAATAAAAATTTTATTATTAATAATTTAAGCCGATTATTACAAAAAAATGTAAATATTCAACCGGATATATGAATTTCATGGATAGTTTTTACTAAGTGAAAATTTTACGTGAAATAGTCTATGTCAGAAATACTGTATGTCAAATTTTGTCGTGCACATTTTTTTTTTATATTTGGTTTGTTATTATAATAAATATTAATTAATATTATTGTTTGTTAATATCAACTGACAAGACCTGTTTTGATATTAATCTCAATTCTAGACGCCTGATAGCGCGGCAACCCGCTAAATAAGGAGAAGCGATTTGTAAGTAGGGCTGCGCCGATTATTTCGATTATTTTCGGGAAAAATGCGTTTGAAAAGATGGGATGAGACTCGTATTCTAAAAAAAAGGCCAAATGATTTTCTGGGAAAAAAAAACGAAAATTTTACGAAAAAAATTTTTTCAAGAAGGAGAAAATGAAAATTTTACCAAAGAAAAAAAGACATAATCGATTATTTTTTTCCATAATCGAAATAATCGATAAATCGGAATCGGAATAATCGATTATTTTTCATAATCGATATCGATTATTTTTTTCATAATCGAACACCCCTATTTGTAAGGAGAGTAAGTGCGTACAAGGGCAGATCAAGAAAAGTTTTTCGGAGGGGGGGGTAATCTGATGTGACTGGCCGCACAGCACACAACTTTCTCTTACTTTCGGTAATTTAAAGTTGCATTCTGTACTTATTTACCAGCTTTTTATGTCGAAATAGATTTGTACCCACCCCCCTACAGGTCATTTTGAGGGATCGACTTTTTGGAATCAGGGACCCTCAAAACGAGTATTTCCACCATCGAAATCGAATTTTTGACACAATCACAATATTACATATATAGGTAAGAGATAGTAAAAATATATATAAAAATCAAATTTCTAAGTTTTAATTTTAAAAAAATGTATATTAAAAATTAAAATTTCCAAGAAAAATATTTTTCTCAAATATCGGGGGAGGGGTATGTATCCACTCTTGAGAGCGTTTGCGATAATTAATATTGATTAAAGAGAAAAGTTCACAAAAAGGAACTTTTGTAAAAATTGTCATTAGTTTCATATAAAAATTAAAATTCATGTCCAATTAATTAAATTTAGATAAAAATTTAAACATAAACCCATAAATTAAATTTTTTCACAAAATAAGCTTTCCTCTTGGTCACTCCCCTTTTGCTTGTGTCCACAATGGCTATTATAATATTTCAAAGTTTGGCCTGCCCTTCGAGAGGAAAAGAACCAATCCCAAAAAAGGGTGGAGCTTCTTCAAAAACCAACCCGGTTCTTGGGAAAATCCAAATGGGGTGGGTGTCACATTTTGAAAGCTATAAAATGTCAGTTGTCCAATTTTTTTTTCTTCATTTTGCAAATGTCTCTAATCTAATTTGTGCTAAAATGTTTTGTTTTAAAGTGCAAATTTTCACAATTGTGAATTTGTTTTTATTTCAACTCGCTGACTTGTAAGTAATATAATTTTTTTATCAATTATTACTGACCATTTGATATGTTTGAAAATATACATAGATAAGATTTAAATATCGAAATATATTTATTTACTCAACTTGAAAAGGCCTTTGATTTTTTTTTTTTTTTAATGAGGTCCAAAGACACTATTGTCACATGCAACCAGGAAGAAAAGAGAAAAAAAATAATTAAGAGTAAGAGGGGAGAGGGAGAGATCTTATATTTAAATCAAAAACCTTTTCTAGTTGTTTTACCGAACTTTTATCATTTGGGTAGTAATTCTGTTAATATACAATTATTTTTTCTTTCTAAATGAAAATAGACTGCGCTCAAATTGAAGTGGGTCTCTTAAAAAAATTCGGATTTTTCAACTGTTAGTCTATAAAACCTTGGCAAATAGAATATTATTAGTAGTTTTTAAATAAGGACACCTTAATTTAATTTTGCAAAAAAAAAAAGAAAATCAATTTATTCCTTGAAATTAAAAAAACCAATGGAATTTTATTTTTTTTTAAACATTTTTTAAGGCCCATGGCCTCTCTATTATGTATTAAAGATTCCCATCTCTTTTTCACGCCTTCTATAAGGCTTAATATGTAATTTTGGGGCAAAGAAGCCAATTCCTCAATTAATGCAACTGTAAGTTTTCTAGAATAAAAATTTCAAAAATTTAAATTTTATTTTTTATTATTTTCAAGAATAATTTTTTTAGCACAGTTTGATGTCTTTGTCCAAAATCTAGTAACATAAACATAATCATAACATAAAAATCTGAATTTTTTAAAGTGCCCTAAGTCAATTTGTGATCAGTTTATTTTTTTTTCAATTAAATTGATAAGTTAATAATCTTTTGTAAAAAAAATTCGTCTTAATCATTTTCAAAAAAGATTTTTCCATTTTTTTTCCATTTTTAAAACTTTTTCATCGGTATCAAAAGCCATTTATTTAGCTTCAGGAATTAAATTTTAAAAAAGTGACTCTGAGTTTTACAGTCTTAGGCCAGAGCATTTTTATAATTAAAAAAAATAATAAAAATTTTGAAAATAATTTACTTTAGATTTTGCACTTATAAAAAATTTTTAAAGATATATTTGCTTATTTTATTTATTTTTTAAAATTTTTTGAAATTAAAATATGCTACAGTAAAATTGAAAAATTCAGGTTTCAATATAGTCACTTTTATTTTTACATGATTGGTCCCCCTATAAAAAATATCCGTGTAAAAAATATATTATTTTTAAACTGGTAATCGTTTGCTTTAATTGAAACATTATTTGTAATAATACGTATCAATTAAAACCTGTTTCAACTAAAGCCAACCAGTTAGCACTAAATTTTAAAAAAATTATAAAATAAGTTATTTATTTAATAAATAAAATATGAATTATTTAGTCTGAAATTAAATTGGGTCAATTCTGAGGCTGAAAGGCTTAAATACATTTTTATTATATTATTAAAAGTTATATTTCTTTTTTATTGTAGGAATGATATAGAGGAGGCTCCTAAAATTTCATCAATTGATGTAAGTAATTTAAATTAAATAATATTAAATTAATGAAGTGATGAGAAGTGGCTGTAGGCTTTGAATTGGGTATAGGAGACTCTGCAGCCAAGAAATTAAATAAAAAACTTTTATTTAACCGTCGACGTTTCGGTCGCAAATCACAACCTTCCTCGGGACGATTAATTGTTAGAATACAGATTAACAGTATTATATTTAATTACCATTGTAAATTACACAATATTTATTTGGGCTATATGTATTCTAACAATTAATCGTCCTGAAGAAGGTCGTGATTTGCGACCGAAACGTCGACGGTTAAATAAAAGTTTTTAATTAATTCCTTGGCTGCAAAGTCTCCTATACCCAATTTAAATTAATGAATTTTGATAAACAAAAATTTATTAATGGCCTTGCAATGTCGAACCCCCAATCAGAAAGGGTATAGCCGACAATATGCAAGTAGATTTGCTAGTTCACCTGCTGATGTTATCGGCTATAATCTAGTGAAAATTTTTTATATTTGGTTTAAGATATAGATTTGCGAGATGAATTTGAGTTTGATTGAACAAATCGCTCTCTCCTGGACTTGAGCCAGGACTTCCTGCATAGTTCGAGTCCAGCATGCAATTTGCATAATCAAACAGAAAATCATCTCGCAAATTTTCACTTCAATCGAAAATTGACTATAGTCTTTAGTGTATTGATTTTGAAAAACCTCCAACTATTCCCAAATGATACGAAGCTTTACCTAAATTTTTTAATTGACAGTGGCAAATGACAGACTGGAGATCCCGGGTTCGATTCACATGGTCCAGTGGACGTTTGGTCCATCATCAATATAAATCTCGAATTTAATTTATTAAAACTTTTTTCTACAAAAATTGAAAAAATTCTATTAACAGAGGTTTTTATTAGGTTTACAATGCGGGCCTTACACAAATATTTCGGCTTTCGCCATCTTCAAAACCTTAAAATAAATACATTTTTTTTTTTTTTTTACAAAGATTTAACATATTATTAAATTTTTTTTTTAAATTCTTTTACCTCTTGCATCCTGTCATTAATCCCACACATAGATATTCACACTACTTCGATATATAAAAAAATGTGAAAGAAAAAATAGAACAGAGAAACCGACACTGTTTTTCAATATTATTTAATTTATGTAGTTATTCACGAAAAAACAAAAATATTTTCTATCTAAAATAGAACGTCAAAGAAAATTTTTTTTTTTAATTTTTAAATAACAATATTATATTATGTCCATTTCGCCTACCTTGTTCTTCTAATAATTCTCATAGGTTTTTTTTTTTTATATAACAATTTCATTACTATCTCAGACTAGTATAATTATAAACTGACAATTTTTGAATTTCCTGTTAAAAAATATTAAATATAAAAATGTTGCTTATTTGAGTTGTTCATTAAATTGATTGCTAGGTTCATGTTTCTCCTGTCATTAAAAAGAAGAATAAAAAAAAACAAACAAAAGAATCTACTTGTTTAAATGTGTTATCATTTTGTCAGTTTATAATTATACTAGTCTGAGTTGAAAAATAGTGTAGGTTTCTCTGTTGTATTTTTTTCTTCTTCACATTTTTTTAAACGTCGAAGAAGTGAGAATATCTATGTGTTGTCTCATTGGGATTTTAATGACAATCAGGTAAAAGAATTTTAAAAAAAAATTTTAATATGTTAAATCTTTTTTCTAAAAAAAAAAATGTATTTGTTTTAAGGTCCTGAAGATGGCGAAAGCCGAAACATTTGTGTAAGGCATTGTAAACCTAATAAAAACCTCTGTTGAAAATCCAACATATAAATTCAACCAGAGTGCCGAGAAAGAAACATCGGAAATTGAAGATTTGCATTTTCTCAAAATTTGCCCTAAAGATTTTGATTAAAATCAAAAAACCAATTATTTTTTAATAGCTCTTTAAAATGTATATTCTCATTTTGCCCTCAAAACAGTACTCTTCTAGAAATGGTTGCCATGGTAACAAAATTTAAATATTTTCCCATATTTATAAAAATTCTAATACATGTATATCGGTGGAAACTAAATATATCTCGACACATAAAAATCTGATGTGACAAGCACTGAACACAACTTTTGTTTACCGAAAGTAACAAAAAGTTGTGTGCTGCTCGACCAGTCGCACCAGATTTTTTTTTAATTTTATTTATATAAAATTTTTATGTATCTATAAATCTAGAAAATCCAAAAATTAAATTAAAATATGTTTAAATTTTTTTTTAAAGAACTAATTATTTTTTACTTAAATATTTTTTGTAGATTTTGAATAAATTTAAAAATTATTTAAAACGAAGCGAAGATGTTGGTCTCCGTTTTTGTAAGGAGCATATGACCTGGAACCGATGGGATTGCCCGGAGGAAGATTTTTTAAGGTAAAAATATCTAAATTTGATTTTCTAAAAAATTATTAGTCTAATGCATAGAATTCTAATCATGTAATGATAGGAAAAACAAAATCCCTGGATGACACTAATTATAAGAATGCAACCATGTTTAACAAATAATATCTTAACACCAGCAATATTTTACGCTATACCAGATTATTTTTGAATTTTAAAAAATTCAGTGAGTTATTTTCCCATAAATTGTATAATTTTTTAATTTATCAAGTTTAGATTTCAAAATTAGGAAACAAAAACAATTCTTTAACTATTTCCAGAAACAAATTCTATTATTTTTTTTTTTTGTACAGTCATTGCCACAAGGGCTCCGGAGTGAAGCTGTGAACTTAAATAACTAAAATTCGGAAGACAATTTATTTATTTTAATAATATTAGTTTTTATATTTTTTTTTCAATTTTGGAAGGTGGGTCAGCTGCCCCCTCCCCTTCCCCCTCTGAATACGCTCATGGATCTGTTCGATTAGGCGTCCGAGGAGGTCCGGCGCATGCGCATTAAAAAAGCATATTGCCTTACGGCACTGAGCATGTGTTCTTCCTCACTACGCATGCGCCAGACTCAATCCAACATACTATTCTATTTTATAATTAAAAAGAAGATAAGACAGTAGTTCCATAAAAAATATTGTCTTTGGGCTGTAACATGTGATAGACCACTCATTTCTTGTGTAGGGGCCAGGGGTTCGTTTGGAGATTTAATCTTTGAATCGAATGACGGGAAGCCGGGTGGATATGGATGCCCGCCCAATCCTCCCGCTCTTCGAACGAGCAAATTACATTACAAAAATCGAATCATCTGGAACATTAATTGTTTTGAGCATGTCGAACCCTTTAATATTCAATTAAAGAAATAATTGGAGGCGTATCGAATTATTGATTAGGCAAATTGTCCTAAAGCAATTTAACAAATGAAGGTGCTTCATGGTTTGCTTAATTCAACATCTATAGAAAATAATACAATTAATATAGTTATTTACCTTCTGTTTTATCAGACGTTTCAGATGTTTCTTGATTATGTCACAAATGAATTTATTAATAAACTAATCACTTTTAAACACTTGGAATAATTAATTTTATATTAAATATGTGTGAAAACATTTTATTGATATGACATTTTTATGGCCTAGTCGTAAAAAGTGAATAGTTCCTGGCAAGTGAGGGCGCTGCGAGCAATGGCGGCCAACAACTAACAATGACAACCAAATTCAAATTAAAAACAAAATTGCATTTATTATTATATTTTTCAAATAATTACTTATCCTATTAAATTAGTAGCTTAATTAAAATTTCATAAATTTCTCTAATTTTTTTCTGATCTTGCTGGCGGGATGTGTCTCCAGAAGATTTAATAAAAATTATTTCCAATAAATAATAATACGTAATACGCATCTTGACAAGAGAGATCCAAAAACAAAATTTTTTTTTGTTTATTTATTTTTTCGGCTAAAATATATTATAATCAAATTTTACTTATAATAAAAAATTATTAATTATGAATTTGTTTAGTAAATTTTTTTTTTTTTTTTTTTTTTTTTTTGACAGACGAAATTATCTAGCTTTAACAAAAGAAGTAGCCTTCTCTCAGACATTATTCGCAACTTCTTTAGTTTTTCACCTCGCCAGGGCTTGCACTCGAGGAGCTTTTGAAAATTGCTCCTGCCCAAAATTGAAATTGGAAAGAGAAAATGACGAATTTATGGATGATTGCCAAGATTTTTTAGATTTTGCAGAAGAAACTTCTAAGGAGCTCCTTAAAATCACTGACCACACTAATCACTATAGCATAGTCAAAGTCCATAACAGGGAAATTGGTATAAAGGTGAGTAAAAATATAAATAGGCCTACAATATTTTAGTAATTTTAAATTTAGAACTCACGTTGTCTGCCATCTAGGGAAACATTAACAAATGTCAATGTTGACTTAAGCCGCCAACAGATGACATTCAAGTTGCTGTTTAATCAAAATTCTAACCAAATTCAAGCGGAAAATTTTTAAATATACACCGTATGTTTTATTGTGGTGTATTTTTATACATGATATTTATATAAATATATAAGATATCTTATAGACTCTCACGGAACGTTGACACTGGCCTGATTTTATAAAAAAATATACATGTGCACAAATTCGTGCCGCAACAACAATGACAACTTTGTGCCTAATTAATTTATAAACCAACGAGGACTGAGGATGGACAAATAAAATTTTGTCCGAAACGTCACCTTTTCGGCATTTGGCATCCAAAGGCTCTCTTTATTTGCTGCACCTGTACTTGCTCTTTTCCATTCAATAACATCAACAGCAACTTCTCTTCAAATTATAAAATATTAAATATACTTACAAATTAAATGACAGTTGTAGGTTAGGTTTACATATTTAATTTTTTGAATTTCATTTTTCATTTATTTTATTAATATTTTGATTATATTATTCACTCAATATAAAGAAAACAACATCGTCAATGCTTTAAAACATTAAAAAATATGAAATATAAGCTGCTAACTTGTTGTTTTTTTTCAGGAGGGTTTTTTACAGTTTTATCCATCGGCCTTTTACAATAAAAATAAGATGTGCAAAGTTTGCAATAGATCTGAAAATTCTTTCCCGAGGCTCAAAGCCCTTGAAGCTAATAATCGATTTTTTGATATAATTTTTATTATTTTCTATTATAATATCCTAAGGAAAAATCAAATTAAATTTTCAATAATTTATCGTTTATATAGTTTCCTTTGTAAAATAGTAGTTCAGAGCCACATTGACATTGAGTATGTTTTATGAATCTACAGTTATATGAAATTATTTTCCCCACATACAAAAAATGTGAAAATATATATGTAAAATATAGATGGTCATTAAGACAATACATATATTCTAATATTTTTTTTTTTTCTTTCTTTTTTTTTAGAATGTACGCCAGAGTCTTAAGCGAGTTTGCAAATGCCATGGTTATTCTGGAAGTTGCACTACTAAAATCTGTTGGTGGCAAATTGGAACACTTCCTGAGTTAACGAAAAATATACATAATCTATACAAGGGTGCAGTCAAGTGAGTGTTCTATGGAATTATTTATTGTTAAGAAGGAGAAGCAAAGCAATTACTTAAAGTATTATTCACTTTGTTACTACTGAGGTGTTGGCTAGGAAATATACTAACCAGAGTTGGGCAGTATCCAGATACACAAAATCATTGAATCGAGTGTCTTGTATTTAGATACTTAAAAATTGAGTAACCTCTTCGACTTCAAAATATATACTTTTAAAAAGATACTTTCATTTGATTTTGGGGTCTATCTATTAGACTTTATTTTGTGTTTTATCTTTGCTTTTTCTTCTATTTCTGAATCAAGTTCTTGAGAGGTATCCATCTCCCTGCGTAAGATTAGACTTTCTAAACTTGGCGAAATACGATGAAGTTGATGTCTACTATAGAAGGAAGCAGTGGCGTAGGGTATTTTAGTTGGGCCCCCCGCAACCATTTTTTGCCCCTGGCGTAGAGGGGGGGGGGGGGCCGGAACTCCTGGGCCCCCGAAAATTTTCAAGCGAATTTCTAAATTTTTCTTTGAAAAAGTGTATCGCATAAATAAAAGTAATAAAAAAAATGAAAAATATTAATATTTAAGCATTTTTTTGATAAAAGTTTTGTCTTTGAGAGGGCCCGGGCCCCTCGGGGCTCTGGTGAAAACGGAAAAATGATATATTATAAAAGGAAACAAGAATATATCATTTTTTCATGGCTTTGAAAGCACGCCCTGTCCGGCCCGCGGGCCCCCCGCATCGCGGGGTTTGTGGGGGTGTACGTTACGCTACTGGAAGGAAAACTGTTGTCTAAATATTTGGATTTAATTCTTTTACTGAGTAAATACAATAAATTATAATGGTATAAAACAAGCCTATCATCAATAAATCCTCAGTAATATTGTCTTTTGGGCCCTATTTTTTTAAAATTTTATACGTTTAACTAAATGTGTATTTATGTATTTATATTACCCCCAACCCTTCTGGCTTTGGCCTATAAAACTGTTTTTTATATATAAACTTTGGGATATAGGTTTAATGTCACTGCCAAAGTAATATTTTTGAAAAGATTTTGAATAGATTTGTATGTCAAAACGAAAAACTTGGTTGCTTAACTGTTACTAACAATTTTAATGAAATTTTACAGCATTTTTCAATCTAATCCTGAGGACCGAATTGGAAAACTTCTTTATACAAAGAAATCACCGGATTACTGCAAACCCAATTTACCTAAAGGTATCTATAGATTAAATTTTATCTATCAAAGTTGTTAAATCACTTATGATGATGCCACATTAGGGTGGCCTTATGAAATCGATTATTGAATTTCCTATTTTTCTGCTGCTCAAAAGTTTACTTTTATAATAAAAATAAGATATGCAAAGTTTGCCATCGATCCGAAAATTCTTTCCCGAGGCTCAAAGCCCTTGAATTGGCCAAAAATCGATTTTTTGTTAAAATTTTTAATATTTTCAATTATAATATTCTAAGGAAAAATCAAATTAAATTTTCAATAATACCACTAGAAAGGAAATTCAATGCTCTTTAATATTGGTTATTATCATATTTAACTGTTATAGAGAAAAATAGATCTAACGCCCGAGCGCACTTGAATGATTTTAGCAAAAAATCGATTTTTGGCCAATTCAAGGGCTTTGAGCCTCGAATTTTCGGATCGATTGCAAACTTTGCACATCATCTTTTATTGTAAAACTTTTGAGCAGCAGAAAAAAAATTTTTACAGGTATAACTAAAAGGCCACCCTAATGCCACATGAGTGTCGAAATAAGAGTACAACTTTTTAACTTATAACCTATTGTTTTTAATTTATCCGAAACAAAATTATTTTACTATTTATTCTATTAATTATTATTAGATTAATCATTTGTACATTATTCAATAACAATATTATAAATAAATCAACAGCACTTGCCATGTACATCACTGGTTTTCAAACTACGCCTCCTCAAAATTTTAATAGATTAACAATATAGACATGTTTTAAAAAATAAAATTACAATTATTCATTAATTATTATTACAATTAACAGAAAAATAACAAGATTTGGACCCTCTCTTGGCTATAGACCGCGCTTCTCCGTTTAGAAACCGCTGGTATAACATTTACAATGTTTGCCTAAATTCTTTTGGTAATAAATTACACAGGGGAACAGTAATTTTGTTGCCGGGGTATTTGAAGCTATTTATCCCTGGGTATTTGGGTAGCGCTGATTCCAAAAATGTCATCAGTTTTGCCCCATCACCTCTAGTTTTAGAGCTATAGAGAAAATTATATTTTAATAAAAATTAGCTCTAAAGCTGTTCTAATTTTGAATTATCTAGATTTTAAAAATATGCAGATAGATGAATTACATAGAATATAGTTTCAGTCCAATTGGTGGTGATTTAGTGGTGCAAAACACGGCTAAAAGTTTGAGAAAAAGAAATTTTTTCAGAAAAATTATTTAATATATGTAAGGTTTCACTAGGTTATAAATGAAAGAATTGTTTGAATTTATAACTCGATATATTTCGTATTAAATTTTTCTTATAAATATGTTTTAGGTAAAACCTACACCACCACTACGAATTTTTTTCAGTTTTTTTAACTTTGGGCACCCCTAATACAATTTTTTCTATCTCTGAATGCAAAAAGCATATATTGACGATATTCTATAGTTCTTTAGCTTTCCAAAAATCATTCATTCGTAAAAATCTGCTATTAATTAACGAAATTATAGATAAAACAGATATCAAAGCCTGGTGAAAAAAAAAACTTTGCTGCATATCTTTTAGGCGCATGCTCTCCCTCCGATATACTATTTTGTTTATAATAATTAATAGATTTTCATTAATGAATGATTTATAACTTTATATTTCTATGTAATTCATCTATCTACTTATATTTAAGGGGTAACGCCTTAAAAAAATCTAGGTAATTCAAAATAAGAGCCACTTTGGAGCATATTTTCTAAAAAATTTAATTTTTTCTATAGCTTTAAAACTAAAGGTGATGGGGCAAAACTGATGACATTTTTGGAATCAGAAAGCGCTATCCAAATACGTCAAAAAAGTATTTTTTTGGTCCCTTGATTTATCTATTAATAATATAATTTAAAATTGAATAATGTATTAAAAGTTCAATGCATAACTTAAACAATTTGAATACACAAACTAGCCAACCATCAAATTTTTTTTTTTTAATTTTTTATTTTTATGCTTTTCAGGAATCCCAGGAACGATAGGACGTGAATGTTCGCGAAATAAAGGAAATGTTAGCATCGATGAGAAGTTGAGCTGTCTCCATTTATGCAAAAAATGCCAATTGAAAGTGATACCTACGTTGGTTACTAATATGGTCAAATGCAATTGCAAATTCGAGTGGTGTTGTTCAGTGAGTTGTGAGTCCTGTCCTAAATCAGATATCAAATTTGTTTGTGGGCCAAGAATTAAAAAAAAAAAAAAAACTTGACTAATAATAATAAAATAAAATATAAAACGCTCTGAAAAATAACCCCCTAATCCACAAATTTACAGATTTTGAGTTATAGGCAAGGGAATGTTCTTAAAGCTGTTGTTACATATACTACAGCGAACATGCTGGTAGTACTTGTAATAATAACCTAAACCTCTGTTCCTGGCAGAGCTGTGACAACAACTTTAGGTAGATAGATTACATTCTAAAACAAATTTCAAGCATTTCATCACCAGCTCCAAGTAGCAATCATAATTTTAAAAACATGATATTCACTCCTGTGTTTCTGTAGTTCAAGCACATCAGTACTTCCATTGAAATACTGTCATCCCATTCGAGTCAAGTCTAAAAAAGTTGTGGACATTACCTATCACTGATAACCACGATTGCCAGTAACTAACCCTTACCGTTGTCCTATTTTTCATACCCTAAAAACGGGTGATGAGGAAAAGGCGATAAAACTTGATTGATTTTTTAACAAATAAAATGTGATTTTTGAAGAAAACTTTGAAATTACATTTTCTCGAAATGGTTGTGTGTTAAGTTATTATCTTGGACCCTTGTAGTATAATATCTCTTCAATATATAAATGATATATCGGGACGTTTAATTATGAAATTTAAAGATTGCGGTGTGAATTTTAAGTGAAACATTTTAAACAGAGGTTGTATTTATTAATATATGTGGGATTTCACACAAACAAATGTATTGATAGATTATACTCGATATATTTCGGGGTATTATCCCATCTTCACGAGTTACAGACTGCTGAAAACTGTCTGTAACTCCCGAAATATATCGAGTATATCTATCTATTTTTGTTGTTTTTACTCTTATACCTCCATGAAACCCCACATATAAATAAACCTCAGTTTAAAATAAATATCGATTTCAACTATGCTGTATTTTTAATAAATTAATGATAAATTTCCATTTAAATGTTTTAATTTTCATATCAGATTAAAACTGATTATAAACTTTAATATTTTACTTATTTTAGATATTTTCATATTTAAAAAAAAAATTGTAATTTAAAAAAAAAAAATTATGATAGGCATCTATTTGTGGAAAAAAGAAATTATAAATCAAAATGATGTTAATTTTACTTTGATTTGGACAAATATAGGCGTACATATATAAAATAACAATTTTTTAAGATATGAAAATTTTTTCGAACACTTAGAATTATTATTGGAATTTTTAATTAGTAGGCCTACCTCTGAATTCAAAAATACCATCAGATTTTTCCTATCAGCTTTTAGTTCTAAAGTTGCCCTTATTTGGAGTTGTCAAGATTTTTTTAAGGCGAGACAGATTCAGCTGAATCGTAGCTGATTTAGAGATGCCTCAAACGGTTTATAATATCGAATTTTTTTTTTTTTTATTTGAACATCCCTAATACTATTTGCTTGAATGACAAAAAAGATAGTAAAAAAAAATATTCTAAAATAAAAGTGCTTAAAAAATCTTTTCACAATAAGGTCAGTGCATTTATTATGAAATTTACTTGAAATTTAATTTACACTTAATCTATAAAATTAGAGCTGATAAGAAAAATTGATAGTATTGTTGGATTCATCGCTACCCTAGTGTAATGTATAATATATTAAATGACTTAGACTTTTATAATTGTTATGAGAAATGACATTTTGGCATTAATTACGTTTTATTATTTAGTAATTAATAATTCAAAACTGTTACGAAAATTAATGCCAAAATATATTTTCTTTTTATTCTATATATCTTATATATCTATTCTATAAATCCTATATATCTTATATATATTTTTTAATTTATATTAAAAAGCTCTAGATCTTGAAATCTGTGAGCACCAAACATCTAGATAACATCTAGTCTACATATGGTACAGTGAGGGACAATATTAAGTCCCATCCATGCCTTTTCTACTTGTGATTATTTCATTGTTTTTATAAAAGAAAATGAAAATCTTTATTGGAAATTTTCTAGGTTTTAACCATGAAAGTTTCCATTAAAAAATATATAATATTTTTTTTAAAAACAATGAAATAATCACAAGTAGAAAACTCATGGGTGAGACTTAATATTGTCCCACACTGTACATGGTATGTTATATATAATTTTATTTTATTAAATTGTTATATTAAAACTTTATCATAAACAGAGAAGGTGATAGGTTTTCAACAAATCTTAATCCACCTTATGTTTTGTAATACTTTTATATAAATTTTTGTAAAAATGGTCAACAATTATTTTTTTATATAATACATGTATAATAAACAAAATAATATAATAAATACGTGTCAAGTCTTAACAAAAATGTATTTCTTAATATAAATTCCTTTAAGCTCAATGATAACAAATAGTATATAGATACAAGATTTATTATTATGGTTTCCAACTGAGGTTGTAGTGCAGAATAATGGCCTATTATTCACCTTGGCGGGGGCGGTAACTACCTCAATAATCAGTAGAAACGGCCAGAGGATCATTCAATTCGGGATGAAAAAGGAAGTTACTTGCGAAGGTCAGATTGGGTTGACAATAGTAAGAAAAAGATTTTTTCTTTTTGCAGGATCTTTAATGGCTTGGCGACCGAGCGTGCACAGCTTGTTTCAGTTTCGACCTCTATGGGTCATCATCAGGCCTACAATAGGGAACAATATATTCTCATTTTTTTATATAAAAAGATCAAAGTGGAGACAATTTTTTTTAATATAAAAACATTTTAATACCTATAAAGACACTTGTCAAAGAAAATCTATCACATATATAGGCATTTCTATATTACATCATTACATTCGTTAAAACAGTTTTTTTAAGGTTCTTTTATAAAATTTTTTTAACATTTGCTGTTTTTAATATATTGTTCCCAATTGTAGGCCTGATGATGACCCTGAAAAACAAGCTGGTCTCTCGGTCGCCAAGCCATTAAAGATCCTGCAAAAAGAAAAAATCTTTTTCTTACTATTGTCAACAGAATCTGACTTCCGGAAGTAAATTCCTTTTTCATTCTGAGGTAACCACATCAGCATTCAACATACAATTAATATTTTTTTACCCAATAACCGAAACAAAAGGATAGGGATCTGTCGAAATGTAGGGATATCAGATAGAGCATGTTGTTGTACACAACTCTGTGGTTCCACTATAGACAGTGCCTATCTTTTTTTCGGTTATGTGATTAATTAATTGTACGATTGGTGAGCGTTTTTCGTCTAGAGAAATGTGTTTATTGATTTCACTAGATAAAAAACAATTTTAATATTCAATTCATAGTGAACTCAGCTTCTCTGTTTGCCTTACTTCAATAAATTGTATTGTATGAAAAGTAGATTTACTTTAGGGATTCTGTACATTGACCAGAAATTTTACAAAATGTTTATTTTATATAGAATATATATATATAAGAATTTAGGCTATTTTTTTTTTAGTATACAAGTCTTATGCCATCTTTTAAAACTCAAAAAATTTTATAAACTTTGAATTGTGATGTCACACTTAGAGAAACCCCCGGGTCCCCCATGTCACAATTAGTAACGTTGTGACCAGACCCCTACCCCCCTCCCTAACGCGTTACGTAATATGTGGACGACCTCTAATGATCTAGGCAGTGCTTCTTAAACTTTTTGAAGTTGCGGCCCCCTTGGAACCCAAGCCTCCATATTAAATTCAGACAAGACGACACAAAACGAAATTTTAAATACTCAAAAATATATTTTCTTAATTTTGTAATTATAATCCAAGTATTTAGTATTATTTAGACTTGTTTAATAATAATTATTTATTACATTTGCGACTGTTCGCGGCCCCCGCGGGTAATCCATGGCCCCCTAGAGGGCCCCGGCCAACCTCTTTAAGAAGCACTGTTATAGAAGCAAGGGCGGATCCAGAGGTGTTTCTCGGGGGGGGGGGGGGGGGTAATCTGGTGTGACTCGTCTCACAGCACACTATTTTTTCTTAATTTCGGTAATTTAAAGGCTCATTCTGTACTTGTTTGCCAGAATATAAATACAAATCAAATTTTTAAGTATTAATTTTTAAAATTGTACGTTAAAAATAAATTTTTTTGCGAAAAAAGGTATTTTTTAAATCTCGGGGGGGGGGGGGGGAATTACCTCCTTTACCCCCCCCTGTATCTGCCCTTGTATAGAAGGTTGCCTCAACTGAAGATAAATTTTCTCTCAGGTTTAGTTTCGTTAAAATTAATATATATTAATATCCTGTTAATGATTTACAAAAACAAATAGATTTTTTTTTTAAATCTTATCCCTTTAGATAATGAATAGTTTATATAATTTGACCGTTAAATTCTAAACAAAAGGTTCTCTTAATGATTCATCATTCTTTTCTATAAACATGAATGAATAAATAAATTCCTTTGGTATCAATATAATATCTTATCAATTCTAGATAACATTGTCAAGAAATCAATAATATTTAATTATGAAAAAAATATTTTTATTAAGAATTTAACAATAAATACCCCTTTGAGTAATAATAATAATAATAATTATTATAATAATTTACAATGCATTATAGTTATATTGGGTTAAAAAAAAAAACCCTAACCCAAAATGGACGATATCGGCTACTAAGGGGCAGTGAAACGATCAAGGGTTGGAGGCAAGGGGGGGGGGGAGGTAAAGCGGGTAATTACCTCCCCCCCGAGATTTGGAAAAAATACCTTTTTTCGCAAAAAAATTTATTTTTAACGTAAAATTTTAAAAATTAATACTTAAAAATTTGATTTGAATTTATATTCTGGCAAACAAGTACAGAATGCGCCTTTAAATTACTGAAATTAAGGAAAAATAGTGTGCTGTGCGACGAGTCACACCAGTCTACCCCCCCCCCGAGAAACACCTCTGGATTCGCCCTTGGTTGGAGGGCGGTAGTAGCCTCAGCTACATTTAAAAAAATAAATTAACAAGCTGTGTATTTCTAATTTTACCCCTTTTTTAAGATAAATTTACGAGATGAGTTTGTGTTTGATTGAGCAAAAATTACACCCCCTGGAGTCGAGCCAGGACCTCCACGCTTCTACTACCTTTATCCTAGGTCGCCGTCCCAAAAAAAAAAATAAAAAAATCCCGCATCCGCCTATTATACTAATGAAATTAAAATTTCATTGACAAGAAAAGTAGTTCGCCCACCTCGAAAGCGTGTAAGTCCTGGCTCGACTCCAGGGGGTGCAATTTTTGCTCAATCAAACGCCAACTCATTTCGCAAATTTGTTATCATATTGACTGTCTTATTTACAGTCTAAATGAGGGTTGTTTGAATAAATTCCATCTCTTTTCAAACAAAGCTCTACCTAGTTAACCCCTTCTTTAGTTAAGCCTTATACCGAATTTTGGGTCTTAGCTAGTTGATTATGATCTGGGTTCTTATTTAATCATATGAATAGCTTAACTAGATGTGAAAATACTCGAGTCATAGTCAACTAGATTATCCGAAGGATAGCTAGTTAATTAGAAGTGAAGCAACCGGTCCTTGTATTTTTAAAAAATTATCATTTTAAAAGCAAATCAAAATAAAAATATTTAAGGGGAAGCGAGGTTAAATAGTGGCTTAAAAGGGCGATTTCCCTTAAAAAAAAATCTGGTGGTCGCACAGCACACATCTTTCTCTTATCCTTCGGCATGATAAAGTTGTGTACTGTGCTTGTCACACCAGATTTTTTGTGTCGACATATATTCAGTTGCCGCCGATATATTAAAATTTATAAACATAGAAAAATATTTATAATTTGTTACCATGGCAACCATTTCTCCTATCTTTCCTATGAAGTACAAGAGTAAAATGGTCTTCAAACATTTTTGAGAGCAAAATGAGAATATACATTTTAAAGAGCATCTAAAAAATAATTGATTTTATAATTTTAATCAAAATCGTTTGAGCGAATTTTGAGAAAATCGAAAAAAAACTGAAAAATTACATCAATAAAATACTAGTATTTTTTAGCCGATTTTGTTTAAAAACTTATTTCCACCCCTTGGGGGGATGTCTAACTTAAATATAATATTTCAGCCTCGTAACTCTTTTCGTTGTTGAGATACATCGAATTTTTGACATGAATCCAATACTTACTCTCGATATATATGTATATTAACATATACATATAGGTAAGAGAAAGTAAAAATGAGATGTTACGTAAGCAAGGGGTGGGGAGGTGTTAGTGAATTGAGACCTTACAGCGCCACATCGGGCAGGGCCTGTCGAATCCAAATTCTGGACACACGTGCTTTTTAGGTAGCCTGACAAACCCCTGCTTGTTTAAAATTTAATAAAAATAAATTTGTATATATATATATAAATATTGTGAATATATTTATAAAGAAATTTTAAGTTTTTCTCTAAGAAATGCTTACGTTTTAGAACTGAGATTCGTGGTGGGGGAAGGCTTTATTTAAAGGCTTGAGAGCGCGGGAGAGACACAGTAGTTATCATTTGTTCTTCGTTATCAAAAGGTCTCCAGTGGGCTGGCCAGCCATTGTTAGCTCCGCCCCTCTGTCTTCTCTCTGCCTGTAAGTACCAGAATTTTTAAAAATAATGGAAATTTTACCAATTTAATATTGAATTATTAGAAATTTTAAATATTTCCATTGTTTTAAAGTAATTTTGTTTGAATGCATGTTTTTCAGCTATTTTTTTATAGGAATAATTTGTACTCAAGAGGGACTCAACTAACAACAATGTCGGATCCAGATAACTTAAAGAATTTTCAATCTATTTTCTTCCCCCCCCCCTCAATTAATAAATTTTAAGATATTTTTTATAATTTTTTAAAAGTGTTTAAAATTTTAAATATATATATATATCCAGTAGCGCCATTTCAAATTTTTTTTAGGGGAGGCAAACTTTTTTTTTTTTTAATTAAATTAAGAATAGGTATCTCAAATTTGGCCAAAATTTAAAAAAATTTTTCATTTTTTACATTTTATATAACCGTAGGAATATTTTGAAATATTTTATTTAGAATAATATAAAAAATTTTAAAAATCACAACCTTTGAGAGGGGAGGGGGGGGAATGCACCCCCAAAATGACGCCTCTGTATATATCATATTTTTTAATTATAATGCGGCAGCTTCTTATTCGTAACAAGAGATGTTCGGTGTTTTCAAGAAATAAAATAACGCAGATAAAAAAATTCCTTTTATATAACAATATAAATTTAAAAAAAAAATTGGATTAAATTTGTTTATTTTTATTTTTATTAATTCAAACATTGAACAACTGAATTTATTCTATACACAGTGGCGTAGCGAGCTTAACTAGCGCTCGGGGCACAATATCTTTTTAGCGCCCCTCCCCCCCCCCCCATTCGAAAACCATATAATATTATATGTAAAATATACAAAATTATTATATTACACTGGCACTAAATTTAAAATATATTTTCCAGAAATCATTTATAATAAAAATAAAAATTATTCAGCAATTTTTTGTTTTTTTGGCGCCCCTTTGTGACTAGCGCCCGGGGCATACCCCCTTCTTGCCCTCCCCCCTCCCTGCGCCACTGTCTATACAGTTTCGAATTTCAATATTTCATTTTCAGGGCCTTTAAATTTTTGAGATTCCGGATGGAGGTTGGCTGTTTGAACTCCCATATTCTCCCTTGACTACGGCTATGCTTAACACCAATTTACATAAAAATAAACAAATTTAATCCATTTTTTTTTTTATTTTATGTTGCTATATAAAAGGAATTTTTTTCTAAAGCTTAAAATTTACCCCCCCCCCCCTCTTGTCATCTCTAAAGATCCCCCCCTCCCCAAAAAAAAAAAAATTTATATTTTTGGAGATCTATATATTTGAATAAGATATTAATAGTCAATATACCTCGATTCGGATGCTTGGCCCACCAACAAAAAATCTGCTCACAGTCTTGTTAAATATTTCCATAATTGAATTTCACCTGGGAGATAGAGATCTCTCTTCTCTTAAGGCGCTTCTCGTCCTCTACAAAAAAAAAAGTTCAATCAATTAATTGAAATAAAATAGAAAAAATGGCATCAAATGGTGATAAAGAAGTCATTCAAATGCATCACTATTCACAGGGAAGTCTCTTGCCCATACTAAGCCCCTGGCAAAATTACCTGTTTCTGCGTCCCCCCCCCCCCCCATACCTCACAACCTCTAGAGAAAATAATAATAAAATCTCTAATTTTTGACATGAATCCAATACTTGATAAAGAAAGTCTATATATATATATATAGGCAAGAGAAAGTAAAAAATCTCCAGTGAATTCATCTGAAAATTCTTTTGTTTTTCACCACCAAATCAATTTTGGACAGCCATGATACAAATAAATATTTTCATTTTAAAATTTTACCAGTACCCGATGATAAAATCAATAAATTAAAAATTGATTATACTATCAAAAATTTATCTCATAAATCACTCAGTAATATAAACAATAAAATCTTAGAATAGCGAATTTTTTATTTATACAAAGACCTTTATTTTCACAATGCCAAAATTAATATAAACATTTTCTTTAGATATTATAAACATATTGGTATTTCCTTTGATAGCGAAAAATATTTTAATATATACAAACGTCTGAACAATTAATTTATGACGTAAAATAGTGTTATTCTAACACCCCCCCCTCCCTTTTTTTGCAATAAATAATTAGGCCTGCCAGGATTCTAATTGTATTATGGTATTACAGACAAATAAAGAATTCGGCTTATTTTAAAAAAATAATAAGTATTTTGAACAGAAATCAAAATACAAACATGAGTGGCTTTTATTTTTTTAAAATATAATTCCGTTTTTTTGTAATAAATATTTAGGCCTGCCAGGTTCTAATTAATTATAGTATTAGATACAAATAAAGATTTCGGCCACTTTTAAAAAAATAATAAGAATTTCACCTAGAAATCAAAATACACCCATGTGTGGCTATCATTTTTTTAAAAATATAATTCCTTTTTTTGAAATAAATATTTAGGCCTGCCAGATTCTAAGTGATAATAGTAACGCAGACAAATAAAGATTTCGGCCACTTTTAAAAACATAATAAGAATTTTGCCCAGAAATCAAAATACTCCATAAGAGGCTATATTAAAAAAAATATATAATTCCGGTTTTTTGCAATAGATATTTAGGCCTGTCAGATTCTAATTGATTATAGTAATACAGACAAATAAAGATTTTTTTAAATAAGAATTTTTCTCAGAATTCAAAATACACCCATGAGTGGCTATCATTTTTTTTTATATATATATAATTCCGTTTTTTTTGAAATAAATATTTAGGCAATATTGTGCAATTTTTTTAATTTATTTATTGGCCAGTTTTAAATAATATTAAATAACTAGCCGGAAGTTTCGCCCCCTGGACCCCCTCAGCTGGCTCGGGCCCGCCTGCGGTGGTCATCATCGCCTTTTCTTAATTATGAGAAGCTTCACGTCTAGACAGTAATTTTAAGAATAACTCAAAAAGGAATTTCGGGATGAAAATAATTTTCCTGTAATCCATATGCATATAAAATTTCATTTCAAAATTCCATCGGGAAGTTGCCTAAATAGATGCGTGAAGATTAGCGAATTATATATATAGATTAATAAGAATTTTTCCAAGAAAATCAAAATACACCCATGAGTGGCTTTGTTAATAAATATTTACGGCTGCCAGGTCCTAATTGATTATAGTATTAGAAACAAATAAGGATTTGAAAGATAATTCTTTTGCAGTAGGAATTTTACAACCAACTAATGCTCATTTTACTTAAATCCTTAACTTTCTATATATTAATAGATATAGTTAATAATATAAATAATGAAGTTTATTTTATCACTTCTTAAAATTCATCCAAACCTCTTTCCAGTAGGATAATGGAACTGTCAACGATTCGCCTTTCTTTGCTGTCATTTATTTATTTATTTTTGATCTTCTGTTCACTACTTCTTTGTCCTCTTCATGTTCAATTTTGAAATGATATACTGTATTATCTGTAAAATGATATAAATATTTTTTCTATAATACAAATCTATTGGAGGTTTTGTTTTGAAATTAATCTCACCCATCTCACCTGTTTTGATTCAAAAGAAGTTTTTTTTTTTTTTTTTTTTTTTTTTTTGTATTAAATATATTTATATCTGCAAACAAAAGATTTTATTTTATTTATTGTAGTAAATTCAATATAAAAATTCTCTGAACTCTTTTAATATTGATTTGATTGTTAAGTCAAGTTATATTCACTCATCTGTCATTGAATTTTTAATATCCTTTCAGATATATCTCGCTCTCATCGTTGCGCGCCGCTAAACTTGAATTAAATATTTTCTTAATATATCAAAATTCTGGTTAGGATTTTGCACACAATATATTTATTTCATTTCTTAGGAAATTGCAAGTTATCATTAAAAATAAAAGGTAATTCATAATAATAAAAATTAAAAAAAAAAGTGCAAGAGATGGATTTGAACTCGCACAAGTTTGGTTAGGTGAGGATGGAAAAAAATATATATACAATCAACTTTACCAATTCAGCCACCGATGGTTTTACGAAAAGTTAAAAAAATAAGCTATATAAGAAACATTAAATAAAAAAATTATTTTAATAATTTTAATATTGCACATATGATATATCATTTTTTACTATGTTTTATACAGATTAATAATTTATAATCATAATATCAATAGCATGGATAGTTTTCAAATTATTCAATGGACAAATGTCAAATTGTTTATGCCTTGATGTAATTAAACCAAAAACTCTTTATAACATATGATCCATGATATTAATTCTTGAATTCCCCCTGATTCCAAATAACTAAACCCCTTTTAATTATATGATCTAATTTTTGAGTTATTGACGATCAAACATAAGCCAAACACGGGCCTAAAGGCCTGACCACCCAATTCCATATATATGAAAAAGCTTATTTAGCATTGTCTGATTAAAACCAAATTTTTACCAGAGATTTATAATTAATAAATGAATATTTTTCTAAAGTTTCATTGAGATTGGTAAAGCAATAAATAAAATATTGACTATTTTGTAAATTTAGTTTTAGAATTTGCGATCCCGGATATGTAAAGAGAGCGCTCTGTGAACCGGGTCTAGGCTTGAATCTGAGATCGCAATTCTAAAACTCAATTTACAAAATAGTCAATATTTTATTTATTTCTTTACCAATCTCAATGAAATTTTAGAAAAATACTCATTTATTAATTATAAATCTCTGGTAAAAATTTGGTTTTAATCAGAAAATGCTAAATAAGCTTTTTCATATATATGGAATTGGGTGGTCAGGCCTTTAGGCCCGTGTTTGGCTTATGTTTGATCGTCAATAACTCTAAAATTAGAGCATATAATTAAAAGGGGTTTAGTTATTTGGAATCAGGGGAATTCAAGAATTAATATCATGTATCATATGTTATAAAGAGTTTTTAGTTTAATTACATCAAGGCATAAACAATTTGACATTTGTCCATTGAATAATTTGAAAACTATGTGTTCTATTAATATTTAGATTATAAATTAATAATATGTATAAAACGTTGTAAAAAATGATATATCATATGTGGGATATTAATATTTTTTAAATAATTTTTTTATTCAATGTTTCTTATATAGTTTATTTTTTTAACATTTCACATAACAATCGGTGGCTGAATTGGAAAACACGACTAGATTTTTTTTTCATCCTCGCTTAACCAAACTTGCGCGAGTTCAAATCCATCTCCTGCACTTTTTTTTTTAATTTTTATAATTATGAATAATTACCTTTTATTTTTAATGATAACTTACAATTTCCTAAGAAATGAAATAAATAAAAAAATCAAACAATATAAATACAATAACCTTTTATTAAAATATCTCTTAAAAAGAAAAAAATAACTTTTTTTTTATAATTATTAACCACTAATTCGCTGACTTCTGTCTTTCTCCTATTTTTTTTATCGACGTTCCACACGCTGTTTTCTCAAGGCCACCTACCAGAATTTCCTCGGTGGTTGGTGGCTTTTGGTGTCAGGCCTCCAGTGAAAGCGCTACTGGGGGCAAAAAATAAATTTTTTAATCTTTAATTTTGAATCTCTTCTTCCACAAATCAATTATAATAAAGTAGC
The DNA here is from genome assembly GCA_023213315.1 of Euborellia annulipes. NCBI lineage: Eukaryota > Metazoa > Arthropoda > Insecta > Dermaptera > Anisolabididae > Euborellia > Euborellia annulipes. The sequence continues at coordinate 546,646 of JAKCPI010031143.1, forward strand.
GCACGGGGCATGATGCCCCCCTTTGCCCCTCCTCGCTACGCCACTGGCTGAAATTGGTTTATTTGAGAAAGAAAAACGGTAAATTTTCAGCATTTTTTATTAGTTTACAAAGTAATATAATATTTCGAAATATTTCAGAGACGTATCGACACCCCTTCTTCAGTCGAAATTCGAAATATTTGGAAATAATGCCTTGTAAACTATTTTTTCTTTCTCAAATGTTAAAACCAATATTTCCTTTTTAAATATTTATTCTGGGCCAAATTACCTTAAAATTTACTTTTATTTTAGAAAATATATAGCGCGCTACGAATTTCGTTTTTCAGTATTATAATAGTAAATCTGTGGAATAATAACTTTCTTCTTCTTCCGTCTTCACCATTATTAATTCTGCGGTGCGGGGTCGGCGGACCTTACACTCCCCCTCCACTCTCCTCTATCTAATGCTGTGGAATAATACTTTGAAATCTTGTATTTAATTTAGAAAAAAAATGTTTTTGACGATAACAAATTTATTAATATAATCAATCAATGGAATGTAATTATTAATATATTTTTTATTCTTGTTTTTTAATTTTATTTTTTAATAAATAATTAATTTATTTTATTATAATTTTTGTATAAAAAATATGTCTTTGTAACAAGAGTGAACAGGAGAATAGAATAGTAGAGTGTGTTCGCGCCAAAAAAAAAAATCTCCTCTCTGTTTTTGATCTCCGGATCATCGGAAATTTATCTCGGAGGGCCCGGGCCCCGGGGATATAGCCCCCCCTGCCCCCCTCTGTCTGCGGCCCTGCTTGGATGTCATTAACGCGAGAAGGCCAGTTTTTGTGTTTGAGTGTCAACAGCAGACAAACGCTTGGTGCCATCACCATCAAATTTTTTTTATTTTCAAGCGCTTTATAAACTCTATCCAAATTGCAAGTTTCGTCAAAATTGTTCTATAATCTTGGATGTTATTAACGCGAGAAAGCCAGTTTTTGTGTTTGAGTGTCAACGCAGACAAACGCTTGGTGCCATCACCATCAAATTTTTTTTATTTTCAAGTGCTTTATAAACTCTATATAAATTGCAAGTTTCGTCAAAATTGTTCTAAAATCTTGGATGTTATTACTTAAAAAATCGAGTTTTTGTGTTTGAGTGTCAACAGCAGACAAACGCTTGGTGCCATCACCAACAAATTTTTTTTATTTTCAAGCGCTTTATAAACTCTATTCAAATTGCAAGTTTCGTCAAAATTGTTCTATAATCTTGGATGTTATTAACACGAGAAGACCAGTTTTTGTGTTTGAGTGTCAACAGACAAACGCTTGGTGCCATCACCATCAAATTTTTTTATTTTCACGGGCTTTTTAATCTCTATCCAAATTGCAAGTTTCGTCAAAATTGTTCTATAATCTTGGATGCTATTAACGCGAGAATGCCAGTTTTTGTGTTTGAGTGTCAACAGCAGACAAACGCTTGGTGCCATCACCACCATTTTTTTTCAAAGGCTTTATAAACTAACTTGCAAGTTTCGTCAAAATTAAAAAATTTCAAGAAAATGATGTTTTTTAATTGAAATTTTAGCCATGAAAAATTTTTTTTATTAGAATTTTAAGGTGGGAGCTCAATGGGTCCGGGCCCCCTCGGAGGTCCCGGGCCCCGGGGATCTAGCCGTCCTGCCCCCCTCTGTCTGCGGCCCAGATATTCTGTATAGAAAGAAAATCTTTATAATTGAATAAAATATCTAATTTGTGAAAACTTAAAAAATTATACTTATAATTCTGAAAGTCTCCACAGGGTCGCAGCACTAATCAGTCTGATATACTCTCTTAATTTATATGATAAATATCCAATGATTATGCCCCGGAGATCAAAAACAGAGAGGAGGTTATTTTTTTTTTGGCGCCAACACACTCCTTTACTATTCTATTCTCCTGTTCACTCCTGTTACAAAGACCCTATTTTTAATACGAAATTTATTAAAAAATAAAATTAAAAAGTATGAAGAATAATTAATTATACTATAAATCATTAAATAAATATTAACAATTAATTAATTAAATTTGTTATATATAGTCTTATAGTCAAAATAGGTCGGATACAATGGGGGGAGGGGGGAGTAAAAGAGGTAATTAATTACCTCTCCCTTTCCCGAGATTTGAGAAAAATATTTTTTTTTGGGAATGAAATTTTATTTTGAGTATAAAATTTTAAAAATGAATACTTAAAAATGTGTCTATATATTCTGGTAAACAAATAGAGGAGGGGGGAATTTGGTGTGACTGGTCGCACATCACACAATTTTCTCTTACTTTCAATAATTTAAAGTTATATTAAGTACTTGTATACCATAATATAAATATATATATACAAATCAAATTTTTAAGTATTAATTTTGGAAATTTTATATTAAAAATAAAATTTAATTTCCAAAAAAAATATTTAGCTAAATATTTTTCGAGATCTATTATTTGAATAAGATAATAGTAGTATTCAAAATACCTCGATTCGGACTTTAACTGAGTCATATATATATTTAACAAGGCATGTGAGTGTTTTTTTATTGATGAGGCCAAACATCCCATGGCCCCCGGGAATCGAACCCAGGATCTCCGCCTTTCCGGGGCATAGGCGTGCTATCCATTGCACCAGGCCACCGGACCCTCGACCTGCACCAATAAAACTCACTTCCCCTTATATGCAGTTAGTCGCGCAAGTTACTAACTCGTAACGAAAACGTGAAAAACTTTAAAGAAAAATTTTCCACAGTAGTGTGTTAGAGCAGATCCAGTTAACCAAGCGGCGCATAAGTGGAAAATTTTTCTTTAAAGTTTTTCACGTTTTCGTTACGAGTTAGTAACTTGCGCGACTAACTGCATATAAGGGGAAGTGAGTTTTATTGGTGCAGGTCGAGGGTCCGGTGGCCTGGTGCAATGGATAGCACGCCTATACCCCGGAAAGGCGGAGATCCTGGGTTCGATTCTCGGGGGCCATGGGATGTTTGGCCTCATCAATAAAAAACACTCACATGTCTTGTTAAAAAAAATATTTATTTCATTTCTTAGGAAATTGTAAGTTATCATTAAAAATAAAAGGTAATTATTCATAATTATAAAAATTAAAAAAAAAGTGCAGGAGATGGATTTGAACTCGCGCAAGTTTGGTTAAGCGAGGATGAAAAAAAAATCTAGTCGTGTTTTCCAATTCAGCCACCGATCGTTTTATGACATGTTAAAAAAATAAACTATATAAGAAACATTGATTAAAAAAATTATTTAAAAAATGTTAATATTGCACATATGATATATAATTTTTTACAACGTTTTATACAGATTATTAATTTATAATCTAAATATTAATAGAACACATAGTTTTCAAATTATTCAATGGACAAATGTCAAATTGTTTATGCCTTGATGTAATTAAACTAAAAACTCTTTATAACATATGATACATGATATTAATTCTTGAATTCCCCCTGATTCCAAATAACTAAACCCCTTTTAATTATATGCTCTAATTTTAGAGTTATTGACGATCAAACATAAGCCAAACACGGGCCTAAAGGCCTGACCACCCAATTCCATATATATGAAAAAGCTTATTTAGCATTGTCTGATTAAAACCAAATTTTTACCAGAGATTTATAATTAATAAATGAGTATTTTTCTAAAGTTTCATTGAGATTGGTAAAGAAATAAATAAAATATTGACTATTTTGTAAATTGAGTTTTAGAATTGCGATCTCAGATTCAAGCCTAGACCCGGTTCACAGAGCGCTCTCTTTACATATCCGGGATCCCAAATTCTAAAACTAAATTTACAAAATAGTCAATATTTTATTTATTTCTTTACCAATCTCAATGAAACTTTAGAAAAATACTCATTTATTAATTATAAATCTCTGGTAAAAATTTGGTTTTAATCAGACAATGCTAAATAAGCTTTTTCATATATATGGAATTGAGTGGTCAGGCCTTTAGGCCCGAGTTTGGCTTATGTTTGATCATCAATAACTCTTAAATTAGAACATATAATTAAAAGGGGTTTAGTTCTTTGGGATCAGGAGAAATTCAAGAATTAATAACATGTATCATATGTTATAAAGAGTTTTTGGTTTAATTATATCAAGGCATAAACAATTTGACATTTGTCCATTGAATAATTAAAAAACTATGCGTGCAATTGATATTTTGATTATAAATTATTAATCTGCATAAAAGATAGTAAAAAATGATATATCATATGTACAAAATTAACATTTTTTTAATTAGTCTTTTATTTACTGTTTTTTATATGGCCTATTTTACGTTCTATAAATAAAACCAAACTTGGCTCAGTTGGTAAAGTGGTTATCATTTATATTTTTTTTTCGATCCTAGCTTTATCAAACATTTCGAGTTCAAATCCATCTCCTGCACTTTTTTTTTTATTCTTACTATTATCAATTTCCCTTTATTTTTAATGGTAACTCATACCTCATTCTTATAAAAATGCAAAATTTCTTTTAGAAAGTTGGTCGGGAAAACAGATATATATTGATAGATAATTTATACAATATAGAAACAGAGATAAAAAATTAAATGTGTTAATTAATTACAATCCTGGAATTTCTCACTTGTTTTAAGCCCTCAAAACGTGTATTTCCATCAAAATCAAGATGGTGTGCGTGTGGGTGATGGAACTAACTATAAGCCATATATAGTCAGTGCAGGAAGGGTCTTTGGCTGGCTACCCCTTGACGAATCCCTCACTCTTTGGCTTAACTTATGATCAGGGGCGTATATAAGAGGGGGGGGGGGGGCCCGAACTTTCCCAAACACACATACATATATAGGGTTATACAGACATCAGCGTAACAAATTTTTCCGCAGGATCGATATTGGTTCCGCAAAAGAAAAAATGTTCCGCAAAAAATTTGGTGTGAAAAAAAATTTAGTTTCTTAACAAAAAAATTTTCCTCAGATAAATTTTTGAGTTCAGCCCCCCCCCCCCCCCCACCCCGAAGAAATTTCTATATACGCCCCTGCTTATGATAGTCAAGTTTTATTAAATAATCAATCAACGTAATTATTTATTAATCGTATTTATTGATTGTTTAATTTTATTTCAATAAATTTGTATTAAAAATGGGTCTGTGTAACAGGAGAATAGAATAGTAGAGGAGTGTGTTGGCGCCAAAAGTGACGTCAGAAGAAACACTCCTTTCTGTTTTTAATCTCCTGATACATTTCAAGACATTGGAATTATATATTAAAATCTTTATAATATAATAAAATAACTGATTTGTGCTGCGATCTTGTGGAGACTTTAAAAACTATAATTCTAAAGGCCTCCACGAGGTAGCAGCACAATCATACCCTCCTGTATCTGGAGACTTGTCTAATCATGCTGATTTGTGCTGCCACCCTGTGAAGACTTTTAGAATTAGTATAATTTTTAAAGTCTCCACAAGAGTGTAGCACAAATCAGTTATTTTATTCTATTATAAAGATATAATTCCAATGATGATAAGTCTTGAAAGTATCAGGAGATTAAAAACAGAAAGGAGTGTTTCTTCTGACGTCACTTTTGGCGCCCACACACTCCTCTACTATTCTATTCTCCTGTTACATAGACCCATTATTAATACAAATTTATTGAAATAAAATTGAAAAATCAATAAATATATTTATTAATAATTAATTTACATTGATTGATTATATAATAAAAATACGTTATTGTCGAAATACATTAAAAATATTATATATTAATATTTTCTAAATTGGAATAAAAAAATAAAAAATATATATTTTTTTATCAAATTATATATATATATATATAAATAGATAAAAAATAATGGAAAAATATTTTAATTAAACTTTTTGATAAATTAAAGAGGTGGGATTTATTTTTTTCTTTATGAGATGGGTTATAAATTATATTTATTTTTTATATATTAGTGACAGACAATTCAACACTCATGGGGTCACCTATCTGCTTGGCTTTGCTAATAGTAAGAATAAAAAAAAAGTGCAGAAGATGGATTTGAACTCGAAATGTTTGATAAAGCCAGGATCGAAAAAAATATAAATGATAACCACTTTACCAACTTGGCCAAGATTAGTTTTATTTATAGAACGTAAAATAGGCCATATAAAAAACAGTAAATAAAAGACTAATTAAAAAAATGTTAATTTTGTACATATGATATATCATTTTTTAATACGTTTTATGCGGATTAATAATTTATAATCAAAATATCAATTACACGCATAGTTTTTTAATTATTCAATGGACAAATGTCAAATTGTTTATGCCTTGATATAATTAAACCAAAAACTCTTTATAACATATGATACATGTTATTAATTCTTAAATTCCTCCTGATTCCAAATAACTAAACATTTTTTAATTAAATGATCTAATTTTAGAGTTATTGATGATCAAAGTTAAGCTTATTTTCGCCCTTAATGACATCAACACCCAATTCCATATATATGAAAAAGCTTATTTAGCATTGTCTGATTAAAACCAAATTTTTACCAGAGATTTATAATTAATAAATGAGTATTTTTCTAAAGTTTCATTGAGATTGGTAAAGAAATAAATAAAATATTGACTATTTTGTAAATTGAGTTTTAGAATTTGCGATCCCGGATATGTAAAGAGAGCGCTCTGTGAACCGGGTCTAGGCTTGAATCTGAGATCGCAATTCTAAAACTCAATTTACAAAACAGTCAATATTTTATTTATTTCTTTACCAATCTCAATGAAATTTTAGAAAAATACTCATTTATTAATTATAAATCTCTGGTAAAAATTTGGTTTTAATTAGACAATGCTAAATAAGCTTTTTCATATATATGGAATTGGGTGGTCAGGCCTTTAGGCCCGTGTTTGGCTTATGTTTGATCGTCAATAACTCTAAAATTAGATCATATAATTAAAAGGGGTTTAGTTATTTGGAATCAGGGGGAATTCAAGAATTAATATCATGTATCATATGTTATAAAGAGTTTTTAGTTTAATTACATCAAGGCATAAACAATTTGACATTTGTCCATTGAATAATTTGAAAACTATGTGTTCTATTAATATTTAGATTATAAATTAATAATCTGTATAAAACGTTGTAAAAAATTATATATCATATGTGCAATATTAACATTTTTTAAATAATTTTTTTATTCAATGTTTCTTATATAGTTTATTTTTTTAACATGTCATAAAACGATCGGTGGCTGAATTGGAAAACACGACTAGATTTTTTTTCATCCTCGCTTAACCAAACTTGTGCGAGTTCAAATCCATCTCCTGCACTTTTTTTTTCATTTTTATAATTATGAATAATTACCTTTTATTTTTAATGATAACTTAGAATTTCCTAAGAAATGAAATAAATATATTGTGTGTAAAATCCTAACCAGAATTTTTACATATTAAAAAAATATTTAATTCAAGTTTAGCGGCGCTCAACGATGAGAGCGAGAAAGGATATTAAAAATTCAATGACAGATGAGTGAATATAACTTGACTTAACATTCAAATCAATATTGAAAGAGTTTAGCGAATTTTTATATTGAATTTAATGGAGATTTTTATTTTATTTACTACAATAAATAAAATAAAATCTTTTGTTTCCAGATATATATATATATTTAATACAAAAAAAAAAAAAAATCTTCTTTTGAATCAAAACAGGTGAGTTAATTTCAAAACAAAACCTCCAAAAGATTTGTATTATAGAAAAAATATTTATATCATTTTACTGATAATATATCCATAGGAACCGGAACTGGGGGGGGTGGCAAGGGTACATTGCCCCCCCCCCCCCCTTGGCACCTATAGGAGGGGGCAGAGGGGGGCAAAATGTTTTCTTTTATTTCATTTATTTTTAAAAATGATACATTTTTAATTTTGAAAAATAAAATCTTTTAAATTAAAAAAAATTAAAAGAGTAAGAAATTCATTTTTTTCCCAAAATATTTTATAAAGACCCTATTGTATTTCTAATTTTTAAAAACATTTTATATTGAATTAAAAGAAGAAAATTAAAAATATTTATTTCCTTCAAATAGTATAAATATAGCTTAAAAAACCTTTTGATAAAATCACTATTAAATTTTTTAAAATTTTAATTTTATTAAAATTGTGATTTTATTTAAAATTTTTAAAGCTTTATAGTAGATTTTTTTTTGTTTTATACTATTTGAAGATCCTGAATATATCATATCAAAATTGAACATGAAGAGGACAAAGAAATACTGAACATAAATAAATAAATAAATGATAGCAAGGAAAGGCGAATCGTTGACAATTCCATCATCCTACTGGAAAGAGGTTTGGAAGAATTTTAAGAAGATGGAATACATAAAATATATTTATATGTATATATAACGTGAGTAGCAGAGGTTGGAGAAAAAAATAAAATAAATAAATAGAAAATGTAAACATTTGAGATTTTTAAATTTTGAAGATGTTATTTGAACTTGGGTGACCAAAGATTGGGCCAAAACTTCCTTTTAGAGACTCAAAATGAATGCCAGGAAAATATGAGAATGACAAGAAAAGCTTTCAAAAGGCAATAGTATAATTTAAGGTGCGCGTCTTGGGGTGCTAATTTTGGGAGATTCCAGCGGATACAAGGGGGAGGGGTAAAGGGGGTAATTACCCCCCTGAGATTTGAGAAAAATATTTTTTTTGGGAAAAAAAATTGTGTTTTTAATATAAAATTTTAAAAATTAATACTCAAAAATTTGATTTGTATATAAATTCTGGTAAACAACTACAGAATGCACCTTTAAATTACCGATAATAAGAAAAAATTGTGTGCTGTGCGACCAGTCACACCAGATTACCCCCTCCGAGAAACTCCTCTGGATCCGCCACTGATTCCAGCGGCCACAATTTTGAAGCTATCGACCTCAAATTTTTTAAAAATTAAAGCTATTCAAATTATCTACAACTTATAGAAGCCCTTTTTTTGATTTTCGAAAAAATAAATTTTTTTTTTAGATTAATCGCATTAAATAAAAGATATTTTTAAAAAATCCGCTCTATAAGTTGTAGATAATTAAATTAGTAATAATTGTGTTAAAAAATAATTAATTTTCTACCCTTAATTAATTAGCTGGAAACTTTAAAATGAAATGAAATAAATCCTTTGTATTCCTATGGGAAAAACTAACGCCATCTCTTGCCGCCTTGAGTCAATCGTGTTTTAACGGCTTTTCGAGACGCGCACCTTAATATTTGCAAGTTGGTAGGCTGGCCGAAATGACATAATTATCGAGGCCTGGGTGGAAAAAAAAATATTTGGAAGAGGATCTTTTATTTCATTTACTTTTAAAAATAAAATCTTTTAAATTAAAAAAAATTCATTTTTTCCAAAATATTTTATATACTGCGTAGACCCTGTATTTCTTATATCTAAAAACATTTTATATGAAATTAAAATAATAAAATTTATTTAACAAGACTGTGAGTGTTGTTTATTGGTGAGGCCAAACATCCCATGGCCCCCAGGAATCAAACCCAGGATCTCCGCCTGTTAAATATATCTATGACTTATTAAAGTGCGCGTCTCGAAAAACCGTTAAAACACGATTGACTCGAGGCGGCACGAGATGGCGTTAGTGTTCCCCCATTGGAATACAAGGGACAAATTGCATTTCATTCTAGACCTTCCAGCTAATTAATTAAAGGCAAAAGATTAATTATTCTTTAACACAATATTTACTAATTTAATTATCTACAACTTATAGAGCTCCTTTTTTTAAAATATTTTTTATTTAATGTGATTAATCTAAAAAAAATTTTTTTTTTCGAAAATCAAAAAAAGGGCTTCTATTATTTGTAGATATTTTAAATAGCTTTAATTTAAAAAAAATTTGAGGTCGATAGCTTCAAAATTGTGACCGCTGGAAAGTCCCAAAATTAGCACTCCGAGACGCCTTAAGTCCGAATCGAGGTATTTTGAATACTATTATCTTATTCAAATATATAGATCTCGAAAAATATTTTAATAATAAAATTTAGATAATATGAAAACTGGAGACATTATCCCTTCAAAAAAAAAAAAAAAATAAATAAAGAAAATTAAAAATATTTATTTCCTTCAAATACTAAAAAGCAAATTTTTTAAGAATTACTAGTTTATCAAAAATTTTTTTAGACCTATAGTAGATTTGTTTTATACTATTTGAAGGAAATAAATATTTTTAATTTTTTTTATTTTAATTTTTTTGAAAATAGGTCCCCCCCTGATTCAATTCAGGGGGCATATATGCATTTTTATTGAAATTATCCAACAGGTGGATTCAGTTTATCATCAACATACGGTTGGACCAGCAAAACATTGCAAGCCAAGCGACCACATTTCAAGACTCAACAATCAAATTCATTTAAATTAATTCAAACAAAATAGTAGAAATTTATCCATCCTACATAAAAAAAAAAATATATTTATACACTCATTCATTAAAATTATCCATTCACACCTGCATTTACTCATGTACTTCTTCACTTATTTGCATTTTCTCAAAATTCCTTCTAACGATTTTGGTTTAAATTCAAATAAATTTTTTAAATGTTCTTTGAAATGGCATTCCCATTTTTCTCTAAAAATTGTTTGAAGCACACTTTACTCTTGAACTTCATAGGAAATATAGGATTTATTTACAATATTGTCATCATCCACCTAGATTTTATTCAACTTTTCAAAACTTTCTTGCTGTAAATCAGAGTCGGTCCGAGTATGTTAGCCTGAAAAGGGCCGAGATTTAAATATTTATTATTGTGTTCATCAAGTTTTCTTGACTCTATGAGAATTTTAATTACAATTGGGCTTAGTTCTTGTAATTACTCTTGAAAAAATAAATTAATACGAATCTCCTTTAAATAGGCATTCATATAATCTCTTTTGAACAGCGAGTTGTCTAACTACAAGGCGCTCCTGGTAAGTGCTGCCTCTCGTGTCTGATTGGTTAACAATCGACGACTTAATGTTCCTATTGAGAGGGAGAGAAAATGAAAATATCGGGTTTTAAGAGAAAGTAAAATTTCCTTTTTCATAAAATCAATGAAATTCAAAAATTAGAAATAAAAAAATAAATGTATTTACTTAAATAATATTAGTATTTTTAATTCCTTTTTAACCCGAAACGCAAAGATATTTAAAAAATCTGATGTGACTAGGCGCATAACACACAACTTTCTCTTACCTTGGGTAATTGAAAGTTATTGTATTTAGTTTCCGGCAGTACATTAGAATTCATGAACAATATTTATTAACGAACATAGGAAAATATTTATATTTTGTTACCATGGCAACTATTTCTCCAATCAAGTAAAAGAGTAAATTGTGCTTCAAACAATTCTGAGAATATACAGTATATTTTAAAGAGCATCTAAAAAATAATCGATTTCTGAATTTTAATCAAAATTGTTATAGAGAATTTTTAGAAAATTGTAAAATAAAAAAGTACATCAGTAAAGTGCTAGTACATTTTCCCCGATTTTGTTCTGAAGGTTCATGTTACATCCCAGGGAGGTACCTAACTTAAATTGTAAATTTAGGTTAGGTACCTGTGTTAATGAGGTAATGGCTGTATAATTGACGAATATGAGTAGGATGGCAGCCAGGAATGAAATCAGACAAAAAAATTTTAAGTTAATCTTTATTTTTTTAATTCAAACGTCAAATTTAATTTTTGTTCTTGAGATATTTTGTTCACAGACAGACACACCCGGACCCACTTTTTTTGGACTCAAGGGACCTCAAAACGTGTACAGTGAGTGACAATATTAAGTCCCATCCATGCCTTTTATACATGTGATTATTTCATTGTTTTTAAAAAAAATATTATATATTTTTTTAATGGAAACTTTCAAACCTAGAAAATTTCCAATAGAGATTTTAATTTTCTTTTATAAAAACAATGAAATAATCACAAGTAGAAAACGCATGGGTGGGACTTAATATTGACCCTCACTGTACTTTCATCAAAATATCGAAATTGAATTTTTTGCTTTCTCTTCTCTATATATAAGCAATAGAAAGTAAAAATTGGATGGTTTTTTTAGATTTTTTCATGATAATAATAATAATATTATATAAAATACATTGGGGGGGGGAGGTGTAATCTTCTTCTATCCTAATCTCACAGTGCGGACTGCGGCCGGCCCTTCGCACGGTCTGACGCCTGTTGAAAATATAGAAGAAAGGGATAGACATGTAAATAACAGAAAGACTTCCAGGGTAGCTCGTGATCGTCATCCACCTACCCACAAGAAGTGGGCTCCTGAGCATGGGGGGGGGGGGTAGGTAAGTAATAACAAAATCAATTTAATTTCCTAAAAAAAAGTAATTTACCCCTATTCTTAACAAAAATCTATCTTACTCATTGATTATAATTAACTATAATTCATAATTGGTTTAATATTTGACCTATCATATAAAAAAGAAAAAAATATGTAAAAAGCAGGTGATCGATGGTGGGCAGGTGCTGATATGTAACCCCCACCCCTCAGCCTGTTGTTTTGGTAATTCATCAAAGGCGATCAAGCATAAACAAGGTATTCATATCCCTTTCAAAAAAGCAACATCAATTAGCTTGTATTCAAATAAATTACATTACATTTTCTCAATTTATAATTTAAGCTTGACGAGAGGATTTGTTATAGCAAGGGTCAATCCTATAAATAAATATAAAACTACCCCTTAGTGTAATTAAATTCCCCTATTACTCATAAGTGAATTAATTTCAGAGTAAAAAAAAATTATATATTTTTTTATTTCGTAATATTTTTTTTTTTTTTTTTTAAATTAAAATTGACAAAATAGAATCCAACACGTCAAATATTTAAGTGGAGAAAATCACGAAATCCATAAATTGTCCTTGTATTTTAGTATAAATTATGTCACCTAATATTCTTCTCAAAATATATTGATTCATAAATTTTTAATATAGTTTATAAATAAATTATGAGAAATTTTTACTTTCTCTTACCTATTTATTTAATATATAGTGAGAAAGTATTGAGATCATGTCAAAAATTCTATCTCAAGATTTTGATTGATATACAAGTTTTGAAGTATTAGTTTTCTAAAATTGATCTGATAACTTAAGGTGCGCGTCTCGAAAAGCCGTTAGAAGACGATTCACTACCGAGTTACTCGAGGCGGCAAGAGATGGCGTTAGTTTTTCCCATAGGAATACAAGGGATTTATTCCATTTCATTTTAAAGATTCTAACTAATTAATTAAGGGTAAAAAATTAATTATTTTTTAACACAATGATTATTAATTTAATTATCTATAAGTTATAGAACGATTTTTTTAAAAATATCTTTTCTTTAATGCGATTAATCTAAAAAAAAAAAATTATTTTTTCGAAAATAAAAAAAAGGGCTTCTATAAGTTGTAGATATTTTAAATAGATTTAATTTTAAAAAAATTTGAGGTCGATAGCTTCAAAATTGTGGCCGCTGGAATCTCCCAAAATTAGCACCCAGAGACGGGGCGCGTCTCGCTCACCTGAAGACATTAAGGAAAATGAGGTTGAAATTTTATATTTAAGTTAGCTACCCTCTCGGACAGTTAAAAATTATTTTGAACAAAAAAAGTACCGGTACTTTTTCAGTTTTTTTTTCGAGTTCGAATAATGATAAAGCAAATTATATATTCACTAGCTGTGTTCCTCTCCCTCCCCCCTCCTCTCCCAGACAGAAAAAAATATATTATAACAATTCATTATTAAACTCCCTTTCTTGAATGCGCCACTGCCTCCTTGTCTCCCCTATACCAGAATTTCTCCTTACCAAAATCATAAGACCGCCATCGTATGTATATCGTGCAGGTAGCTATTTCCCCCACCCCTTCTCTTGTTTACTTAAATTGTTTTCTTTATACCCTAATTGAGAAGCGGTCGTCGGTCTTTTGTAGATTTACTTGATTTGTTTACATATCATTATTTGTTTATAATAATACAAATAAAAATCGTAACCGTAGCAACCGAATTAAATAAAGTTGGTTAAAAGGGGTATGAAATTAATATATTATATTTTCACTCTTAATGTGACTTGAACAAATTCTAAGCAACCCCCAGCGTCCATATAACTAAATTTTTTCATAATATTTTTATTAATGACCATTAATTGAAACAAAAATTCGAGCTGAAGAGAATACAAAAAATTTTTTTGGTTGTTTATTTCAACAAAAAAATTTACATGAAAATAGTATAATAATAAATTATTTTAGTCTCCAGCCATAACCAAGTAAATTTTAATATTTTTATAAAAAAAACTGCATAGTTGGTAAAATTATTAAAAATCTGGTGTGATTGATCGCACAGCAGACAACTTTCTCTTACCTTCGGTAATTGAAAGTTGTGTTCCGTGCTTGTCACACCAGATTTTTGTGTGTCGAAATATATTTGAATTCAAGATGTTAAATTTATAAACATAGAAAACTATTTATATTTTGTTACCATGGGGGAACTATTTCTCTTATATTTTAAATTAAGTAAAAGAGTAAAATAAGCTTCAAACAATTTTGAGGGCAAAATGAGAATATATATTTTAAAGAGCATCTAAAAAATAATTGATTTATAAATTTTAATCAAAAGTTAGTTCAAATTTTGAGAAAATAGAAAAAAAAAAAAAAAAAAAAAACTAAAAAAAGTACATCAGTAAAGCACTAGTATTTTTTGATCAATTTTGTTCAAAAGATTTGTGTTACGTGTCAGTGGGGTACTTAAATTAAATATCAAATTTCAACCTCCTATCTCGTTTTGTTCTTGAAATATTTCATTCATAGTCACACAAACAGACCATTTTAGAGGTTTTTAGACTCAGGGGGCCTCAAAACGAGTATTTCCATCAAAAACTCTACATCGAATTTTTGACAAATAACCAATAATTACTTTCTCTTTTTTTCTATATATTAAATTAAATAAAAAGCTGTAAAAACTCTATTTGGTGCGCGTCTCGGGGTGCTAGTTTTGGGAGATTCCAGCGGCCACAATTTTGAAGCTATCGACCTCAATTTTTTTTAAATTAAAGCTATTCAAATTATCTACAACTTATAGAAGCCCTTTTTTTGATTTTCGAAAAAATAAATTATTTTTTTTTAGATTAATCGCATTAAATAAAAGATATTTAAAAAAAATCGTTCTATAACTTATAGATAATTAAATTAATAATCATTGTGTTAAAAAATAATTAAGTTTTTACCCTTAATTAATTAGCTGGAAGCTTTAAAATGAAATGGAATAAATCCCTTGTCCTATGGGAAATACTAACGCCATCTCTTGCCGCCTTGAGTGAATCGTGTTTTAACGGCTTTTCGAGACGCGCTTCTTAAATTAGGCTATTTCTTGCCAATGTTATATTCCATAAATATTTATGAAAACAAATTTGATTACAAAATTTAATATATTGATATTTTAACAAGCTGTAATTAACATAATAATAAACAATACACCCCCCCTCTCATCACTTTCTTTTCCCGCATTATTTTTCAATACAAATCAAATATGTCACATCAAATTACAAAAAAACAAAACAAAAAAAAACAGGAATATTCTCAAAAAAAAAAAACGACCGACAACTTCCCCGGTTGTAAAACATTTCGTGTGGTGGTTGTGATGGTGGTGTGGTTGGGGTGGAGTGGGAGTTAAGATTTATTTGGTTGCGTGACCGAAGGGCCTTTCTTTCATCTAAGGGTAGGAGGAAAATCGGGGATGTCACTGCGTCATGGCCTAAAAAGATAAAAAAAAAATAAATACTTCTGTCTTTAAACTTGTTTTATATATCAGCTCCAGAGGAAAGAGGGAGGGCAAGAAGGGTTGTTATTTATGAAATTAAATCTCTCCATCGGAAGGGAAAATTTCTTAATAATATTTTTTTTTTTTTTTTATTATTAAATTTGTAAAGTAGTTAATAAATCGTCCTTGTCATTTTTGATATATTTATTTTCTTTTTAAGACAACTTTTATAAAATAATAATAATTTGTCATCCAGAAGCTAATCGATAAAATATATGAACAAAAAAACTCCTCGTTTACAACCGAAAGAAAGAAAACTCTGACTCCTCCGTGTTTAAAAGAATAAAAACAGCTGGGTCGCAGACAGAGGGGTGCAGGGGGGCTATACCCCCTGGACCCGGGCCCTTTGCGCTCCAACCAGGGATGCCTGATGTCCCGGATTTCGCGGGACAGTCCCGCGAAAAGTGAAATGTTCCGCGTCCCGCATAAAGACGCAAATGTCCCTCAGATAAAAAATTATTATAATAATATTAAATTAAATTAATATAATTTTATACAAAAACTAACAAAAACCTGATTTATTTGGCCATCTTCAGCTACCCATGTTAAAATAAAATTAATATAAAAAATTATTTGAATATTAATAAATAAGGAAAATAGATTAAATCTATTTTGGTCAACTAATAATGAAAAATAAAATTATCAGATTAAAAAATGACTCAAATAATTTAAATAATTAATTTTTATTTTTATTTCTAATAATTTTTATAAATAATGTCTTTATTAAGACTAGCTTCACATGGATTTATTTAGGATTCTCTATTGTGTATAAAATATCAAAATATGAGATTAACATTTCAGAAAATAAACTCATTATTGATGCCGCTAAACTTAGGGAACCGACCTGAATATTCGCTTTAATATATTACTGTTTGGGCTTGTATCATGGGCTAGTTTCGGTTTCGGCTTCAAAAGTGGCCGAACCTTTCGGCCGGCCGAAACCAGAGTCTGAAAAATGGATGCAGGAGAGACTCGCATGCAAAAAAAAAAAAAAAAAGGTCAAATAATTTGCACTTGAGGAGAAAAAAAAAATTTAGTTCCTTAAAAAAAAGGTAAAATGATTTTCACGGGAGGGAAAAAAATTCAAAAAAAAAAGGTAAAATGAAAGTAATTTTTATATGAAATACAAGTTTCGGTTTCGGTTACGGTTTCGGCCGAAACTAAGGTTGAGGCCGAATATTCGGTTTCGGTTTCGGTTTCTAGCTTGAAATCTTGTTTTGGTCTGGACCCTATTTCAAACAGACAACATTTAAAATGGCTGAGCGCCAGGTACGCCAGATTTTTCTAATACGAAGGTTAAGCGTGTTCTAGTTTACTATATTATTACATTAAAAAAAACCGCGAACTTCATAAGAACTGAACAGTGGTGATCATCAGGCTTTTGATGATTAGAATAACCAAATTGCGCCATCTGGAGCAAAATTATAGCCTTTCTTGGGAGATTTTTTGCTGAGTACTGAGTGGGAGTGGAAGAAGTTTGTTCAAGCTTTTCACACCAGATTTTTTTGTGTTGAGGCGTATATTTAGCTTCCCATAGCCCTTGAAAGTCAAAAATAGAAATACTAAAGCAAGTACACGTTTTTAGGGTCTCTGATACTAACAAAATGGTTGTTGTGGTAAAAAAAATCACAAAAGAAGGAAAAGAGGTGGGTTGAACTGTTTACAGCTCGGGTGGTTACGATATTGTCTGGTCTCTTACTTGAGAGGAATTGTGTTGAGAATATACCTACATTATAAAGAGAATCTAAAAATTTTTAATTTATTTATGAATTTTAATCAAAATTGTTAGTGAAAATCGGAAAAAGTTAATCCGTAAAGTACTAGTACTTTTTGGCCGATTTTGATTAAAAGCTTAGTTTAACCCCCCAGGGGGAGTGTCTAACTTACTTTTAGATATAAAATTTCAACCTCCTAGTTCAATTCTTTCAGGCTTAAAATTGAACACATACACACAGACAGACAGACAAACACACTCACAGACAGACCATGTCGGGAAAACCACTTTTTTTGGATTCAGGGGACCTCAAAACGTGTATTTCCATCAAAATCTCGACATCGAATTTTATACATCCAATACTTTCTCTCTCTATATATTAACATATACAGTATATAGAGGTAAGAGAAAGTAAAAAAAACTGTCATACTGTGTTAAGGATGAAAGAATGTTGGTACTATTTTCTTCTCATATGACAAAGATAGAAATAGGATTCAAACTCATTATCTATATATATAATTCGCTAATGTCCGTCTATCTGTCACGCTCTATTTAGGCAACTTGCCGTTGGAATTTTGAAATGAAATTTTATATGCTTAAAGAAGACCTTCTCCGGATTACAGGAAAATTATTTTCATCCCGAAATTCCTGTAACTTTTTGAGTTATTCATTCTTAAATTTACGATTTCTCCCATTGGAAATGTATAGAGAAATATTTATGTATTCTTTTCAATTGTGTATTCCATGAATGTGAACAAATCCTCAAGCAGGCACTGAATTGGATTGGGATAATAATAATTTTCTTTTCATAATTAAGAAGCCCTCGGGGCATGGCGTAGAGGTTAGCGTGCTAACCTTCATATACCAAACGTCGCGGGTTCGGACCCCAGGCAGTCCGATGATTTCATTTAAGCCAATTGGATACCAAATGGCTTAAATAAGAATGCCTAGACCCCAAATAATAATATATATACACAACGGTTATCGCCAAAAGTCTTAAATGGCCTAAGTTGCCGAAAAGACAGTGTGAATGTGTGTGTGAGTGTGAGAGTGAATGAGAAAAAAGTGTGAATGTTTAAAAAAAAAAAAAAAAAAGAAGCCGGCGGGCCTGGCAAGAAGAAAGAACAACAGCCACCAAGATCAATTTTGTTAAGCAACGCCAAGTGGTACTGAAAATCGGGATAGGAGGCCCCCGAAAAACAAGACCATTGAACACCCGCCGGAAGCCATCGATACTGTATAATATAAATAATAAATAAATTTATAAGAGTCAAATGGCCTCAGCAGCCGAAATTACTTAAAAAAAAAAAAAAAAAAAAAAAAATAATTAAGAAGAAAAAGACGAGTGTCCGCTGTAGGCGGGTCCGAGCCAGACTAGAGGGGTCCAAAGGGGCGAAGCGCTAAGACCGCCAAAGGCGGGCGTCGCGGCTAGTATTTATCTAATAAAATTTAAGCTTTGTCACAATTTGCATTTGAACAGCTTTGATAAAGGATTATGGGATATTTTAATTTTTTATTGCAGTAATACTTTGCGAATTTCAATCGAATAAATTTGTAATTAAAGCTACATGTTCATAATTTCTCATTTTATATTATAAAATGTTATGTAATATTCTATCGTATAATATAGAAATAGATATAGGATGTATGATTTGCTAGAGCCGGAGGCAGAAGGTCGCAACTCGTAAACTTGGATTGAATGCGAAATTCTCATTTGAAATTGTTCGAGGAAGGAAGAGGAATGCATGAAATGAAAATCGAATTTTGGGAAATTAGAAAATGTCACAAGAAAAACAGGGTTAGAAAAGAAATTAGAATAATTTTTTATTTTATATTCTAAATATTTTTACTTTCTCTTACCTATATATATATATATAGAGAGAGAGAGAGAAAATATTGTATTTATTTCAAAAATTCGATCTTTTGATGGAAATACACGTTTTGAGGCCCCCTTAGGCCAAAAAGTGGGTCCTGCAAAATGGTCTCTCGGTCTGTTGGAGGTTAACATTTTAAGTAAGGTACCTCCCTGGGGAGGCGATTAATCGAGCAGGCTTATAATCCTGAGTTGAAGACAACAAGAGTTCAAATCCACCTTATGGCAATAAATTATCCAACTCCTTTCGAGATGCCTTCTCCTGAGGAAGGAAACGGGAACCCACCTCAGTATCATTCTCATGGGAGTTACTCTTCAGAGCAACCACAACGTGTCAGGGCGAACACTAATGACTGAGAAAAAAAAACCCTGTTTGTTGTGTATACATTATAATGTTAAACGTCGATGAAATAATATAAAAATTTTTATTTATGCTGGCTTTCCTCATTGAGCTTTTTTTTTTTTTTTTTTAAGGTCTTTTTCGGCATCTAAGGCCATTTAGACCCCATCCCTATTTATTTCAAATGATTTGTAGTCAAATCAAATGAAATAAATTTTTCTCGCTTGGGACGGGAAGCGAACCCGGGACTCCGGTGCGAGAAGCTAATGTCTTCTCACTGAGCCACGGCTCCCGGGCCTCATTGAGCTTAAGGAACAGTATATTTTTCAGTCCTGAAGATGGTGGATGATTCCCTTTGAAACTTCTTGCTAGCGCAGTTGCCAAATCTACAAATAAAGCGAAAAATAGTAAAAAAAAATACCGTTTTTTATTATTGCAAATTGACCTATAATACCTTGGGTACAAAAAGTTGCAATAAATCTTCCTATTCAAAAAAAGTCCCCTATTTTTTTTAAATAATAATTATAATCTCATACACAGGTAGATATATATATTCTTGGTTAAATAAAAGATGTTAGTTTTAATTTTTCATATATATATATATATTTCTTTATTTCAGAGCATAAGAGGCTAACAAGTCTGCGCAGGGTCACTTGTTTCGGCAAAATAACGCCTTCATCAGAATATAGAAAAATACTTCTATAAAATACTTCTATAAAACAAAGAAATTAATAATTTATACAAAAAACGTTAAAAAATTGTAAATTACGGTATATAAAAAGAATATAGTCACCTATAAGGTTTGATATTATATTAATGATTATTAAATTGACACTTTTTGTTATATAAAAATTTATTATATTAACGTTTAATCTTACAGGTTAAAGAAAACTATTTTGTAATAATCCAATCATTTTATTTGTAATAACCAAGATTTTGCAAGTTCCATTAAATTTTACATAATTAGTGAAGAGGTAAACTGTATAATTAATTATTCTGTTATTTTTTAAGATACATCATTGTAAATTTATAATTATATTCCAGTTAATGTGGCTCTGATGAAGGCGTTATTTCGCCGAAACAAGTGACCCTGCGCAGACTTGTTAGCCTCTTATGCTCTGAAATAAAGAAATATATATATATGAAAAATTAAAACTAACATCTTTTATTTAACCAAGAATATATCTACCTGTGTATGAGATTATAATCTGGAAGACTGGTTCACACTAAAAATATTAATATTTGTTAAATAAATAATTTCTTTGATTTTTTTTTATTAGCAAATTCAAAGTTGATCTGATAGAAGTTCTTAATCGTGAATGTCTTTATTTACAATTTCCCCCACCCCCTCCCTCCCCGAGTATATAAAATGTAACATAGCATGATTTAAATTTAATTAAAGTGGTTTATTTAAAAAAAAAAAAAAAAAAAAAAATGTTATTTATATATATTTAAAGATTAATCGTGAATGATTCAACAAAATCCTCTCTCTTCAGTGATCCTTCAACTCTAATGTAATTTATCGTAAATGGTTTTTGATGATTTGCGTAATTACGAAACGACGCAAAGTGCTGCCGGGGTGGTGGTGGTGGTGTGGGGGGGATGGCAACAGAGACAGAGGACGAAACGACGACGAGGGATGAAAAGAGAGCGAGAGAGAGAGAGAGAGAGATGTGTGGGTGGTGGTGGGGGGTGTTGTCCCCGCTTGGTAGTTGTCGGTGGAGGGGGTACTCGCAAGCAAGCAAGTATATCGCTGGGCGCTCTGCGTTAATGCGCATGCGCTTGGCGCTCGCGGCGGCCTGCGCTGCTGCTGCTGCTGCTCCTGTCGACTCAGTGTAGTCCCGAGGCTCTCAACACCGAATCGTATCTAATCGCACGCAAACGCCGCGATTTTCAATTTACTTTTTGTGAACTCTCACTAAATATATATATACACATAAACACATATAAACAGACACATACACATTAAGAGACAATCACTTTCATTCATTATTTCGGACAAATCACACAACAAAAAAAAAATAATAATTTTTTTTTCTTTTCTAAAAATTCAAATCTATTTAACAATCATGTTTTGTGTATATATATATTTCGAATAAAAAAAAAGTGGTGTTCGTGTTTAAGTGTTTATAAACAGTTTTGATTAGCTTCGCGTTTTTTCTCTCGGTGAGTTATTTTAAGGAATTAAGAATTAAATATTTTTTCAGGTATATAAAATGAATAATCTCTGCAATATAAATTTGACTTCAAATTTAACATCAAATTTGTATTAAAAAGGCGAAACAATCAATATATATTTTGATTCAAATATTCATAGTTTATTTATTTATTAACAAAGGTTTTTTACTAATTGGACCTTGTTATGCATTAGTGTGTCAAGCGCCAAAAAAAATTAAAAATTGAGTTAAGCACGGAATATTGTTTCAAATGCTTTAATTAATATTATTTTTTATGAAATATGTCCTAAAAAAATGTATATTTAATGTTACTTGCAAAATTGATAAAAAAAATTATATATAATCCAATGAAAACAAAAAAACTTTAATGTTAATTTTCTCAAAACTCGGTTGCTGGCGCTTGACACACTAATGCGTAACAGGGACCAATTATAAATTTTTTATTGTTATATACCGGACACACCGGTAGTAATAACCTTCCTAAGAACTGGCCTTTTATGCGAATCCTTTTATACAAAACACAGTTCATATGTTCCAAATAAAAACAATAGGTATTTATTAAAATACTTTTCAAACATGTTATGTTTCCTACCCTTTCTGAAATTTTCATTTTAAATTTATATTACAGAAATTATTTAATTATCGAACCGTGTTTGCAAGCAACTATGTTTTAGGTTACCTTGTTATATGAAGGTTTTTCATAATTTTTGAAGCATGTTATAAAAGTATGGTTTTGACCTTAAAATATAGAAAGTATTGAATTCATGTCATAAATTTGATGTCGTGATTTTGATATAAATACACGTTATTATTAAATTACACAGTTATATAGGTATTCTATTAAATTCTTATTCGTTTATGAATGACTTTAAAAAGAAGAAAAGAAAAATAGCGAATCAGCGAAAAACCAATATAATGATAATTGCTTGGAACAGGAAGCGAACCCCTGACTACTAGCAAGATTGTGTTAGTGACTTTGCCACTACCTTTAACTCCTCGGCTATATGGTTGGAATACGTGATTTCATTCTACGAAAATGGCATTGTTATTTACATTTTTGAATAGATCCCCCTCCTCTCCGCAAAATGGTCTGTCATCTTTCTTTTATCAATTTTAAGTTCGGAATAAACTTTTAAATAAAATCGGCCAAAAAGTACTACTGAAGTACTTTTTCATTTTTTGTGATCTTTCAAATGTAGATTTTCTCTCAAAATTTTTTGAAACACACTTTACTCTTGTACTTCATAGGAAAAATAATTGCCATGGTAGCGAATTATAAATATTTTTACTTTCTCTTACCTATGTATATATGTAATATATATTAATATAGAGAGAGAAAGTATTGGATTCATGTCAAAAATTCGATGTCGAGATTTTGATGGATATACACGTTTTGAGGTCCCCTGAATCCAAAAAAGTGGTTTTCGCGACATGTTGTTCTGTGTGTGTGTGTTCAATTTTAAGCATGAAAGAATTGAGCTATGAGGCTGAAATTTTATATTTAAGTTAAACACCCCCCCGGGACCGAGAAACTAAGCTTTTAATCAAAATCGGCCAAAGAGTACTAGTACTTTACTGTTGTACTTTTTCAGTTTTTTTTGATTTTCTCAAAATTCGCTCCAACGATTTTTGTTTAAAATTCAAAAATCAATTATTTTGTAGATGCTCTTTAAAATGTATATTCTCGTTTTGCCCTTGAAATCGTTCTGAAGCACCACTTTACTCTTGCAGTTCATAGGGAAGATAGGAGAAATGGTTGCCATGGTAACAAAATATAAATATTTTTCTGTTTATAAATTTTACATCTTTTTTTTTTTTTTAATTAAAACATTCACACTTTTTTCTCATTCACACACACATTCACACAGTCTTTTCGGCAACTTAGGCCATTTAAGACTTTAAACGATATCCGTTAATGATTATTATACATATTGGGGGTCCAGGCATTTTTATTTAAGTCATTTGGTATCCAAATGCCTTAAATAAAATTATCGGACTGCCTGGGGTCCGAACCCGCGACGTTCGGTATAGAAGGTTAGCACGCTACCCACACTACTCCAAAATTTTACATCTTGAATTCTATTGTTCCGTACTGTCGGGAACTAATTATATGTCGACACGAAAAATCTGGTGTGACAAGCACAGTACACAACCTTCGATTACCGAAGGGAAGAGAAAGTTGTGTGCTGTGCGCCAGTCACACTCAGATTTTTCTATTTGAATCTTGAAGCCTGAGTTGCCGAAAAGACTGTGTGAACGTGTGACTGTGAATGAGAAAAAAAGTGAGTGTTAAAAAAAAAAAAAAACATTTCGGCGGAAATTAAATATATGTTGACACAAAAGATCTGGTGTGACTAGCACAGAACAATTACCGAAGTTCGTGTGCTGTACGACTACTCACACCATGTCTCTTTAGTATGTTCTCCCCCTCGGTCTAAAAATGTCTTAAGGGTCTACATCTAAATTTTTCCATATAAAATACTTTATAAAAATAATAAATATTCTTTATTAAGCATAACGTGTGTAGCGTGATGGCAAGCTAGAGAATATATAATATTAGATTATAAAAGTGGTTGAAAAACAGTGCTTTATACACGTCGAAATAATTTTTTTATTAGCTAAATTAAAACTAAAATTACAAGGTGATCTGTTTTAATAAATTATTTATTGGTATAAAGACTTAATGCTTATAACGACATGTAATGTGAGAATTTAATTTAAATTCAAAACGGGCAAAGCTCTACCGAAACCAAAAAGTTAGATGACAAATTGTTATTTGTTTATTCAAGATTTTGTGGTTTATATTATCTAAAATTATTATGGGAATGTTTAATTATAGACCATATTTCGTATAACATTTTAATTTATCAAAAATATAAATACTTTAGTGAGAAACAGGATGAATAAAGAAGAGCAGCTAGTATTTGTTTCATTTATTTAAGGCCCATTAAGCTGACGTTTCGGTCTCGGTTTAGAGATGTTGTAGCTCTGAGGATGGGCCTTAAATAATTGAAACAAATACTAGCTGCTCTTTATTCATCCTGTTTCTCAATAATTTTATCCAGCTATAAATCTACTTTTATCAATAAATATTTTACAACGTTTCGACTACTTATTCTGCAGTCGTTTTCAAACTCTGTGTACTTGCTCTGACTCAAGTGAACTCTAAGGAACTCCTACGTGAAGTTGATAACATTTTATATGCAATGAAGCTAGCAACATATACAATCATCAAATCAAGTGCTTACATAAAAAGTTTTTGAATTTTATTTTTAACTAAGATGGTACAAAATACTATTATTAAATTATTCCTTTAATCTTCTTATTCTTTTGTCCTAGCCCAATTCCCCCGATGCGGGGTCGGCGGATTTCACTCTTTTCCCTCTAACCCTATCATGCCTTTTTGCGACCGGAAGAAAAAAGGACAGGCCGGCCGTCGCACGGTCTGTCGCCTGTAGAAAAGAGGAAGAAAGAGACAGACATACAAAGAACTGAAGAACTGCCTATCCTAGATTGGGCAGCTCGTGGTCTCCATCCACGTACACACAAGAAAATTATTCCATTAATATAATAGGCACCCTCCTGAGGCGTGAAAATAATCTTTTAAACAAAATCGGCCAAAGAATACTAGTACTTTACTGATGTACTTTTTCAGTTTTTTTTTTTTCAATTTTCTTAAAATTCGCTCCAACGATTTTGATTAAAATTCAAAAATCAATTATTTTTGAGATGCTTTTTAAAATGTATATTCTCATTTGCTCTCAAAAATGTTTGAAGCACACTTTACTCTTGTACTTCATAGGAAAGATAGGAGAATTGGTTACAATGGTAACAAAATATAAATATTTTACATCTATAATTCTAATGTACTATACTGTCGGAAACTATTATAAATACGTCTATGTCGACACAAAAAATCTGATATTCCAAGCACAGAACATAACTTTCTCTTACCTTCGGTAATCGAAGTGCGATCAGTCACACCAGATTTTTGATTTCCTGGCCGAGCTGTCAAAAATGTCAATTTTGATAACCTTAAATGCCAGGTGTTGGGGGTTAGTATCCCTTGCAGTCGGATGATTATTTAATTAATTCCATTGTGTATTTTAATACTTTAAAATCTATATGTTCTATGATGCCCAAAAAGAGTATAAAAAATAAAAAAAATCTGGTGTGACTGGCGCACAGCACACAACTTTCTATTACCGAAGGTAAGAGAAAGTTGTGTTCTGTGCTTGTCACACCAGATTTTTCGTGTCGACATATATTTATTTTCCGCCAATATATATATTCAAGATGTAAAATTTATAAGTATGGGAAAATATTTATATTTTGTTACCGTGGCAACCATTTCTACTATCTTCCCTATGAAATACAAGAGTAAAGTGGTCTTCAGAAGATTTCAATTGCAAAATGAGAATATACATTTTAAAGAGCATCTAAAAAATAATTGATTTTTGAATTAAAAAAAAATCGTTGGAGCAAATTTTGAGAAAATCGAAAAAAACTGAAAAACTACATCAGTAAAGTACTAGTACTCTTTGGCCGATTTTGATTAAAAGCTTATTTTTCCGGTCCCGGGGGTGTTTAACTTAAATATAAGATTTCAACTTCATAGCACAATTCCTTCATGCTTAAAATTGAACACAGACAGACAGACACACAGAGAGACCATGTCGCCAAAACCACTTTTTACTTTCTCTTACCTATGTATATATTTAATATATATATAGAGAGAAAGTATTGGATTCATGTCAAAAATTCGATGTCGAGATTTTGATGGATCTTCACGTTTTGAGGTCCCCTGAATCCAAAAAAGTGGTTTTTGCGACATGGTCTGTCTGTGTGTGGGTGTGTGGGTGGGTGTGTGTGTGTGTGTTCAATTTTAAGCATGAAGGAATTGAGCTAGGAGGTTGAAATGTTATATTTAAGTTAAATACCCCCCGGGACCGGTAAAATAAGCTTTTAATCAAAATCGGCCAAAGAGTACTAGTACTTTACTGATGTACTTTTTCAGTTTTTTTCGATTTTCTCAAAATTTGCTCCAACGATTTTTTTTTAAATTCAAAAATCAATTATTTTTTAGATGCTCTTTAAAATGTATATTCTCATTTTGCAATTGAAATCTTCTGAAGACCACTTTTTTTTTTTTTTTTTTTTTTAAACATTCACACTTTTTTCTCATTCACACTCACACTCACACACACATTAACTCAGTCTTTTCGGCAACTCAGGCCATTTAAGACTTTAGACGATAACCGTTGTAATATATATTAATCTATTGTGGGTTGAGGCATTTCTATTTAAGCCATAAGACCACTTTACTTATGTATTTCATAGGGAAGATAGGAAAAATGGTTGCCATAGTAACAAAATATAAATATTTTCCCACACTTATAAATTTTACATCTGAATTCAAATGTTCCGTACTGTCGGGAACTAAATATATATCGACACAAAAAATCTGGTGTGACAAGCACAGAACACAACTTTCGATTACCGAAGGTAAGAGAAAGTTCTGTTCTGTGCTTGTCACACCAGATTTTTGGATTCAGGGGACCTCAAAACGTGTATATCCATCAAAATCTCAACATCGAATTTTTGACATGAATCCAATACTTTCTCTCTCTATATATATTACATATATACAGAGGTAAGAGAAAGTAATAAATAAATAGACTATATAAATATTCTTCTCTTTTTATTTGATTTAAATAAATTATATTTTAAATTAATTTCCATTTTAGTAATAAATCATTTTTTGAAAATATAATTAAAATTGAAATAATTTTGATCAATAGAAAAAACATAATTTTTTTTTTCCTATTCTTTTTTTTTTATCCAATTTAAGTCCGTCAATCAATCATTTTTTTTTTTTTTTTTTGAAAGGATATATATTTATTTTCTTTTCGCCATCAATATTCGAATTATAATAAAAGATTAGTATAATTAAAACAAAAATACAGGTACTAAATGAGGAAGAAAGAAAAAGAGAAGTGATTAAATAAAAACTTTTGAATGTGATTAACCGCTAATCAGATTTTTTGTGACGACATATATTTAATCTTTTTTTTTTTAATTTCTCTTCTGAGGCCATTTAGGGTTATGCTTTTTCATTATATATTATTTACTATTTATATTGGTGACTACCGGGGGAAATTTCTCAAATTTTGGACACCAATTCATTGCTCAGCAACGACCTTAGAGTCTGTTTTTGCCAGACCCACCGGCTCAGATAGTTCACCAGAATCCTATAAATCAAATTTATATTTTGTTATCATGGCAATCATTTTTTTCTACCTTACCTATAGAGTAAAGCGGCCCCTGGGCCGTAGCACAATAGTAGAGTTCTTCACTCTTGTGATAGGGGTTTTAATTGAATTGGCTACGAATCAATTGAAATAAATAAGGATAGATTAGCAAGCGTACAAGTATTACGTAACGCAATTTGGGGGGAGGGGGTCTCGTAAAACGTTACCATGCGTTACAAGGGGGGGGGAGGAGGGTTGAACAACGCGTTACGTAACTGGTATTTTAGCGACTTTCCGATACTTTGAGCAATATAATTGTGACTTTTAGATAAAAATGGCCACTTGAGCGTTACGTAACGTCTAGGAGGGAGGGGGTCAAAAATCTTCAAAAATTGCGTTACATAATACTCCCTTGCTAAAAAAAAGTAAAGTAGACTTCAATCAATTTGAAAATGAGATTCCTTTTTAAAGAGTGTCTGAATTTTAATAAAAAAATCTTTTGAGATAGTCAAAAAAAAAAAAAAAAAAAACTCCAAAATTACACCAATAAAATAGTATTATTCTTTGTCTAATTTTATTCAAAAAGTTCCTGTTGCATGTCAGAGGCGTATCTCACTTAAATATCAAATTTCAACCTCAATGCTTTTTTTTCGTTTTTACTTTCTCGTATAGAGAAAGTTATGTAATCGTAAAAAAATTCGACTTCGAGATTTTGATGTTTCTCCACGTTTTAGACCTCTCTGAGTCCAAAAATACCATTTTTGGCATTATGTCTGTGTGTGTGTGTGTGAACACGATTGCTTAAAAACCAAAGCAGCTAGATCGATGAAATTTGGTATATGCTCCTTACACTAAAATTGTAGATTTCTATCAACTTTTGGAGTAAATACGTCACTTGGAAGTAGTACTTTACTTAAAAAGTTTTTTCAAAAATTTTGAAATTTTCAATTTTTTTTGTTTCACAAATTCATTTGTTTATATTTACCCTTTTTTTTAATGACACCTGTATGATTTTGTTTTGATTTTTTATCAAAATTAACGAATATTTTCTATTTCTTCTGTGATTATTTCAAAAACTATTCAGTTTTCGAAAAAATGTCAAAGAATAAAAACTTTTTAAAATAGAGTATTTTATCATAATATAACAAAAAATTGAAAATTTCAAAATTTTTGAAAAAACTTATTAAGTAAAGTACTACTTCCAAGTGACGTATTTACTCCAAAAGTTGATAGAAGTCTACAATTTTAGTGTAAGGAGCATATACCAAATTTCATCGATCTAGCTGCTTTGGTTTTTAAGCAATCGTGTTTACACACACACACCCGACGTAATTCCAAAAGAATATACGAGAAAGTCTCGGGGAAGTCATTCCCCATATTTTCGTTTTTGTTCATTTTGTAATAGCGACCCCCAAAACGTGTATTTCCATCAAAATCTAGCTATCGCTTTTTTTACAATATGACCTACTTTTTATAATTCAATATCAACATTTATAAATAAGAGAAAGTAAAAAAAAAGAAACATTTCAAACAAAAATTAGGGCTAAAATAAACAAATGAGAAATTAGATATAATTAGAGTAAATATTATTTTTGGTAATATTCATATGCAAATACGCGTATATCTCTGAAATGAATAAGGTTATCTTTCTAATTCCAGTTTCATTTCATTTGAATTAATACTCTTGAAACCGAATGATAGAGATTTGCAAAATTCATTTATGTAGACGGTATTTTAATATTTTTTCTCACCTTGTCATAGACAGATCCACAACCCAGAACTATTTTGACCAAAAATATCTGAATTGAAAGTTTCCACTCAGACAATTTGTAGTCTACTATATCAGAAATATCGCCTATTTGTTGTCTTTAATTTGTCATATCCCTTGTCTACAAACAAAAGATTTGAGTATTATTGAAAATAAATTTTTCTCATGCCAAATATTTCGTATTTTTATTACTGGGAATTTCACACACACTAAAATATACAATCATTGCTCACACTTTTTTCACATTCACACACACATACACACAGTCTTTTCGGCAACTTAGGCCATTTAAGACTTTGACGATAACCGTTATGAATATATATTATTTGGGGTCCAGGCATTCTTATTTAAGCCATCTGGTATCCAAATGCCTTAAATAAAATCATCGGACTGCCTGGGGTCCGAACCCGCGACGTTCGGTATACGAGGTTAGCACTCTATCCCCTACACCAAGCCCCGAGGGCATACAACCATTGTACAATTGGACAAAATTTTTGACAAAAATAAACAAATACTTAGATAAATAAAAAAAGGACTCAAACTTAACATAGGCAATAAAAATTAGCGACATTCTTAACAGGGATGTATATTTTGACAAGAACATGAACATTGATTGTTTATTTTGTGACTGTTGAAGGACTCCCGTTCAAGGGCGGATCCAGAGGAGTTTTTCGGGGGGGGGGGGGGGGTTATTTTTTAGTATGTCTGGTCGCACATCACACTTTCTCTTACTTTCGGTTGAATTCTCTAGTTGTCTACCACATTTTTCGTATCGAAATAGATTTGCACACACGCCCCGATAGACTTTTTTGAAAGATTCACTTTTTTTGGAATCAGGGACCCTCAAAACGAGTATTTCCATCAACATCCTCAACAACGAATTTTCTACTCGATCGATATATTCATATATATAGTAAGGGTTACCTTATCTTATTGAGGCCTGATCCAGACAGACGACTTCTGGGGGTCTATGGGGTATGAAATTTTTTTTGAAAATTAGGCACTTAATTCTGCACTTTTACCTATCCTGAGACGTGAAAAATATTTTCAAACTTAGCTTCATTTATAAGCTTTTTAAATTAAAAAATATTTGAAGGAGGTATATAGCTGAGTGTTGATAATCAAATAGGTAGAATGAATGAGCAAGCAGCTAGTTATATTTCAATTTATTAATAAACCAGGACCGACGTTTCGGCCACATATGGGAACATCCTCAGGGCCAGGATAATGTCTGAAAATACATATAATCCTCGCCAAGTTATATTGGGCATACACAATTGCATGTAGCTTAATCATGACAATGCCTCAGATTAAGCTACATGCAATTGTGTATGCCCAATATAACTTTGCGAAGATTATATGTATTTTCAGACATTAACCTGGCCCTGAGGATGGTCCCATATGTGACCGAAACGTCGGTCCTGGTTTATTAATAAATTGAAATATAACTAGCTGCTTGCTCATTTATTCTTCCTATTAAATTAAAAAATAAGTATTATGGCTTTAATAAATTCCAAATTTACTAGCTGCGCCGCCCGCCTTGGCGTTCTAGACAGGGGGCTTTGCCCCCTCCCCCTGGACACCCCCCCCCCAGCTGGCTCGAGCCCGCCAGCGGCAGACCATCCCCTTTTCTTAATTATTCAATTCAATTGATTGATCAATGAAACCAAGTTTTGAAGCTCGGAGCGAAGTATTCCCTTTAAATATTGACGAAAATATTGAAACTTTTATTGTATTTTTTGCTGGTTGCCTATCTTCTCTCCTTGCAATTATCACCACACCCGTTCATTCTAATTTTTCAGAATCTATTTTTTTTTTTTCTTTTCTTGTTCAATTTGCTATTTTTGACTTTGATCAAGCAGATGTGTGAGAACAGTCAGCCATCTGATGTAATTGTAAGAAAAACTAATACGTAGATCTATATAACAGGAAGACAAAACCCTTTAGAAAAGAAACGATACAGCATAATAATGAAAAATATAACGTCGTGTTAAAATTTAATTTTCGAATAAAGTTCGGACCGCAAAATATTGCCTCATATGGCACTAAATTAATAACATAAATAACGTGTTTTTTTTTCAATCCCATTGTGTATACACACATACCTTTTCACTTCCTTGCCTTGTCATCTTTTATAAGTAAAGAGTTATAGTGATTGAGTTCAGGAAATAAAAGAATAGATATTATTAAGAGTTGTGTGTCTCTTTGCTTTCATCTTTGAAATCCCCTCAATAATTGATAGGGAAATTGGTCTATATGCACTAAATTATTTTTGTCGACACTTCTCTTCTCCCTTTAAAAGGAAATTGTCTCTCTGCTATAAATATATTGTGTTTGTTTATGATGCAGTATCTTTTAAATTTGGGCATAAAACAAAGTTTCAAGTGATACTTGTAATATTAATTATTATTTCAATAAAAACTTGCTTCATTAATAATTAATAACTAAAATAAAGCAGTTTTTTTTTTCAATTTATTTAATTCATTTTTTTGCATCTGTGGCCAGGCTTTGATTCCGTTGATATTTTTTCTAAATAAACTGATATTCAATTTATAATTTAGAAAAAAATTTTTACGATTGGTTCAGGAAGTGAACCTCTGATTCCTATTAGCACAATAATTAATGTTAGTGTTCTTATACACATGAGCACTTGAGAATGAATCTTCCACTCAATAGATTGTTAGTAAATTTGGATTTAAATTTTCTTTAAAACGATCCTCTATTTGCTGGTCAATTATGCATATTATGAGGTGTTTTTGTTTAATCAAAAATTTAAATTTGAATTTTATATTTGTTGTTAACAGGTTCACCGTTTTGGTGTGTTCACATCCCACTTGTCGTGAATATTTTCAAACTAATGTCTCCTCCGTCTCTCTGTTACTTATTCTCTTTTGAGAGATCGAAGAAAATAAAGAGAGAGAGAGGGAAATTTAAAACTTTAAGTCAGAGAGATTCATGTCAAAAATTCGATATCAAGATTTTGATGGATATACACGTTTTGAGGTCCCCTGAATTCAAAAAAGAAAAAAGTGGTTTTCGCAAAATGGTCTGTCTGTGTGTCTGTGTTCAATTTTAAGCATGAAGGAATAACTATGATCCTGTAATTTTATATTTAAGTTAGACATCCCCTGGAGGGTGAAAATAAGCTTTTAAACAAAATCCGCCAAAGAGTACTAGTACTTTACTGATGTACTTTTTCAGTTTTTTTTTTTTTTTCAATTTTCTCAAAATTCGCTTTAACGATTTTGATTAAAATTCATTAATCAATTATTTTTTAGGTGCTCTTTAAAATGTATATTCTCATTTTGTCATTGAAATCTTCTGAAGACCACTTCACTCTTGTACTCCATAGGAAAGATAGGAGAAATGGTTGCTATGGTAACAAAATATAAATATTTTCCCACGTTTATAAATTTTACATCTGGATTCAAATGTTCCGTTCTGTCGGGAACTAAATATATGTCGACACAGCATAGAAGGTAATCGAAAGTTGTGTTCTATGCTTGTCACACCAGATTTTTATTTGAAAAAGTCTTTTCTTAAGTCTTATTGGTAATTAATTTGGAAATCCTTTCTATTCTGTGAGTTTATAATTAGTGTGACCCAGGATCTCTAGTTCTCTCCCTGGACAATTGACCTAATCAATAGCAAAAGACTTGATCCCTCCTATAGTCTTCTCATATAATGAACGAATCTATGACGTTCATTCAAGCCATTCATCTGAGAATATATGCATTTTCCCCCAAGGCCCTAACGTCACTGGTTAATTTCACATCCTAATTCTTATAAATTAAATATGTTAGGCCTTGCCTATAACTTGATAATTTCAGAGAGAGAGAATTGTTCTTAGTATTATAGGATTTCTGTTTATTTGCACAAAGCATACACTTCCAACCCAGACGACCATTAACAGAAACCATATATCAATTCTCCCCCCCCCTCCCCCATACCCTCTACCATCTACTAATATTAATTCTATTTCCAATCGGTGCATAATATATTCCTCATGTCATATTGAATAAATGAGGATAGATGCTCTCAATATTGGATTGTATCCTAATTATATCATTATCTAATAATTTTTTAGGCCTTTGAAGAAGACTTGTTTCATGACGATTTGTTTCACATTCTGAATGGGATCTACTATTATTCAATATTTAAAGTTATTTCAGCCTCTCAGGCCCTTTGATTAAATTTTATTTGGTCTAAATATTATACGTAGGCCTATAATTAAATCGATTTCTTCTAGTGGATGTTCAACAATTTTGGTTATCGAGTGCCAAATATCTCAATTTTCATCCCTTAACTATACTGAGGGCTTTAGTACATTCTTCTTGCCAGGGTCGTCGGCCTATTTAAAGTTTCTTTAGAAAAATTTTATATATTTTTAGTAGTTTCGACTTTTATCCACCCTTCTTCAGTACACATTTTTTATAGCAGATTTTTATTGGTTCTGATTTTTTGGTATGACTTTAATTTCAAAATAAATAAATTAAAAAAAGAGTTTTTTTTTTTTGATTAATAAAAAACATTCACACTTTTTCTCATTGACACTCACATTCACGCAGTCTTAGGCCATTTAAGACTTTGACGATACTCGTCCAGGCATTTCTATTTAAGCCATTTGGTATCCAAATGCCTTAAAAAAAATCATCGGACTGCCTGGGGTCCGAACCCGCGACTTTTGGTTAGCACGCTAACCCCTACACCAAGTCCCGAGGGCAAAAAAAGCGTTAGCCTTCTAGTTATATACAGTATATGTTCTGTATCAATTGATTTATAAATAAATCTGGACGCATTTTACATGTTCTCAGATCCTGAAAAACACTTGATAAAAATTCTGCTGTTCTTAAATCAAAATCATTCTTTTTTTTTTGCACAGTTGTATCACTTATAAAATAATTTGATTTTCGGTTTAACTGTGATTTATTTGTAAAAATTACGTTTGTGCCCCTCATTCTGTGGCCTTCTTCAGGTACAGTGAAGGACAATATTAAGTCCCACGCATGCGTTTTCTTGGTGTGATTATTTCATTGTTTTTAAAAAAATATTATATATTTTTTAATGAAAACTTTCATGCTTCAAACATAGAAAATTTCTAATAATGATTTTCATTTTCTTTTATAAAAACAATGAAATAATCACAAGTAGAAAATGCATGGGTGGGACTTAATATTGCCCCTCACTGTGCAATTCAGTAAAGATTATAAAGGTTGTCACAATTATAAGAATTCAAATGAGATTGCCACAGATGTAACAACCTTTGTAATCTTAACTTAATTGTATCAATAAATTTGATCACTCACTTAATTGTATCAATACCTGAAGAAGGCCACAGCATGAGTGGCCGAAACGATGTAATTTTTACAAATAAACCATAGTCAAATTCTTTTATTAACAAAATCATTTATCACGAATGTGTTTATTAAAGCTTTTGTGGTTTGAAATATTATTATTAGGAGAATTTTTTATTATAGACCACATTTTTGTATTAAATATTTATTAAAAATATATAAATACTGTACAACGTTTTGACTGCTTATTCTGCAGCCGTTATTAAGTGCACAGTACTTTTAATACAAAATTGGTCTATATTTAAAAATTCTCCTAATAATAAAAATTCATTCTTTGTCGCATTTAATCTGAAAATAGCTCAAGCCCAGAACCGAAACGTTAAATAGAGAGGATTGTTAATAAATAGAATTTCACACTATTTATTATAATTTTTTTTTTTTTTTTTTAATTTTGCTTCCTTCTCTAATTTACTTTTTTCTTTCTCCTATGGATACTAACCACAGTGATAATTTTTGATCTAATGACTTTGAAAATTCAATAAGTTTTTTTACCTTAAATTTTCAACATAAAATGATAAAAAAGAGAAATGGAGATAATTTATCTCTTCCAATCGATATTTAATTCACAAAATTTGGTTAAGTATTAAGGTGATTTTGTAATTATAGTCACAGTTAAAAATACGATCCCGATAATTTGATCGTTAATTTAGAAAACAAATATGTTCAATAAAAAAAAATCTAATTAGAAACATTAGACGTAGAATTTAACGCTCTATAATTTTCCCAATAATGTGTTCATTTTGATCAGACACATATTTTGGAAGTTATTCACGAAAATAAATAAAAATCAGGTGTGACTGTTCGCACAGCGCACAACTTTCTCTTACCTTTGTTAATCGAAAAAAACTTTTGAACATTCTCTAGAAAGTTTATATAATTAAATATTTATTAATTCATATACCCGAAAGGGTGTTCCACCGGGAGTTGAACCACGGATCCACCAATTTGTACTCGGTGTGCCCTTACCACTAGACCACAGTACGGCATTCGGGTATATGAACTCACTTAGAAAGCAATTTTAGTCATCAGAAGAAATGGACACAAATTGGCGGATCCGTGGTTCAACTCCCTTATTTTTTCGGGTATATGAATTAATAAATAGTTAATTATATAAACCTCCTAGAGAATGTTCAAAAGTTTTTTTTTTTTTTTTCAATTTAATTAACGTCTTTTTCGGCATCGAAGGCCATTTAAACCCCGTCCCTATTTATTTAAATTGATTCGTAGCAAATTCAATATAAATAAATTTTGTCGCCTGAGACGGGATGCAAACCCGCGACCCTTGATATAAAACGCTAGCACGCTAACCCTTACACCAGGGCCCGAGGGCGTTTCCGCCGATATATTAGAGTTTCATATATACCAGACGATAAAATTTAAAAACCTGAGAAAATATTTATATTCTGTTACCATTGCAATCATTTCTCATATCTTTCCTATACATATGTTTCCTGTATCTTCTATATGAAGTACAAGAGTAAAGTGTGCTTCAAAAGATTTCAAGGGCAAAATGAGAATATACATTTGAAGGAACATCTAATAAATAATTAATTTTTGAATTTTAATCAAAATTGTTGGTACGAATTTTGAGAAAATCGAAAAAAAGAAGTGAAATAGTGGATTAGTCAAGTACTAGTACTTTTTGGTCGATTTTGATTAAAAGCTTATTTTCACGTCCCTGGAGCGTGTCTAACTTAAATATAAAATTCCAACCTTCTGGCTCTTTTCGTTCTTGAGATATTTTGTTCACCGACACATACACACACACAGCACAGATATTTTATTCGGTGAACATCAAACCAATTCCCGCAGGGAACCTGATGTCACCCATTTATTTTCTCCTCTTTTACATTACATATTTTTTTAAATTAAATACAATTAAATAATATAATTAATTATATGGTAATGTACTTCAAGGGGAGAGACTCTTCCGCCAGATGGTATTTGAGGCGCTACCTCGGACTCGGCCGTCGATTTCTTGCTCTTGAAGTCATAAAGAAGCGCGCGAAGTTCATGTTTGAACCCCACAACTCTGGTGGTAATATGACTTAGGGTTCCACGTGTGTCTCCGAGTGATGTAAGGGCCTGGATTGAGTTAAGGGACCAAACTCCCTTCCAAGAAAGTGTAACACCTTCCACCCAGAAACGAAGCTTTCCGTGGACCTTTTCTGCGGCCTCATAGAGCGGTCTCAGGTCGACAGACCATGTTGTGAAACTTGAAAATTCTCACTGAACAAGTCAAGATAACACACCATAAAGAAAATACATAATAAATGTATTGTGCCTTTTAACAACTCCGGGACAGATACAATTTGAAAGACAGATGATGAGAAAATAAAGTTTCGCAAACTCTCGTTAATTGTAATAAAATCGGAGGCTTTAATTTTGGCTGCTCCTGTTCCTTTTGTATAAAAATCACTTTTTGGACTCGGGGGGCCTCAACTATCCATCAAAATCTAGTCATCGAATTTTTGACATGAATCCAATACTCTCTCTATATTTACATAAAATATATAGGTAAGAGAAAGTAAAATTGCATTTTTATGGCGTCCGAATTTTAATTAAAAAATTCAGAATATTATAAAATCAATTTCCTTGTGCAATTCTTATGTACCAGTTCACTCCGACACTTTGTAACTAATTGTAAGTAATTTCTAAATCAAAAGCATTCCGCCTCTATTTCTGTAAGATTAAAGATCAATTTGGATTGTACTAGAACTCTTGGCATTCTTTTTATATATAATACGTTATATAAATATTAAAGATGAAATGTGAGGAAGGAAGACTTGGAAAAATATTATATTTTCCCTCAGGGCATAAGATCTAATATTAAACTTTATTTTAAAAACTTGTATAGAGAATTTTTTTTTTTGTTTTGTTTTGAATTTGAAAATAAGTATAACTTATATATGAAAATATGTTAAAGTGATGTCCTCGTTTCTTTTTTTTTTTTTTACGTTGTAATACGTATATTAATTTTAATAAAATTTCATTAAAGTTTAATTCCCTTCGACGACATGATGTTGGAGATTAAAATTGCAATTATTTTAAAAATCGATAACCGTTATTAGATACTTTTATTAACTGGCTATATATTTAATAAAAGAGTATAATTAATACATAATCTAAGGGCTGTGGCTAAGGGTGTATTGTTTTTCATTCACAAACATTATTTCTTTATGAAGAAAGAAAAAATGAATTTATGATTTTTCCCCGTTTATTTACCCGAGATGCTTTCGTGCACGAATACACACACCTCAAACCCAACGCGCCTCTGGCCAATCTGGCCGTAGCCATCTACCGGCACTCCGTGAAATTTCTCTAACTCTACCTCCTGTCTTTATTTCTAGTTAACTTATTTCTGGTTTCTTTAATCCATAAATTCTCAACGTGGGCGATAACGCTCCCTTGTAGGCGTTTGAGACTCTTGGGAAAGGGGGGGCAGACGAGAAAATTAGGGTGCATTGAGGTGGCGCAGAAAGGGCGTGGGCAGAAAAAAATATAGTCTAAAAAAAGGCAAAAAAATACACGCTGATCACGTACTAAAGTAAAGTAAAAATTAATTATTATTATTATTATTATTTGAAATTCCTATCGGGATCCCCGTTTATTTACCCGAGGTGCTCCGACGAAGAACACACCTCAAACCCAACCGGCCTCTAGCCGTAGCCATCTACCGGCACCCCGTGAAGTTAGGTTATTTTCCTATCTCTAACTCCTCTGCCTGCGTTCGTTTCTAGCTAGTGAACTAATCCTTATTTCTGGTTCCACCCGGCTCCTTATATCCAACCTCTTCTATGCTCTGGAGGATGTCCTAGTTGAGGAGGGACTCCCTCAGCACCGGCGATGTAGCCTACTCCTTTCAAAGAATGCATCACAGAGAGGGAACCTTCTTTACGTCCCTTCCACAGGAGGGATGTCACAGCAACACCCTCTCCGATTCCCGATTTTCACCAATTAGTGAGACGTTTCGGAATTATTATTCCACCTTCAAAATTGTTTAGGTTCCGGAGTTGTTCATATGAGCACAATACATACATAATTATGTATCATATGTAGGAGCGAGTTCTATCTTATTTATTCAATGAGAATATTTTTTGATAATCGGAGGCTTTATATTTCTTGCTGTTTCTGCTCCTTTTCCTGTTGTATAAATAAACCACCACTGATTCTCATTGATTTATTCAGGAACTTTTAGAATTTAGATATGGCTTAATCCAATTTCAAAATCCTGAATCGAATCAATTAAACCCTAAATTTTCACGACCCTGTTCAACTCTGTTCCTAAATATGTACAGTAGGCATATCATCTATTGCTTAACAAAAAAATCTGGCGTGAGTGGTCGCACAGTACACAACTTTCAATTACCGAAGGTAATGAATGCTCAACTCCCAGCCTCATAGCTCATTTCCTTCATGCTTAAAAATGTTCACACAGGCCACTTTTTTGGACTCAGGGGACTTCAAAACATCTATATCCATCAATATCTCGACATCAAATTGTTGACATGATCGCAACACTTTCTCGATACATTACATATATAGATAAGATTATGCGGGATGGATAGTCCCCGAAATGAGCGACAGAAGATAATATTAAAAAAAAAAATTGTCAGTAGAAAATGATACAAAATTGAAAAATAGTGTGATGTTTTTTAATAATCCTCTAGCAAACGTTTCGGTCTTGAGCTCTTCAGTTTAAATCCGAAAAAGAAATAATTTTGTGTTGTCAGGTTTGAAGTCACAAGTGACCCTTAGATCAAGAAAAAGGATTTAAAAAAATAAAACGCACTGATTTATCAGATCTTGACAGATTTATTTATTTATACAAACGTTTGATTATTATGAAAATTTGTTTTTCTCTAGTCACTTACTTGTTAGTATAAATAAAAATATTTGTAAAAACAATCAAAGACGGAAATATACGGTGTTGTTGTTGTTGTTGATAATATCTCTCACATATGGCGACCAAAAGTGAAAGAAGAGAGAAAGAGGCTTTGATAGCTCAAAGGAGCAGTTAAAAAGGGATTTGTAAGAAATCTCGTAAACAACGAAAGAGATCAAAGAAATGCGAGATGATAGATATTTATTTCCCCTTATAATAATATCTATTTTTTTTCTCTCTCTCTCACTCTATCTCTCTTTTTTTGAAAAATGTTTGGCGCAATGCGTCCCTTTAATTATTCCAATAAATTAAATTACTTTTCAAATAAATGAGATTGAATTATTTAAAATTTAAATTAATAATAAAACCGGGACAGGAATGAGAAATAAAAATATTATTTAGTGATTTTTATAGGCAGAAAAAACTTTAATTAAAAATCTGGTCGAACAGCACACAACTTTCTCTTACCTTGGGTAGTACAAGAGTAAAGTCGTCTGCGGCGGACCCTCGTCTTTTCTTAATTATGAAAAAAATCTGGTGTGACTTGATATACAACAGACAACTTTCTCTTACCCTTTTGCAAGAGAAAGTTGTGTTTTGCGCTTGTCACACCAGATTTTTTGTTTCTGACAGCGAAATTTCTAACAAAGTATGGGAAAATATTTATATTTTGTTACCATAGCAACGATTTCTCTTATCTTTCCTATGAAGAACAAGAGTGAATTGGTCTTCAGAAGATTTCGATGGCAAAATGAGACATAAAAATGATATATTTTAAAGAGTATCTAAAAAATAGTTGATTTATGAATTTTTAAAAAAAATCGTTGGAGCGAATTTTAAGAAAATCGAAAAAAAAAAAAAACTGAAAAAGTGCATCAGTAAAGTACTAGTACTCTTTGGTCGATTTTGTTCAAAAGCTTCGTGTCACGTCCCAGGGGGGTGCCTAACTTAAATATAAAATTACAACCTCCTAGCTCTTTTCTTTCCTGAGATATTTTGTTCACAGACACATCACACACACACACACAGACAGACAGACCATGTCGCGAAAACCACTTTTTGGATTCAGGGGACCTCAAAACGTGTATATCCGTCAAAATCTCGACATCGAACTTTTGACATGAATCCAATACTTTCTCTCTCTATATATTAACATATATAGAGGTAAGAGAAAGTAAAAACTATATTCCATTGAAATAATTCCAATCCAGTGCCTGCTAGATGATTTGTTTACATTCATAGAATATATGCAAAGAATACATAAATAGTACATACATAAATAATTACTCAATACATTTCCTATGGGAGAAATCGTAATTTTAAGAATTAATAACTCAAAAAGTTATAAGAATTTCGTGATGAAAATAATTTTTCTGTAATCCCTAGAAGGTCCTCTTTATACAAATAAAATTTTGTTTCAAAATTCCAACGGGAAGTAGTGATGATATTCAAGGCAGCCAAAAGCAATAAAGAAATATATTTATTTTTAGATTTATTTCACACGCTTGTCGACGTTTCGGCCAATATTCCGGTCTTCATCAGGACCTTAAAAATTATAAAATTGTAATCTTGTGTGTATTTTATAATTTTTAAGATCCTGATGAAGGCCGGAATATCGGCCGAAATGTCGACAAACGTATGAAATAAAGCTAAAGATAGATATAATCTTCTTTACTGCCTTTAATATCCTCACTACTCTTTATACATATAGCCACTCCTCCTGAAATTAATTCCAACGGGAAGTTGCCTAATTAGAGCGTGACAGACGCACAGACGGACATTAGCGAATTAATTATATAGATTCTATAGTTTTAAACTACTTATATCTTTGCTTTTTGTTTTTGTTTTATTCATATATAGTTTGCAATGGACATTCTATCTGGGTCACCCTCTCGATATTTAATATTTTAGGGCTTGAAAGTTTCAACTCCCTTTTGGACTGGAAAGTTGGCAACCCTTTTGTCTCTTTTTTATTTTCATTGATCACTCTTTGAAAACTATTATTCTAAACCATTGGGTGATTATTACTATTAATATCGGAAGATTCTTAATAGCTATATCCCCCGGCGACATCTCTTTTTTAGTTTCCTTTATTAATTCGCCCTTGACTCTAACGTTAGACAAATAAAATGAATAGCTTGTAATAAAATTAATTAAATTTAGAGTTCCTTTTCAAATGAAAGACTTGAGGGAATGGACCATTTAAGGAACAAAGCCAGCCCGAGATGAGGCATCTTCCAGCTATGAATTGGAGTTAATTGTGTTAGCGGGATTCCAAATAAACGTGTTTTGATTAAGGGATAAAGTGACGATGACGATGACGACACATCCCATCCATCTCGGTTTAAATAAATTGAAAGAAAATACTGACTGTATTATTTAAATGAGAGAACTAATTTAGATTTTAGTTTATTCAATTTGGGTTTCTTAAAGTTTATTTATTCTTTTTAATCGAAATTTTTTTGCTTATGATAAAAGAAATAA